>CM017572.1:24881878-25481878 GCA_007844125.1 Sinonovacula constricta
TCCGGCAGCAGTAATTAAATCCCGCACTCGCGGTTTTATGTTCCTGACCTTTTGAGGTATCAGCAGAACTGGACAATAGATGCTATTTCTTGCTCTCTTTGGATCCTTGTGATTTCGTGTCCAACTGAAAAGTTATAGCAACAAAACTTCTGAGTGCTTGAACTTTATTTGGTTATTTTTAGTTTGTTGTTATTTGAGATTTTGTCTAGACCGCAGTTCTGATACTTGGTCGTTACGGTGTATCGTGCACATGAGTTAAAAGTAATGGTTAAAAGCATTAAAACAATTCATATAGGTAGATAGCCAGAGGCGGATCCAGAAAATTCGGTGGGGAGGGTGGGGGTATAAAAAAAACTTGACCTAAGCAATCAACAGACAAAAGTTTACTTTAAATAGGTAAATAAGAAAAGGTCCTATCAAAATTCCCACATATATTTAAATTTTATCTACCAGTAGACAAAGGCAAACAGGGTAAATGTAAATGTGACAAAAACACAGAGACGAGACATAACACACATAAGGAAAAAACATCAGTTACCGCTTGGAACAGTCAATCGGCCAAAGGACCGACTAGGGTGCCTGGTTTGTGGAGCACTCCAACCTCGCAATTCCTGAAGGTTTTTCTATCAAACAAACAGTGTAAATAACAGTATCACGTCAAAGTGAAACAACAAACAGTAAGCACCTGCATCGGGGGTTAAAACAGATACAATGAACTTATAAACATACATAAGATCTAGTAAAGCTTAGTTTCTTTAAGCTTACATGTATGTGCTTTCACCACCCCATCCCCACCCCATCCCCGGATCCATCCCGGGAGGTAGCATGAATTACCTATAGTGGATGAAATCACTAAAGGAACCAATGTAGGAATTGAAAGGGGATTTAAGGATCCGTTCAAAAAATAAAATTGGCCTTTGTAAAAGTTCGACTGTGTTTTTGAGATTTTTTTCTCACGACATTGGGAAGATTGACCATGCTAATAGTGCAGAGAATGTTTTAAAATTTAAGAAAAATCTGCAATACTTTATTGGAAATGTTTCCGTATATCCCCGTATTTAGGAATACATAATAGATGGTACTTTTCAAATATGTTAAAATTTGTACAGAATGTGTTAAAACTGTCTTGTGGTTGATTAAGATAAGGACATTATAAGTTGTAGTTATCTTTCCAAGTTTGAATTATTCCGTCTGGAAGCAGTAGTTTATAGATAATGACTAATGATAATGACTTGCTATGCTTTATTCAGCATGAGTAAATGTGACTGGGTGTGGTATCATGCCAGGTGTTGCTGGAATGCCATAACTCAAGTCAAACTCAACTCAACTCAACTTTATTGAACTCGTTACCGCTCTAAGCGGTCAGTGAGCAATTTAGCATACAATACAAATATTAGACAATAACAAATTCCAGTGCAAATAAATCATGTACAAAAACACGGGAAATCAGTGAAAAAGACTATAACATCTATGACGTAACGTGTAAACAAAGCGTCTCATGATCCTAGTTGAATTTAACATGTTTGTGTGCCATATGTAAACCCCGTTAGTTGACATTTGTTTCATGAATGACGGTGGTTCGAACACAGTGAAGGCAGCACTATATCTGCTTCAAGTGGACACCGTCTCCAGATAACTGAGATTCTGTTGGTAGGATGATAAACCCAATAAACAGACAAAAAATAAACAAACAAAAAGCAAACAAACAAACAAAAATCCTGCGCTATCAGTTTTAAGTTTCTCTCCGTTTGATTATCAAAAAAAATGTTCCTATGAAATAAACGAAGATCACAGAAATTATGTTTTTAACAGTTGCTAAGTAACGATTGCACTGATCTCATATTTCATATGACCCTCGTGATTTTTTTTCCGATGACTAAATGAAAGCAGCAGAACAATTAAGTCATAATTGATTTATACTTTGGAGTATTGGAATTTCTCGTGGAGATAATTGATCCGTCATTATTTGAAATTCGTTGCAGACGATGATTCTGAATGTTGCAAGAAATGGTTCGTCGTGGACAAGACTAAACACACATCAGACATGCAATATAATGATGTAAATTGAAAAAAAAATTCTTCCAACAGCAGTTAAAGCGATGTTCAAAATTGAGAGAACTTAGATACGCAATGGTGGATGGAAACTCGCAATAACCTTGCATGGTATGTTCAAAGGTGGTATTCGACAGTTTGAACGACACAAAATCCTCTCAAAATCCTCTCAAATAATCAAATTAGTCATTTTTACTTGAAAGGTCTAGCAAAATGCTGTTCATTGATGCCCTAAGTCTGTGTGAACAGTGAAACATAAGTCCGTACTCGTCTTTGCAATCTGACGTTTTCTATCCGAGTCACGCTGCAGAGATAGCTATTTATAACTAAAAAACACGTGACAACTTACTTTTGAGATCACGTTAGGTCGTCGTTAATGTCTCTTAAACCTTCCTTTAACGTAATCTAACGATTTGTTATATATACTTACTGTATTCTTTTAAAAGATGACATTATCCCCTCTTTTCGATGGTAAAGGGACTCTACTCTAACTATTAAAAAGCTATATGATTACGTCCCTTATGGGTAGTTATTTGGTATATGGTTACTGCAGAAAACTTACGATTTTTACAATTTTTAAGCTTTTGAAAAACACTTAAGACTGAAGCATGTGCATAAAAAGGGGAATCTGACATTCCATTTAAACAATACATACAGTTTATCCAAGAAAAGAACATGTACTTTTTTACAGAGAAAATATCTACTGTGAAAGCATTTAATTTCGTGGGGCATTTAATTTCGTGGAGTTCGTGGGCAAGTCAATCCACGAATTTAAGTACCAACGATATAAAATCCCCTCGGTTAGACTTTCGAATGCTAGATTTACTTGTATTCAATACTTCTTCAACGTAAGCAATAACAAGGAAATCTGATTAATGTGTTAACTTAAAAATTGACAAGGAAAGTTTATTATTGTGTTAACGTTAAGAATGACACGGAAATATTAGTGTAATGTTAACGTAAAAAAATGACACAGAAATATTATCATAATGTTAACGAAAAGAATGACGCAGAAATCTGATTTTGTGTTAACGATTAGAATGAATGACACGGGAATCTGATTATTATGTTAACGTTAAGAATGACACGGAAATCTGATTATTATGTTAACGTTAAGAACGACACGGAAATCTGATTATTATGTTAACGTTAAGAACGACACGGAAATCTGGTTATTATGTTAACGTTAAGAACGACACGGAAATCTGATTATTATGTTAACGTTAAGAACGACACGGAAATCTGATTATTATGTTAACGTTAAGAATGACACGGAAATCTTATTATTATGTTAACGTTAAGAATGACAGGGAAATCTGATTATTATGTTAACGTTAAGAATGACACGGAAATCTGGTTATTATGTTAACGTTAAGAATGACAGGGAAATCTGATTATTATGTTAACGTTAAGAATGACACGGAAATCTTATTATTATGTTAACGTTAAGAATGACAGGGAAATCTGATTATTATGTTAACGTTAAGAATGACACGGAAATCTGATTATTATGTTAACGTTAAGAACGACACGGAAATCTGATTATTATGTTAACGTTAAGAATGACACGGAAATCTGATTATTATGTTAACGTTAAGAACGACACGGAAATCTGATTATTATGTTAACGTTAAGAACGACACGGAAATCTGATTATTATGTTAACGTTAAGAACGACACGGGAATCTGATTATTATGTTAACGTTAAGAATGACACGGAAATCTGATTATTATGTTAACGTTAAGAATGACACGGAAATCTGATTACTATGTTAACGTTAAGAATGCACGGAAATATTATCACAATGTTAACGAAAAGAATGACACGGAAATATTAGTGTAATGTTAACGTAAAGAATGACACGGAAATCTGATTATTGTGTTAACGTTAAGAATGACACGGAAATCTAATTATTGTGTCAACGTAAAGAATGACACGGAAATCTGATTATTGTGTTAACGTTAAGAATGACAAATCTGATTATTGTGTCAACGTTAAGAATGACACGGAAATCTAATTATTGTGTCAACGTAAAGAATGACACGGAAATCTGAATATTGTGTTAACGTTAAGAATGACAAATCTGATTATTGTGTTAACGTTAAGAATGACAAATCTGATTATTATGTTAACGTTAAGAATGACAAATCTAATTATTGTGTCAACGTTAAGAATGACACGGAAATCTAATTATTGTGTTAACGTTAAGAATGACAAATCTGATTATTATGTTAACGTTAAGAATGACAAATCTGATTATTGTGTTAACGTTAAGAATGACAAATCTGATTATTGTGTTAACGTTAAGAATGACAAATCTGATTATTGTGTTAACGTTAAGAATGACAAATCTGATTACTATGTAAACGTTAAGAATGACACAGAAATCTTATTACTATGTTAACGTTAAGAATGACACGGAAATCTGATTATTGTGTTAACGTTAAGAATGACAAACCTGATTATTGTGTCGTGATTTAAGCTACAATACAAAGCATAATACAAGATGAATAAAGCTACTTTATCTTAATGTTCTTCAAAATGAAGAAATCTCTAAAGCTTTAGAAAGAAAGACAAATATCTAACAGCTAAAGGTTTTCGTTCTGGAAAATACTGCCGGAAGGTAAAAAGGTTATTTTACTTAATCAAAGGCTTTATCTTGACGGCTAGGAAATAATTTATTTCTCAAGGAACGGATACGCAGCATGCTTTCAGTAAAAAGAGCATTTAACGTCTGGAAAGCTGGGTTTTCATTTTGCTTCCAATATTTAAAGTGCCTTGTTCACACTTGGTCAAAATTACAGATTTAAGTATTTTGCGAATTTTGCTAATACACATAATTCTTTTAATTTCATGATTAATAATAGATTAAAATATAACAGTTGGTCATTATATTACCATTTGGACATGGTGTCTTTCATGTGTTTATGTTGTTTTTTGGTTTAAAGAATTAAGTGCGCTTCAAAGTGTTTCGGAACAATAATTGGCCTGGAAGTGACTAAATTAATTCAATTAAATTACAATTAATATACACATGTGTGTAAAGTACGGATTGTGAAGTTCTTTGCATCATGTGCCTACTCTAAAATGTGACCTCCCTACCCACCAAACCCAGCCCTCCACCACCCCATCCTCCAAAAAGGCAAACAACAACCTACAACCAACAAAAAACACACATTTCACTCTTTTAACTTACGCAACACCTTTCACATATATACAAATTGATACAACTGCAATCTTCCCATTTAACTTCTCTTTATAAAAAGCCAATATATATTGTCCTAAAGTGCCAGTTTAGCCACGTTATCTGCCACAAGATAATTCAATAGCTGTTAACTTTTACTGTTATTATTATTGGTATACATGAACTCACCAATGGCAAAGTGCTTTTCACATATTTCAGCATGTTAAACTGTTGGATACATAAGAGCCATTAGGTTCTGACATAAAGGTTATTTCTGAGTTTTTGTTTGATAGTTTGTTTATTTGGGTTTATCGTCCCACTAACAGTATTTCAGTTTTCTGGAGACGGTGTCCACTTGAAGCAGATATATTGCTGCCTTCACTGTGTATAGCATGCCGTGAACACCTGGCATGATACCATACCCAGTCACATTATCCTGACACCAGGCCAACCAGTCGTAGAACTACGCTTATATTCGCTTGAGCGTTAGCAAGGGAGCTATACCATTACCATTTTAACTACTTTGGTATCGAACCCGGAGCCTCCCGTACCTGGAGTCGAATATCTACCGATTGCGCTACCAGGATCTTAGTTTTTGTTTGTCCATCTTGGCGGCGAGATCTACGCTTTTTGGTGAATGATGTGAATATATATATATATATATAATATAACCATAACTGTGTTGGCGCGGTGTGACAAAAACAACAACACGAAAATAATAATAACAATAAAAATAATAATTATTATTATTATTTTTTTTGTTACACCGCGCCAACACAGTTATGGTTATATTGGCGACGTACAGCTAATTATCGGTGAAGGAAGACCACAGACTTATGTCTGGGTAAAACCACAGGCGCACTGCAAAGTATCTGGAAAAACAGCTTTGTTTTATGGCTAATATATACATGTTGGGTTGTCCCTTTCATAGTACAGGTACCTGATATTGAAAGACCGTCTGTTGTTGCTGTTCTATTAAACAGTATTTTTATACATGTACATTTGGCATATAATTAAAGACTCAAGGCTAAACCAGTCCACAAATAAATCAGTTGTGCTGATTTCTAATGAAGATAAGACTGATTATAGTGTATGCTTTGCAAAGACGTAAAATGGCACGTGCATGCACGACAGGGTTAAGGACCGAGGGTTTGTGGTATTAACCAACGATTGACGTATCAAAACGTTTGGGATTTATATAGTATATGTGATATTATCACATAACCTACCGCGCGAGCGTGAGGTAACACTCATGCGCTATTTTTGGTAACATACCAGTTAGTTATCACAGTGTGACGTCATTTAGTATGCGTAATGTACATGTCATTTCCTGAGCACTTTGTCGTCGCCGTTAGATAATTTCATTTAAATTAATAGAAAATGACTTTTTATGAACGAATCTGTTCCCTTTTAACGACTGGTTGGCCCGGATGTAACTGGGTGTGGTATCATGCCAGGTGTTTACGGCATGCTATACACAGTGAAGGCAGCACTATCTGCTTCAAGTGGACACTGTCTCCAAATAACTGAAATACTGTTGTTGGGACGATAAACCCAATAAACATAAACATTAAAGATTAGTTGCGTTATTAAACGAATTGTTAGATACATTTAGACAGTATACAATACAGATGGTGCTGCATATGCCATGTCCATGTGAAGGTCAATTGTTCGATCATATTTTCAGCTCACTTTAAGTCAAAGTCACTGTCGTTCACCAGACAACGTATTGTCTTTTTTAACATCTATTGGACGCCCTTTCGTGTGTTGCATCAATGCTTTTTCTTGCCATCAAATCACATATGAAATATCGGCTCCAGGTACGGGAGGCCCCGGGTTCGATCCCGGGCAGCGACATACCAAAGTCATTAAAAATGGTAGTGGTATAGCTCCCATGCTAACGCTCAAGCAAATATAAGGGTAGTTCCACGACTGGTTGGCCCGGTGTCAGGATAATGTGACTGGGTGTGGTATCATGCCAGGTGTTCACGGCATGCTATACACAGTGGAGGCAGCACTATATCTGCTTCAAGTGGACACCGTCTCCAGATAACTGAAATACTGTTGGTGGGACGATAAACCCAACAAACAAACAAACAAACATATGAAAAAAACATGCAAATCGGTCCTTTTTGTGGGCCATTCTCTTTGGTGGGGGTGTGAGCATTTTGTTTGACGTTGCAGGTCATTGATAAGCTTCTTTCATCCCAGACGACACTTTGTTACTTGTCATTCAGCGCGGTAGTTGGGAGATTTAAGTGAACTCCGGGACTTTCTTAATGGATTTCTCACAAACAAAACAGTCGCTTCATTTATTATTTATGCGCACAAACTCTTCAAAATCATATTAATATGGATTTTTTAGTCCGGTTAAAAGGAACTCTGGAACTTAATCCCCACCCTCCTTGTGAGTCAATGTCAAAGACAAAACTTGTACAAACATTTATATTTTAAGAGTATGATCGTTTGTCGTAGAAGTATTGCCAGTGTTAGGCAAACATGTGTGTTGCTAGAGAATGGTCAGTTTACCTTAGAAATATTGCAAGAGTTGGGCAAATTATTTTTCTTACCAGAGTATTATCTGTTTACATTAGAACAATTGGCAGAGTTATGCAAACATTGTCGTTACGAGAGTATGATCCGTTTGTCCTAGAAGTATTGTCATAGTTAGGCAAACATTTTTGTTGCGAAAGTATGATCCGTTTGTCCAAGAAGTGTTGCCAGAGTTAAGAAAAACATTTTTGTTGCGAGAGTGTGATCCGTTTGTCCTAGAAGTATTGCCAGAGTTAGGCAAACATTTTTGTTGCGAGAGTGTGATCCGTTTGTCCTAGAAGTATTGCCAGAGTTAGGCAAACATTTTTGTTGCGAAAGTATGATCCGTTTGTCCTAGAAGTATTGCCAGAGTTAGGCAAACATTTTTGTTGCGAGAGTTTGATCCGTTTGTCCTGGAAGTATTGCCAGAGTTAGGCAAACATTTTTACTGCGAGAGTATGATCCGTTTGTCCTAGAAGTGTTGCCAGAGTTAAGGAAAACATTTTTTGTTGCGAAGGTATGATCCGTTTGTCCTAGAAGTATTGCCAGAGTTAGGCAAACTTTTTTGTTGCTAGAGTGTGATCCGTTTGTCCTAGAAGTATTGCCAGAGTTAGGCAAACATTTTTACTGCGAGAGTATGATCCGTTTGTCTTAGAAGTGTTGCCAGAGTTAGGCAATAATTTATGCGAGAGTATGATCCGTTTGTCATAGAAGTATTGTCAGAGTTAGGCAAACATTTTTGTTGCGAGAGTATGATCCGTTTGTCCTAGAAGTATTGCCAGAGTTAGGCAAACATTTTTGTTGCGAAAATATGATCCGTTTGTCTTAGAAGTATTGCCAGAGTTAGTAGAATACTTTTAATCGAAGATTAATGTTATCTCTGGTGAAGTCGTTATAACCCTTTTACTATGGACAAGCACGGTTGCTATGGCAATAAAACATTCACTCCTAACGACTGTCTACAGCCCCTTACCGCATGGTTTCGAGCCCCGATCGGAGCGAGAACTTGCATTTTAAGGTTTTGCGGTGCGCCGGTGGTTTCTGAAGGTCTTCCTCCGTCAATAAATTCCTATACGGCGCCAATATGATTATACTTGTGTCAGTGCAATGTAACAAAAACAAACAAATAACAAAAAACAGCAACAACAACAAAAAAACGACTGTGGTAAGCCTCTAACTGGGGTTAAGACCAGAGTCCCTAATACATGGGACCGATGCATCTACCCTCTTCGCCACCAACTGCACCAAGGCCGATCTGTTTCTAGCCATAAATTCGGAATGCTTCAGTCTTCTCGCATGTCCGCTATGCGCTAATGAGATGGTCGCAAAATAGGTTTGTGATTCTACTCCACTTGATACGTTCATTAGATGGCAGGCGAACCCAATATGTGCCTTGAAGGGGTTAATTGGCCGTGTTCTGTTAGAGAACCGTACTGATTTCTAAATTACCGGCAAAGCACGAAAACATGTTACACCGTGGTTTGGAGGCAGTGTGTATAAATGTGCGCATATAAACATATAATGAGTTATTTGATAATTGACATGGTAATGAGAGAAACACACACCCACGCATGCGTGCACACACACACATACACACACACGCACGCACGCACGCACACGCACGCACGCACACACACACGCACACGCACACACACAAACCCAACAAAAACAATAAACAAACAACAACAACAACAAAACAAACAACAAAAACAAAAACACTGTTGTATTGCTTATCAACTGCTTGTGTAATGTGTATTCTGGTTCGCTTAGTTATAAGTTAAGTTTAACTTAATCAAGTTGTATGAGACCGCCTAAGACCGCCTTTGTGCTATGCTAAGGAGAAACAACTCTTTATTTTATTCTACATGTACTTCATCTTCTGTGAATACGATATGATTCAACAACAGCCAAAATTAACACCTGATCACTACCACGACTTATGATGACACTACCACATTTTGTGCAGAAAAAATACATGATTAATGAACTACACGCCAGAAAACTATTATCATTTACTTAGTTTAGTTTTACTACGCTTTCACCACCGACAAGGCAAGAAATCTTCACGCCAGTAAAAGTTCACGTAATTTCTTATTATTGTCAGTAGACGTTTTCCATCTAATGTGCGAATTAGCTACGCTGAAAACATTACCTACCTACTCTTCTAAATGTTCCACAGCTAAAGAAACCCTAATATCGCGACCGAGTGAGTTTTTTTTCATGATTTTCTATGTCTTGACAGCAGACGACACTTTTTCATAAGATATCAATAGCGCTTTTTTTAAAGTTTGCACTAGTCTGCGCTTGTTTTTGTGCCAGTTCATTCGATTACTAATCGCAAAATTTGTGATTTCCGGGAAAAAAAGTTTCTAAAAGATTATATATGAGTGAAATGAGCGTGACTTGCCAGTCAGACACGCGACTTTCACGCTGGAAGCGTGACATGACATGTCTGACTCTCTTGTAGTCGCTTTGTGTCAGGATGGTTTAGTTATGATATATCTTTGTGCGGAAATAATCAATTATAAACGTGCTTTAAAATTATCGCAACTGCTCGGATACTAATTTTCTCACTTTTTCCAGTCTATTGTGTGTTAAACTCATTATTTATTATTGTCACATTTAGATTATTCTAAGGGTTTACCAGTTATAAAATAATTTTGTGGTTAAATTGCAAAATAACTTTTGGATTGTATGATTTATGGCAGAATAATTAACGGTGTCGTGTTCAGATGCTCAGTAATCTAAATGACGAATGGTTTTCGTAGATCTAATGAGAGACATTAATGAATAGTCTCCCCTGAATAATCCCTAAATGCAAGTAGGTCCTTTCATTTGTTTTACTTGGTTTTTATGCTTGTGCTCTGTGGAGTGTATGTTGACTTTTCGGCCTTTCTTTTGATACCCAGGTTAACCATCACCAACAAACATTTCCAGTTTCTTTTTTAAATGACATATCTGTATAAGTATTTAAACGGATTCGAAGCTTATATTTATGCAAAAGTAAAAAATTTCACTGTCTGTAATTGAAATATCTACAAAAGAATAAGTGATAAAGTCCCCAAATTCCAATTAAAAGGACCTTCCTACTTTTTGGAATACCTCGGATATTAACTAACAAGGGAGACAATTCCCATTCCATCAATGTACCCCATTAGTAAGAAGTTACTGACAAAGCATCTGAAGAGAGCATTTTAATTTTAATCACGTGATTTTTCTAGATAAAAAAGCGATCTCTGCAGCGCGGCTCAGATAGGAAATACCTGTTTGCAAGTAGAAATGGGGATTTGTGTTTTCTAGGTCATCAATGAGCAGCATTTTGTAAGACTTTTTAGGTAACAAAGACTTATTGTGGTTATTTAAAAAATATATTTTGGGCCCAACTGTCGGATGCCTACTTTAACACAGGTAAAAAAAAACAACACCCGCCCTTATTTGATTCACACCCATAGTTCCAGTTAATATTCGCCTCAACTACAATTTAGCCCGCTGATTCCGTTTATAATTAATCAAGATGTGAATAATATAATGCATTAACCTGAGCCTGAAGAAAAACATTGCCACAGCACGGTTAGCTGTATTTAAACCAAGAAAGTCACGTGACCACTTTTAAGATCATGTTACATTATAATCTGGCTAATCCGCTCTGACGTAATCCGCTCTGACGTCGATATATGTTTTTAGCCGGAATCCCCATATTGCCGACTGACCGTTCCAAGGCGGTAACTATCGGGTTTGCTCTTTTCCTTAAATGACTCATCACAAATTTGAACACTATGTGGACATTTTTTTTCGATGACGTCACTACTTTCGTCATAACGTATAGAAAATATCAGCGCATAGACATTTTGTTTCCAAATAGATCGTTTTTTCTTTTCGCTGCTTTCATTTGAGAAACTCATCAGGAAGTGCGAGGTTAGAGCTCTGTAAAACCGGTTTAAGCACCCCAGTCGGTCCATATTGCCGACTGACCGTTCCAAGGCGGTAACTGTCGGGTTTGCTCTTTTCCTTAAATGACTCATCACAAATTTGTTCTTACTTTTCGCTTGGCTTGCATGTGAAATACCTTTGTTCTGTGCCTTTTCGGAGTTTGGTATATGTTGCAATACTCATAGGACTTTGTCATATATTCTTTTTTATTTATAGATTTGGAAAGAATTTGAGCATTTAGTTCGATTTATTTCACGATTTGTAGCGTTGAATAGTTAAGGAAGTGTTCAGAATGGCCTTTAATATGATTATAGTATGAGTTTGCGCATAAATTAAGCCAAATTATTTCACTGGAAAATAAAAGGGACCTTGAAGTTGAAGTTTTGAATATGTCTGTAATGTTTTACATACATGTATGAACAATCAAAAACATTGTTTATAAAACTTTTATATATAACCTCTGTTTGCATACAGATACATGGATGCAGCAATTAACAACTAAATTTAAACAGCAATGTTACCATTGTTGATCCATGGTAAAATTCGTGAGACAGCAACAGCAAGATAGCCTGAAAAAAGTCAATGCAGCTGGCAATAATAAGAAATATTTCGAAAGGATTTTTCTTATGCACTATATATGCCTACATTTGCTTTTACCTTACTTCTTTCTATTTACAGCTAATGCCCGCCTTAGGTATAAGGCTCGAACCATGATTGGAGCGGCCGGAAGTCGTCACCAGCGCCGGCGGGCCTCGTTGGCTGTGCCGCTCCATGCCGGCGGTGGTGGAATGTTTAATCCTATGGATCAATTACGTGAATCCGACGAATGTGGCCCTAGGCCAAGTGCCAGTCGGCGTCGTGCTGTGGATACTTCGGACTTTAAATCATGTGCCATTCTTCAAACAAGATTAAAGGAAGTGAAACATTATCCTGAGTAAGTAAATATTATTTTTTTCACTCATAGAACATATCTATGATTTTTAAACTTCACCTATTTTTTATTCATAGAACATGTATGTGATTTTCAAATTTCATCTAATTTCCACTCCTAGAACATATCTGTGGTTTGAAAATGTCACCTATTTTTTATGCATTGAACATGCGTATGGGATTTTAGAATTTCACATAATTTACATTCATAGAACATGTCTGTGATTTGAATATTTTACTTGTATTTGTTAATTGCACTGTATATTTTCCATATTTAGATTATTGACTATTAATTAAAACCTTTCATCTTATACGTCAACTACAAAGGAAGATGACAAGTGAGTTGGACAGATCAAATCTTACTTAATGGAGAATTAATTAGGATGAATAATTATGTTAATGACTGGCGCTTCTTATAAGATCGGAATCAAATTAATTTGAAATCTTAATAATCAGTCGAACACTATATAGGGTTACAGTGGGTGCTCATTAAAAATGCCTATTTTGGATGTTGGATTAAATTTGGTATGAACTAAAATGAAAAATACTCACTTATCAGACCTAGTAACTCGTATTTCTTTAAAAATCAAAGTTCTTTTTCACTAAATCCATCACATTTTTACTGTATTTTGAAAGACTTATTCTAAATATTTGTTACAAAGTCCCGCTCATCAAACGTCAAAACCTTACAAAATACGTTAATCTTGTTAATTTATCATTTTTATATTAAGGAAATCTAAAATTATTTAGAAATAATAAACGCAGTTAGCTTCTCTTCCTTTAATTGATATTAAATAATTTCTATTATGCTGTTATGGACAGTTTTATCTATAATTTCTAATTAACCTAAACTCATACATTTATAGCAATAAAAATACAATGTTTATAGCAAACATGTGTAGCAGATACAGCAAGCGTTGACGAACACCAACTCAAGTTTCTAAGATAATAATAATTTTTACAGAATATAATAATGAACATAATTATAGTAAAAAAAGTACTTTTTTATGAAATTCTATTAGGGTTTGCATAATATCTGTAATGTGATAGGTTAATTATATTAATTGTGGAATCTCGACACATTAAAGTAATGAATGTTTGATGCGTTGATCATGATTGAAAATATCGCTTTAAGTTTTTCTTTCACAAATTTGAAAATTTTGGTCTTGTAAGTAACAAATGGAATTCATTTTCTATGACTCACGAGTTACAAATGTTGATTTATAGGTAAAAATTGAATTCGTTCTCTATGGCTCTCGAGTTACAAATGTTGAATTCTGAGTAAAAATGGAATTCATTCTCTATGACTCTCGAGTTACAAATGTTAATTTGTAAGTAAAAATGGAATTCATTCTCTATGACTCTCGAGTTACAAATGTTGAATTGTAAGTAAAAATTGAATTCATTCTCTATGACTCCCGAGTTACAAATGTTGACTTGAAAGTAAAAATGGAATTCATTTACTGTGAAGCTGAGTTACAATTTTGACTTGTAAGTAAAAATGGAATTCGTTCTCTATGACTCTCGAGTTACAAATGTTGATTTGTAGGTAAAAATGGAATTCATTCTCTATGACTCTCAAGTTATAAATGTTGATTTGTAGGTAAAAATGGAATTCCTTTATGACTCTCGAGTTACGAATGTTGATTTTTAGGTAAAAATGGAATTCATTCTCTATGACTCTCGAGTTACAAATATTGATTTGTAGATAAAAATAAAATTCATTCTCTATGACTCTCGAGTTATAAATGTTGATTTGCAGGTAAAAATGGAATTCATTCTCTATGACTCCCGAGTTACAAATGTTGATTTGTAGGTAAAAATGGAATTCCTTTATGACTCTCGAGTTACAAATGTTGATTTGTAGGTAAAATGGAATTTATTCTCTACGGCTCTCGAGTTACAAATGTTGATTTGTAGGTAAAAATGGAATTCATTTTCTATGACTCTCGACTTACAAATGTTGAATTGTAAGTAAATATGGAATTCATTCTCTATGACTCTCGAGTTACAAATGTTGATTTGTAGGGAAAATGGAATTCATTCTATATGACTCTCGAGTTACAAATGTTGATTTGTAGGTAAAAATGGAATTCATTCTATATGACTCTTGAGTTACAAATGTTGATTTGTAGGGAAAATGGAATTCATTCTATATGACTCTCGACTTACAAATTTGATTTGTAAGTAAAAATGGAATTCATTCTATATGAATCTGAGTTACAAATGTTGACTTGTAAGTAAAAATGGAATTCATTCTCCATGACTCTCGAATTACAATTGTTACAAGTTCTATATTCCCTGCGCGAGTTTACATATTTCTTCTTCTCTATTTCTAAATTATATGATGAGAGTCTTAATCTAGTTAAGAGAAATTCTAATAAGTCTAAATATTTTGTTGAATTATTTTTTTTTTCATTTAAAAGAAATATTTTTGTTTTAGTGAATAAAGTATCGTAAGATTGTTTAGAAATAAGACCCATGCAATCTGGTTGGTAGTTAATTATCGCTGTGATAAGCTTCTCTGCCTCTGAATGATAATAGTTATTTTCTATTATGGACAATTATCTTATATCCATAATTGATGACTTGTAGTACCTCATTATCTTTCTGTTTATTGTGTCAATTATCGTTTTCCATATTAGAGATAATTATCCAATTTCAATGGCCGTTTTTTGTCTTTCTACCAGGATGTCAGTTTGTAACTAGTAATTGTGTCATCGACTTTATTTATAATTATGTCGTTTACGTATTTATCGAATCGAATTATAAATAAAGTATATTCTCCTATCATTGTAACAAAAAGCTAGGAAAAAATCTTTAATCGACATTCTTTGATCCACACACACACACCACCACCACCACCACCACCACCACCAGATATATATATATGCTTTTCATTGAAAAAGACTACTTAGTGCATATTGCTATCGGTAGTTATAAACTGTGTTATATCAATAACGTGGACGGTCGAGAGTGTAAAGATTACAATAATAAGTCAAAATAAAATATCTTTCGTTTTCCCAAATCGACTGAAACAAGTATATAAAACTAAAATTTCGGTTTTACCTCGAGGTCATATAGGTGACAGTTGACGGGTCCAGAACAGTTTATTTGTTGGAAGGCGACTTAACTGTTTATTGTCTTCTCAACAGTCATCAGTATCAATGGCAGCAAAACATGGCGTCTGGTGTCTTATGAACATCTTAATATTATATCAGACGACAAGTAGCCATCTCGTTTTCCTTAGAAATATTGCGGTCATTGCTCATTTGAACGTGTTGTTTACCGCAATTCCAAATATACATTCTGTATACGTCTATAAAAGGACATAACGTTTCAAATTGCCCTTTGTTATGTACATTTTGGGTCGATATTTTTTATATTTTTTCTGTAGAAATATTTATGACACCCCTGCCCCCACCCCCAAGTTGTTAACTAATTTAAACGCTTTAAATTAAAATATGCAAATTTAGATATTATTTGACGATAATCTATAAGCACATGTATGTTAAATTTTTCCGCATTTGTTAACTATTAAAATGCTTGAAACTAAAATATGCAAATTAAGACATACCTTTAAATGACGATATGCTATAAGCATATGTACGTGAACATTTTCCTCATTTGTCAACTATTTAAGACGTTTTAAACTAAAATATGCAAATTTAGACTTGCCTTGGAAATGACGATAGGCTAAAAGCATATGTACGTGAACACTGTGATCAAAATAAGCAAAACAGAGACAATTTCTCAGATAAAGTTTATGAAATTGCCTACTAGCATCGGAGATAAGAAAAAAATCTTTACTTTTTTTAAAACTCGGGACAAAGCAAGAATATACATGTAAGTAAATACCATTTTTACTACTTAAATGGAGTATACGACTGTTAGTTTTCCTCGAAAGCAACCAAAATTATTTAAAACTGCTTGAACAGATCCCACGAAATGTTGTCATCTATGTGAAAAATGTAGCAAAAAAACCCTACAACAGAAACTACAAACATGCATTTCATATCCGAGCCAAGCTGCGCACTTATTTTTAAACTGACAAAACCACGTGACCACTTTTGAAATTACGTCATATCATCATTCGGCTAATCCGCACTGACGTAGATATCTATTTTTAGCTGAAATTCCCATCTTGTTTATTTATAGATTGGAAAAAAATGAACATTAAGAGAGATTTATTTCGCGACTTTGCACTTTGTAATAATTCAAGTACTATTCAGCATCATGTTTTCAGACTAGAGTATGGTGTGTGCAGATACTAAACCGGAATTCTCCAAACAGTGGCAATATATTGTTACATGAATTTGACGTAGGCAGACTTTCGGATACCACCCTTAAATGTAGTTGTAGGAACCGTGGTCGACAAGTTTAGGCGTAAGGCCCTTCGTTGAAATGGTTTTGGGGTAAACCTCAGACATTTCATTGAGACGATATGAGCAGATATGTTTACTTGGTCAGGGCAGATAATAACTGAGCTCTGGTTGTATCTAGGGCGCCGAGAGTTGATAATGGTAACTATTTTAAAGGAAATATTTGCCAGCCCGTTAAAAGGTTGTATCCGACCAACATTTCTTTTCTTACATAACCAACTCAAGTCATTGTTACATGCAAAGGTCCTGCAAAATGCTGTTCATTTGATATCCTAGATCTGTGTGAATATTCAAGCATAGATCACCGCTCGTCATTGCAAACAGGGATTTTCCTATCCGAGCCACGCTGCAGAGATAGCTATTTTTAAGCTTAGCAAACCACGTGACCATTTACTTTTGAGATCACGTCAAATAGTCATTCGGTTAATCCGATCTGATGTCGATATCTATTTTTAGCAGAGACCACTATCGAGATTTTTATACTCAAGGAAGGAATACACATTTAGATAGATTTTGTCGCGATTAGTGCAGTCTAACAATTCAGTTAGTCTTTAAATCGTATTTCTTAAGACTAAAGTATGGGTTTATAAAAACTGTATGCCGAATTTCCCTCAAGAAGCGGCTAAATATTGTTATATATATATGATGTAGGCAAACTGCCGGGTACCACATTTAAAGAAATAAGTCACACTTCTTTAGAAAATACTATACATGTTGAAACAAATACACCTTTATAAGCCCTTTTATGGAGGTGCTATGTCATCAACTGATCCTCAATTTATTTAATTGACGCACACGACACACAGGGGTTTGAGATATTTGCCGATGTCATTGATTAAAAATATCCAAGAGAAAATAAAGAGCGCATGTAATGGCCGCCAGTCGTCAGTCGTATGTTGAGAAAGGTTCCATTATACCCTGACAATGAACACTTTCCACACAATGCACAAAGTCTGAATGTCAGCGTGGTATAAACTCGAGATGGTGGCTTTTAATATCACATGTGTGTATATTGGATCTTTGTTAACAATCTTTGACATTTTTACTCAAGTTTCAGTGCATTTTAACCTCAAACGGTTCAGCAGTCAATTTCCGGGATCAACTCACAGAAGCGTACTTAACTTTAATAAAAACAGAAGCAATTATTTTATAATCAAGCATTTTCAACAGGTCTGGGATAATTAGGGATGACATTCTGTCCGTACCTTTTTTGATCAAACCAAACCGAGAAATAAAACCGCTATTAATGTTTATTGTCAATGAACTAACACACAATTTGCATGATTCTTTGTTGGTCCCAAGAGATGCTGTTCTGCCAAGACGGATCATTGTTAGGCATTGTTAATGTATCAGTTGTAATGCGATCCTCCTCGGTAAAGGGGCTGTCGGGACGTAGTGGTAGAGTCGATGACATGCAA
This sequence comes from Sinonovacula constricta, assembly GCA_007844125.1. Lineage (NCBI taxonomy): Eukaryota > Metazoa > Mollusca > Bivalvia > Cardiida > Solecurtidae > Sinonovacula > Sinonovacula constricta. The sequence goes on from CM017572.1 coordinate 24,900,308, forward strand.
TTCCTCTTACTGCTTAACCGCGTGGGTTCGAGTCCTGTTCAGGGTGAAGGACTTTACGTAAGCCCTTCACTGTGTAGGTCATTTTGTCTGGGGGGTCTTCCTCCGCCAGTAATTAGCAGGACGTCGCCAGTATTGCTATAATTTTGCTGGCGTCACGTAAAAATGTATTTTATCGACAATGGTTAGTTTGATCATATACATAAAAAAGCAAAAGGTAAATGTGCCAGTATGTCAGAAACCTCTAACTGTGTGGGTTAGAGGCCCATACAGGGTGAAGGAATTAACGTGAGATGGTCTTCCGGCCAACCTGCGGTGCGCTGATGATTCTTTTAAGAAGCGAAAGGTAAATGTCAGAAACTTCTGACTGCTTAGCCTCTAACGGTGTAACCCACACCGCAGAGACCCATACAGGGTGAAGGAATTAACTTGGGATGGTGGTTCTACCCAGACATTTGTTTGCGGTCTTCCTCCATCAAACGTGCTGGACGTCGCTGACCATAATTAGCAGATGCTGAGTATAGAAAAATCAAGCAAACATACCACTGATAACCCTTTCTGGCCTCTCACTTTATACGTTTCTGATATGCTTACATTTAGGAAACTCGTTCCTTTAAATTCCTACAGCGAGTTTTCCGCCCAACAGGATCATTAAGAACCGTTGCTTGCCTCATTTAGTTGAAGCACATGATACGGACTGTGAGGGCATATTGGCTGACGCCATTGATTTAAGTATTCGAGGAAATGAGAGTTGACATACTGTGGACGTGGGACTTATATGTAGTGACAGCTTCCATTATTCTCTGAAAACAAGCCGTTTAAAGGTGGTATCCGACAATTTGTATCAAAGAGTTTGTTCTCAAATAACCCCAAAAAAATTCATTGTTACTTGAAAAAGTCCTGCAAAATGCTTTTCATTGATGCCCTAGATCTGTGCGAACAGTGACGCATAAATACCTACTCGTTACTGCAAAGTAGTATTTCCTATCTGAGCCACGCTGCAGAGATAGCTATTTATAAACTACGAAAACCACGTGACAGCTAATATTTGTGATCACATTAAATCGTCATAGGGGTATTTCACTCTGACGTCGATATCTATTTTTAGCAAAAATAAGTTACATACTTATTTATAGATTTCTTTTTCTTTTCTTTTCTTTTTATCTTGCTACAGTAAGGAAAGCTAATTTGTCTTAAACTCCTTGTCTTAAACTATTCTTGGTTAGACGATAATTTGCCAGAAAATGCGTATATTTTAACATCCCTTGACCTACAGCGCATAACTAATCTGCCGCATTTAGCGGCCGTTAATAGCGGTACTGTTATTTATCAGCAACTCTAACCGCACGGCCATGGGCGCCCACCTCTAAAAGTTGTTACGGTATTGCTTATTTCAACTCATTCATTTCATGAATCTTTGATGCTGCAGACATATAATAAAGATCATTCAAAAACACCTTGACGGAAAGCGGTGAGTTAATAAAGTTGAATGAAAATAACTCACGCCTGACGTCGGTAACGTTTCGCAGTGCTATCACTCCAGCTAACTTGCGATGCGCCAGCGGTACTATCCAGACATGCGTCCGGGGTCTTCCTCCATCATTTAACTGCACGTTGCTATAATGATCATAACTGGTTGCTGCGACATACCGTACCTCTAAAAAAACAACAAAAAAAGAAAAAAAATGAAAAGCACAAAGCCATGGTGGACATCATCTTTGTATACATCGATATCTCTGTCAAAGTTAAAATGTTCTATACGATTTAAATGCTATATAATGAAAACAAAAAAGATGAACAATTTATTTTATAAATGAAGGTATGTGTTATAAACAATAAACAAGTTCCAGTTTTGCACATGCATACTGTTTGTGTTTTGTGCTACGCGTGTGTGCAAAGTTCCGTGTTTGCTTCTAAGGAGTTTTCCTAAAGCATAATTAACTGGACTCTTAAATTCACGGCAACCAATTTGTTCATAATTCAATTGACATTTAGTAGTTTTCTTACCTTTTAATATATTAAACAAACACAAACCTAAATCACCTTGATAATAATTGTTCAATCATCTACACGTTTTAGTAAAAATAATATCAAATTACGCATTATCATTCTTTAGACTTCATTGTTACAATAAAACTCCAATGACATATTTTTTTTAAAAAAATATCGGGAAATTAGACTTAAATCTTATCGTCAAGCTAGTTAACGAGTTTCCTTTTTGGTGTCAAAGGTTACCGTGATCTGATGATACGTGACCTTAGACGTGGAGAAATATAAATAACAGCTGTCAGACGGGGTCGTTCGGTTCTGTTTACAATCACACTCTTCCGCCAATGCAGACCAGATTGCTTCTAACAGAAAACTGTACAGCGACAAATATTTTTCAAATTTCCTGTGTTATAATCTCATTCTCCTTGGATTGATGGTTGTTCTACTGTCCAATTTGTCTGTGAGCTGCCCCGGGCGATATGTTTCCTGTCTTAATGAAGCCGTCATTATCGTTCCTAGGCGCCGTTTACAAAGGGACGGTACTCTACTAAACTCTACAAAAGTCGCCAACAACAGGTCTTATCTTTTAGCTTCCCCTGCTGTTCTTTTTTTGTTCGTGCTTAAGCCGAAACCTAAAAAATGCACACATTTGTCGTATTTAATAGATAGTTGCCACATCAGTGAAGATCCCTTATCTTGGCAGCCATCTTTGATAGCAACTTCAACGGATTTTCACATGAATTTTATAGAAGCGTAAATTGTATTCTCTTGTAATTTCTTTACTTGTGGTCCTAAAAGTCAAAAGCTATACACCATTGGAAAGCTCTTGAATTCATATTTTTAGAATTTTATATTTTTTAAAAATTGATAAATGCACAAAGAATTAATACACAGAACTAAATAAAGTTATTGGATCATCCTTAAACAAAATGAACAGTGTACCTTTTTGGTTGTATTTCTTTTAACCTTTTAAACTATCAAAATATAGTTTTGATATTTAAAATACTTCATAAAAGCGGTTAAATTTGTTATAAGATTCAGTAAAATAGACTTAAATATAAAAATACAGTGGTGAGTTTAATAGAGCCCATATATCCAGATTTCGGCCTGCATTAGCTTTTGCCTTCAAAGATGCCTGCCTTAAACTGTCTTATCAGTGCATATGACGTCACATGGAAACTGCCTTATTATAGCATTAGTTTAGGGTGTGTTATTCACACTAGTGTGCTTTTTATTCTGTAAACAAACACAAAACAACAAGGTCTACGAAAGTTGGTGCAGTTTTACAATTTATTTGCCTGCTGAAATTCTCGGAAGTGTCGATTATAAGAAAATACGCATTTTACTATCATGCTTTTACCATTGCAATCCGCGTAAGCTGTTTGAAAGCTTTTCAGTATCGTTTTAACCCAAGACAGAAATAAAAAGCGGCTGATGTTTATTCGCCCCCCCCCCCACACCCCCCCACCCACCCCACCCTGGCACACCCCCCACACACACACTGGACTACAAGTAAGAATGGTTCGGATAAGTCGCTATCTATTGTTAAGATTTTGATGAAACATCCTACACTAAATTTTTTCGATTCTGTTACTGTTATTTTTATTATTATTATAATATATCAAAGCTGCTCACAAGTTTTTTATGAATTGTCATTTACTTGATGACAGTACGATTACGTTTCTATATCACAAAATAATCAAACGTTAACTATCCGTAGATGGCGATATTGACAAATAGTCAGGCGCGTATTGGCGGTTTTGAATTTACGCACAATTGCAAGGAAAAAAAAACCTTTTTTTTGCAGTAATACTTGAATATATCCAGTTTTTTAATAACCAGGTATTTTCTAATGAAAACTGTAAAATGCGGACATGCGAAGACTTGACGAAAAATATGAACGACTCAAATCCGGGACGTGTATAAGTTAAATTCATTTAAACCTTTTCAACTTGATTGGTGTGCAATAAGATTTATAAATAGAAACTACGCAACTGAAAATATATTATTTCCTAACCGGGTCCGGCCATGACTTTACTAAGGTTTTTGGTACTTTTAGGATTGTTCGATTTTTCGAACGGAGGTTACGCACGTGCGTAAAGTGCGTAATGGCAGAAACACGCCTGCCTATAAGTCTAGAAATACACTGGTGTTAAGCTAAATGTGTGTTCCCATACTGATAATATTTTAAAACACTTGTTATGTTCATGGCTGGCCGTTTAGGTATAGGTCTCTACTAACGTCTAACGTTAAATAAGAAAACAAACCCGATTTAGAATGGCTACGATATTGTACATTTGCATCACACATCTTAAATCCAGAATTTAAGGCTTTCTACAATCTCTACAATTAAATATCACGTGACTGGGAGCATTCAACAAATAGTGACGTAAGTAGTGACGTGTTCTTAAATGCGATCGTCACAAGGTCAAATGCTATACGAGGGGAGATTTTTCTGTAATAACATGCAACAATAATACATGATTAAATATAATTTTTATCGGCTTAACTCAGAGAAGTTCCTCATTATGATAGCAATTACATAGAGGACAAGTATAAAAAGTTAATATTTAAGTTATAGTTTTACAATGTAATAGTGCATTTCAGCACTACTGCTAGAAACTTGTGGGTTTTTTTATCAATTTTATGTGACCCTTTGAAAAGCAAAATAAATGTCTGTACATCTATTTACAGCATTAATAATGATCATTCAAAATACGGAAGTGAAAGGCATTAAACTTCTCTGGTTGACGAGAAACAACAGGAAACAGATGGCTTCTCTACTTCGGTTTGCAATCGCATTTTTCGTACTAATGCTCGCTATATACTGCTCTCTACAAAAATGGTAGGGGCAAATGTCTTTCCAATTTTCTGGGTTATAATTCCATTCATTATTGAATTGATGGTTATTCCATTGCCCATTTGTCTGTAAGTCGCCCCGGGCGATCAGTTCTCAGCTTAATGAAGCAATAATAACTTCACAAAGTCTGAGGTGATAAGATGGAGAGGGCCAGCAATTCAAGTTAGGGCTTGTTAGCTTCTCTACATTGTGTTCATGAGACAAACGAAGAAAAATAAAAACAAAATCAATGCATCGAATTAAAAAAGGGTAACATTTTTTTCCTATGATCTCGATTGATTTTAAATGTCAATGCGATATTGACGGTTGGCATTCATTGGCGTGCTGCAACTAGCAGGCAGGCAGAAAGGAGAGTTTTATCATCGTCCATATATGATTGCGACTGAGGAAGCTGTATCGTGTCCACCCAGTAAAACAGAAATTGAACACTGCAGCTGCTTGTTTGGAAATATAATAATATCCGAGGTCGCGTTTTTTTTTTCAATCATTGGCTTCATGTGTCATTTTCTGAAATTTAAAAGTGCTTTTGTCTGGCATTAATAGCACTTTTTTTTTCACACACGTTTTGGTTTAGCTTTTTATATTTTATATTTTCCGAGGGAAAAGAAACACAACGCTTTGCATTTCTTCAGCAAGAGTGTTGTTTGTTTGTTTTTGAGTTGTTGTTTTTTTGTCCTCGACTTTGGGACCAGGAACTGGGACTCGACTCATTAAAGTAAAGTAAACATTAACAGAGGTTTGTGAAGTTAGGGAATTATGTATTGTGTATTCAATATCCAGATACACCCAGCTGTAGTTCCCTCTCGAATACCCAGCACCTTGCAAGTCGGGTATTCGGTTGAAGCTCGGAATTCGCGAATACCCAGCTTCCTGGGAATACGGTTGTAGCTCGATATGAAATGCCCAATACCTAGGTTACTGAATATTTGGCGGTAGTTGGGAATTCGCAAATACACATTTTCCATCTGGCTGGGGATTCGGTTGTATCTCGATATTGAATACCCAATTCTCAATGAGAGACATTAATCATTAATGAATAGTCTCCCCTAAATAATCCCTGAATGCAAGGAGGCCCTTTCATTTGTTTTACTTGGTTTTTATCCTTGTGCTCTATGGAGTGTATGTTGACTTTTCTGCTTTCTTGTGATACCCAGGTTGATCATCATCAACAAACATTTCCATTTTCGTTTTTAAATGAATTTTAAACTTATATTAATACGAAAGTAAGAAAGTCCAGTCTGTTATTGCAATACCTACAAAAGAACAGGCGATAAAGTCCCAGAATTCCAACTAAAAGGACTTACCCACTGTTGGGAATGCCTCGGATGTTAACTAACAACAAAGGAAGACAATTTCCATTTCACCAATGTACTCCATTGTTAGACAGTACAAATTATGAAATAAATTGCTCTAAATGGGCGTCATAGTCATGGTCATACCAAATTATCTGGATGACAATAAGTGCGACCTCAAAAGTTACATGGTTATCTTAGGTTTATGGTAGATTGCTGTTGTGCATGGCCGAGGAAATACATGTTTATACTATATGAGTGGGGTGTTACGCTTCACTTTTCACATAAGTATAGGGCATCAATAAGCATTTTACAAGATCTTTTTCATGTTATAATAATTTATTTGGTTGTTTGAGTAGCAAAATTTTATCCAAATTGTTGGATATCACCTTTATATGAGATAGAGTATACTTTAAAATTGATCAGAAACAACCAGTTAAAAGATTCTTGATTCTTGTTGGTAATCATTGTCTGTGCTAATGGCTAAATAATTTCAAAATGACACAAGCAATTTGAAAACCTTTGGCAAAACTATCTCCAAACACGAAATATTTTAACTTGTATAGGTGTGATCTATCAATATCATGAATTCATATATATATATATATATATATATATATATATATATATATATGCTAAAAGGCAATATTACATATTGTAAATATATATTTATATCAGAAAACCGTATTTATCAGAGATTATCACAGGTTTATCACAGGTTTGTGAAGTTGGCTAGAAATAAGTGCATCGAAAAGATCACCGATTTATATATATATATATATATATATATATATATATATATACTAGTATATATCATGCAGGTTTACATGTTCAATTTGCTAAAAGGCAATGTTACATGTACCAATGGTAAACACATTTTGGATTGTTCAATCAGTGATCATTTCGATGCACCTTATTCCTAGCCAACTTCACAAACCTGTGATAAATACGGTTTGCTGATATTGACTGACGTCATTGAGTTTATTTATACGATTTTAAGACCGGGAGAATTTTAAAGCAACCTGTTGTGGCTGACAAACCTCATGTGTAGCGACAACGCCTGCCATCCTCTGAGAGCGATACTTTCAGCAATATAAACACAGTTCAAATATCAGACGACGATTTAATGGTGGGGCATTTAATCGCGTGCTGCAAAGTGTTTTTATAAATAAGGAAAGAAACATTTGTTCGTCAGGTCTTTAATGGTAAATTCGGAGAAAGTTGTTTACATTGTTCCCTGCATAGTCTAACAATGCCGAAAGGTTTCCGTTTGTTTGATTCTGTTAAAGAAGTTATTCACTAGACTTTCATATGAAATGATTATTTTAAAATAATAAGAGATATTTGAAATAAATGCTTGAAAACATTTGCATAAGTATTATCAATTACTGACATTTTTGATTGTGTGGAAGAGTCTCCTTTGACAAGCTTTTAGCGTTGTTGTCTACTCTTACTTCCGCGATTGCGATATCAATGTACAACTGGTTCACAAGATTTAAAAAAAAATGCATTTTGAAAATTTAACATTTTATATACATTATTATCTAAATATATTTCTATAAGTATTTTAAAACTTAATAACATTTAATAAAATCTCGTACGTCAGAGTCAACGTCATTTTTTTTCGTGGTATAGTGTTCTTTAAGCCACATGATTTCGGACGCGGAGATTGTGTGGCAGTGCTATGCACAATTCACGGAAAACAACTCTTTCCCTTTATAAACGGCATATATTTATATGCATTCTTATCTTTCTCATCTGTCTACGTTCATATTTTCCCGCCAGCTATCTAGTTCTGTTTTCGATTCATTTAATTAAAGGTAGTATCCGAAAGATTGGACCATTTTCTTTTCTCATACAACCAAATAAATAATTGTTATCTAAACAAATCTTTTTCGAAAGCAAAACAAAACACTCAACTTGTCATTACAAAATATTATTCAATATCCGAGCCGCACTGCACAGTTTACTATTTTAAACTAAGAAAATCACGTGACCACATTCTTTTGAGATCACGTTACACGAGTATTCGGGTAATCAGCTCTGACGTCAATATCTATTTTTAGGTGAAATCACCATCGCGCTTATATATAGATTTGGCAATAATGGACATTTAAGGCGATATATTGCACGAGTTGTCCAAAAATAGAACTAACGTTATAAACAGTCTTTACCTAGACTAAACTTTATGCAGCAATTACGCACAATTCACCAGAATATGAAAATGTTGTAGCATGTGTTATTTATTTGCAAAATGTCGGATAGCACACATACACATAAAACCGACATACATAGGAATCAGGGCTGGAGAAATACGGTAGCCCGACGTCCCGTACAAGTCAAAATGCAGAAATGCAGTTTAGGACTACTGGTCATTGATCATTAAATTAGTCCCGGTAAAGTCATAAATCGGCAGTCGGACAAGTGATAAATAAACAGCGGTTTATAATTAGCGATGGAGACAATCAATTTCACGCCAGGAGCATGTAAAACATGTAAAGGTACATGTAAAACATGTAAAGGTAGTACATGTACAATGCACACACCTGTCCAAAACAGCTAATCACGACACGCAATACATAAACGCTTCTAGACAAAATAAAAGAAACAACTTGTTGATATACCTTGTTTGTTAGTTTTAGATATGAGTTGTGTTCGTTAATTGAAAGCGCCGCAAATTTTCGAACAGGTCATTTTTGTCCAGGTTACTAGTTCCGGGACTTATCTTTGAACAGAAAATTTTCGTAGGCCCGGGAATGATGAAATATGAATGATGTTTCAAATGTGTGTTGTTTTTTATAGGAAAAGGCTCTTTTCTGTTCAACAAAAAATTAGGACAACTTATGCTGACTCATATATTTCTTGTCCGAACCATATATAGGTTTTACCTGATATATTTGTCTCACAATAAAAAAAAAATACCAGAAACATAGAATTTATTTGGAATAAATGGCAACACGAACTCAGTTTTACCTCTCTTGCATAGAGCTTTGTTAATCTCACAAATCCCAGTTCTTATCAGAAGAAAAACACATTCCTTTAAAATAATTCTGAAAGGGATTTTTTCGCCTCAAAAACGTGTATCAAGAAACTTGTGTTTGGCTTATTTAATTAAAGCACATGCAACAGAGAACAAGGGCAAATTGACTTGGCTATTGGTTAATTAATTTTAGGGAAAATGAAAACGACATCTTTTGGCCGCCAAGATTACGTGTAGTATCAAATTTTATTATTGTCTAAACAGTGAACCAAATCTAAAAAATTGGAATGTCGGAGCACGATAAGCTCATGGGACATTAAACCGTGTGTTACAACCGGCAGAAATCACTTTATACAAGAAAAACAAAATAAAACAAACAAACAAACAAGACAAGCATTGTTACACGGTGTAAAATGGCGCCCAATTATTATTTTTAACAATTAAAGAATTATTCTTTATATTTAGCAAGACAACCACGGACATCCGATTAGTAATTTAATTTAAAGGCGAACTCCGACAGTTTTCCTATATCGTTTACAGTTCAACTTATAATAAGCAGCAACCCAAGGGACAGTCTAAAATTGGCCGCTTAAGACAAGTTGGCTGCTTTGCACAAACTATGATATAATTGATCGTTTACCTATTAATATGAGCATGTGTCTTCATAAAAACAGTATAACACAAATTGTTGATCAACTGCAAAGTACTGTTCGAATAGATATTTAATATTACAACATAACTGATTTTGGAATGTCAACTAATGACTCAGGATAGCAGAAATGTCTCACTATATCAAAGAAAATATTGCTCCATTTTGGTACTTTGGTAACTTACAGTACAAAACATGCCATTTTAAATGTTTCATATGAAATGTATACTGAGGCTAGCAAAATCTTCGTCAAACTGTAGTGTCACAAATCTCCGAAAAGTGTATAATTATGTTCGGACAATTCAAGTTCCGGACTGGTGCAAGTTTTTTACTTTTTTTTAACTAAAACAGCAAGTATTGTGTTATTAGACAAATGAAATTATGTCTAATATCGAACAAAATGCTTAGGAGGACCTAAACCGACCGTTTACAGCGTGGTGACCGCTCTTAACACGTGACCGCTAACACAAGTTTATACCACTTTCAGCTTCATTACTACATGTACATAAATACCGTACCGATTTTGTCAATTTCGAACCATGGGTGTTAAGCTGGTTTATACTTACCCGCGCTGTTTTTGATGGTTTTAAGATGGTTATTCCTTGTAAATTTCTTTAATGAGCTTCATAGCAAAAGATCATTTACTTTATTAAATTATTATTTTTTACATTTAGACAATATGCAGTATGAATGGTGCAGCATATGTTATGTACAGATATAGGCCTATCGTTAGAACATCTTTTCAGCTCACTTTTAGTCAAAGTACTCATCGGATGTCGTCTTTGTAGTATGTCAGATAAATATTGTTTTGTTTTAAATATACATTTGGACCGAACCGCCAGATAAAATAGATCTAAATGTTCCCATATATCCTATAATTCTTACCTACACAATCAGTAGAGCGTCGACTCAATGTGACGGGAGGCCCCGGGTTCGATCCCGGGCCGCGACATACGAAAGTCGTTAAAAATGGTATTGGTTTAGCTCCCTTGCTAACGCTGAAGCAATTAATTGTAACGGTAGTTCCACGACGGGTTGGCCTAGTGTCAGGATAATGTGACTGAGTGTGGTATCATGCCAGGTGTTCACGGCATGCTATACACGGTGAAGGCAACACTCTGTCTTCTTCAAGTGGGACACCATCTCCGGATAACTAAAATACTCTTAGTGGGACGAGAAACCCAATAAACACACATTTGACTTCCTTTGCATGAACGCTTTTCTTGTTACTACATCAACAGTATATTGACAAATTTCAGACGCATTCCATAAAGGGCGCCGCGCTTGGGCGCGGACGCCAATAACAATTTATTATCAGCCTTTTACAACAGGCCAATCATCATTAGGAGGGAGAAAACATTCACGTAACATTTTCATCACTATAACAAATTGAGATGTAAAACGTTCCAGCGTTTCCTTTCAAGGTACCCCCCCCCCCCCTCACAGGGCAGGGGAGGGGTGGGGTGGGGGTGGGGTGGATGCACCCCCTACCCACACACACCACCACCACCACCCACCATACTAGGACGAGTTGTGAAAACACATACACGAAAGCTTACAAAATACTAAGCTCTTAAAACTAAGCTCAAAAATTTTGTCTGTTGATTGCTTAAGGTGCCTTTCTGTATATATATATATATATATATATATATATATATATATATATATATACAGAAAGGCACCTTAAGCAATCATATATATATATATTACTGCGATAAAGTTGAATGGATCTTGAGTCATACCTCCCACCAAAATTTTCTAGATCCGCCACTGCCACTTCACAAGAAAGTCTAATAATAAAGACACAACTGATTTGTCTTGTTTAAATTGGTTGGTATGTGATGACCAAATGCATTTTTCTCTCGCAATTTATTTTTCTTATATTGTTACTGATTGCTAAGCCTCTCACCTCATTGGTTCGAGTCGCGTTCGGGTCGAAGGCTTCAATGTGAGAAGGTCTTCCAGGTGTCTTGCGGTGCGCCAGTGGTTCTACCTGAGACATTTGTCTGGGGTCTTCCTCCACCAAAAATAGCTGGACGTCGCTATAGGGGTCATAAATTGGCGCTGCGATGTAATGAAAAAATATTTTGTTACGAACGGTAAAAATTTAAAGTTAAAAAAAAAATAATTCTCGGTTCTTCTCAGATTGAAGTATTTGTTGCGATGAGTGGGCGGAGTATTGTGTAACATATTTGATTTATTCATTCAATGTGAAAATGGGAGAAAAAAAAAAGATAACTGTTTAGCCTGCTGGCTTTTCAAACTCCTTCGCAGTGATCTCCCTTGAAATCATTCAAATCTTGAAAGAGATCTCTGACTGGTGTGTTTCCAATAATTATTATAATATATCTTTAAAATATATGTTTAAAATACAACAATTAATTTGATTATTTTATTATGAATAAAGAAATTTAATATTTCCACTGACGAATAATAATAAATGTATCTTGTAAGGAAGACGGAAAGCAGTAATAGATTTTGACAAATTTCGTCACATTTACGCTAGCGTTTTACCACCGATTTGAATCTTTGATCAAAGAGGGTAATATATTTTAGTTAAAACGACAAAATACGATTTCCTCTTATAAATAATGCATGTGTATACAGATATACGGTGTACATGACCTGGTTAGAATCGTTTTCAATAAACAAAGTTGAAACGTCATAGCAGGCTAGATTCTTGGGGAATTTAATCGTGTGTCATAACTCGTTGAAATATCTCTTTAATGACCTTTATTTTATCAGTCAACATTCGATATAACGAGAGCTTCATGTACGCACTAGTATTTGTCCTCGCGACAGGTTTTCTAACACATTTGAATTCTGGTTATATTGCATTACGCAGTCAAGTACACAGAGGCAGGGTTTCCCTCAATTTCTTATTTCATTTGCGAAGCTCTGCATGGAGAGCGATTATAGAATAACAGTTTTATGGGGACGATAATGCAGCTGGTAATAATAACCGTTTTTATTGGAAGGATAATGCAGCTGGCAATAATAACCGTTTTTATTGGAAGGATAATGCAGCTGGCAATAATAACCGGTTTAATTGGAAAGATAATGCAGCTGGCAATAATAACCGTTTAAATTGGAAGGATAATGCAGCTGGCAATAAAAGGAATTCGCAGCTGTTCGGAGACCTTTACAAACAAGAACTGTTATGGATGTCTAAACTGTTTTGTCGAAGTTGCGAAAAATGCTTACAAAAAGACGATGAAAAAGATCTTACCGAGCAGTTGCGATTTCCTGTTATTGCCTGCTACATTTACACTACTTTAGATCGGTGCCAAAATGTCATAAATATTTATCAGGCTGTCCAACGTTAACTAGAAACACGTTCGTCTAGGCTCTTGCATTTTCGTATTTAAATGAACGTGTGTGCAATATCTACATTAGAATAGGGTCTCATCTAAAGTCATACTTTACCTTAGATTTTAAAAAATAAATATAAACAATCACGGACGTTAGTAAATAGTCTCCCCTGAATGATTCATTAATGCGCAAGTACCGGTTAAGTTATTTCTTTTAGATATCTCGCTTTTTATGCTTGTAGTACTCTTTGGTGTGTATTGGTGTTGACTTTTAATCCTTCTTGAGATAGCCAGGCTAACCATCATCAACAAACACTTCCGTTTTATTGTTAAAAGAAAATATCTATACAAGTAATTCAGTTGACTTAAAGCTTACATTTATGCAAAAGATAGCAATGTTTCTGTTAGTATTAGCATCATCTGCATAAGAAAAGGCGATTAAGCCCAAGAGATCCAACTATAAGGACATACCGCATATTTGGACTACCTTGCATAAAAAGATGGATAATTTTCATTTGACCAATGTACCAATTTAAATTTATCTGGCCGAAATTGTCGTAGCAATCTTAATAAAGCTACGACCACCTCCTTAACACCCCGGCGACAAGGGACAGTACTATGTAAGACTTTGCACGTGTCGTCAACAATTGTGGCGTCTTTTAGCTCCCTTTTGTTGCACTTTTTGGTAAAATGAGGTAAAATGCTCAAACATGTGGTATACACCGGACCTGGTAGCGCAATCGGTAGACGTCAGCTCTAGCTACGGAAGGTCCCGGGTTCGATCTCTGGCCACGATCTACCAAATTCGTTAAACATGGTAGCGGTATAACAAGTCCCTTGCTAACGGTCAAACAAATCTAAGGGTAGTTCCACAACTGGTTGGCCCGGTGTCAGGATAATGTGACTGGGTATGGTATCATGCCAGGTGGCATGCTATACACCGTTAAGGCAGCACTATATCTGCTTCAAGTGGACACCATCTCCAGATAATTGAAATACTGTTGGTGGGAGTATAACCCAATAAACAAATATTCAATTGCGTGCTGCAACTGGGAGGAGTGTCATTATAATAGGAAACCAACAGTCTTTTGTGAGGAGTAAACTAACTGAAAGGTATTCAGCTAACAAGATTGATGATATTTATTTTGGAAACAAGTTATAAAACTTCTTACCACACTTCTGAAAATAATTGTATTTCAATCATGGGCTTTCCTTGAGAAAATCTGTAAATTGTTTTTGTCTGGAATGGCAATGTTTTTTCTCTCCTATGATTTTGTTTTTGTTTTCAATCCAGTGATAGATTGAAACAAGATCATTTCATTTCTCTCAGCAAGAGCTTTTTAACCATCAAGAATTCCACAACGAACAGACGATCTCTGTTCATTGATACAGCGGGCAAGAGAACACTTATTAATGCCATTGATTGAATGTTTTATTTGTAGTCCGGCGGGGTTAGAGATTATAAAACTTTTGAGTTTGAGTCAGGGTCAATACTCTTTTAGTCTGATTGGCTGGATTCAAATAAAATATGAAATCTGACCAATCAGATGTTTGAGGGTAGCCTCGGGGCTCAAACTCAAAGTTGTATAATCTACTGGCACCAATAAATATTCCATTGCTCTCTGTCTACATCGTGCTTATTGGAAGGTTTTGAGAAAATGCTCATTTAGAACAATTTATTTATTTATTTAAAGATCTGTACTGTCTCACAATGGGAAACAGTGTTGAAATGAAAATTGTCTCCCTTGTTAGATAATACCCGAGGTAGTCCAAATTGTAGGTAGGTCCTTTTAGTTGAAATTCTTGGACTACATCGTCCTGTTCTTTTGCAGATATTGCAATTAAAACAGTGAAATTTCTTACTTTTGCATAAATATAAGCTTCAAATCCCATTTTAATACTTATAGAGATTTGTTATTTGAAACAGAAAATGGAAGTGTTTGTTGATGATAGTTAACCTGGGTATCACAATAAAGGCATGTAAGTCAACATACACCCCATAGAGCACAAGCATAAAAACAGAGTAAAACAAATGAAAGGACCTACTTGCATTCAATCGGAACACCTTGGATAATTCACGAATCATCTCTCGGATGTATGTAGGTAGTCGGATTACCTCGGCCATTTCCCTAAATGGGGCTTCTTTTGTGACAGACGACAAAACAAAGATGGATGCTTGGATGACAGCTCACTTTAGTACGATGCCTGTAAAACTTCACTTCGAGGCTGCTTCAAAGTTTATATCATCCAAGTTTAATTTATCCGGCGCAGCAAAGACACAGCTGTCAAACGAGGCGAGTGTTTATGTTTTGCGCGAACAACATTTTAAGCATATTCGTCCGACTTCCGGCGAACAAAACGATCGTAATTTCTGTAAGTATCATTGCACCAGATACATCCGAGGGATGATTGTCCCGAGGACGGAATTACCCGAGGAGTTCCGATTGCATGAGTTTAATGCAGACACATGTGCCCAAATTCCCCAAAGCAGGGATAAGGTTTTATAAATTGTATTTGATATCGGCAAACTGCCGTACAGCACCTTTAAAGGTGGTATCCTATATCTAATACATGTAACAACATATTACCTCTGATCTATAAAATGTGTGCTTAATTGCTGCAAAAACTTATAATTAGTTTAAGTAAATGCAGGTATTACATTACCCCCAATTGTTTTATGGTACACATCGTTAGAACTATCGCGCTAAATGTCCATTATTTTTCAAATCTATAAATAAGCATGATGGGAATTTCAGCTAAAAATAGATATAGACATCAGAGCTGATTACCGATTGGTCATGTAACATGAAATAAAAAAAAAAGTGGTCACGTGGTTTTCTTAGTTTAAAAATAGCTAACCGTGCAGCGTGGTTCAGATAGAAAATATTTATTTGTAAAAACAAGTAGGGGTGTTATGCTTTAATTTTTCACAGGGATGCAGGGCACCAATAAACAGCATGCCACGAGATCTTTTCAGGGAAGAATAATTTATTTGGGTGCATGAGAGAGAAAACAATGGTTCAAACTGTCATATACTAGCTTTAACAAAGGTGGAATATGAGGGCTTTGTAAAATAGTTCTGCTAGCAGCGTGTTTTGCCTACCGCTCACGTTTCCCATTAAACGGAAACGAACGTTGTATCATCATCCATTTTTAGCGAAATCGGAGAAGTACTTTGAAATGTGTTCAGTATCGCCTTTGCGGAATTATACCAGGAAATAAAACGTTTCAAAGTGCAGTGTAATTTATGCAGTAGACAACAATAATAAAATGACACTAAAGTCTGTCAACATTAAGTTTCATTATTTTTTCTGGACATTACTGCCTTGTATTAGGGCAATACGGCAATTCCAAGTTTACTTGTTTCAGAGAAGTATTGTTTGTTTTGTTTTTAAAATGCATCGCAGCAATCATTTATGATCATTATAGCGCCATCTATCTATTTGGTGGAGAAAGACTGCAGAAAGATGTCGGGGTAGAACCACCGGCGCACCGCAAGTCAGCTGAATAACTTTTCCTTCTCTCCGAACGGGACTCGAACCCACGCGAGGAGAGGCTTAGCGGTCAGAGGAGTTACAAGTCGGCACTCTACCACTACCTCATGGGCGTTCAGAGAAGTGTACAAACCCACAGATGAAGAATTCTTTGGAATTAATGAAACCTTTGTTTATTATTTATTGTCACTTATATGTACACAAATTTATAAAATATGAAAACCACGTGACCACTATAGTTTTGAAATCACGTTACATGATCCTATTGGCCCTCAGCTCTGACATCGATATCTATTTTTAGCAGGCCACGTGGTTTTGTTAGTTTAAAAATTGCTGTGCAGCGTGGATCAGATAGGAAATATATATTTTTTTGAAATGACAAGCGGGGTATGATGCTTTGTATATTGTAATGACAAGCGGGGGTATGATGCTTTAAGTTTCACATGGATGTAGGGCGCCATTAAACAGCATTTCGTGGAATCTTTTCAGGTAACAATAATTTATTTGGTTGCATGAGAGAGAGAGAAAAAAAAATGTCCAAACTGTCGGACCCCACCTTGAAAGCTTACAAGCGTATACCTAGCTATTAATCCTTTAACAATGAATGTTTAAAGTAATACAGCCCTGCACAAAGCTAGGAGGCAAGTGCAGTAGGGAATTGCCAGCCATTCAGTTTTATGCTCCAATTCGCAGAAATGTTTTAATAAATTATATCCGACTCATATAGAAAGAGACATCTGCCCGTGTTTTCTTCCTGTAGTGACTATGTTGGTCTACAGAAAGTTAGCCACGTTTAGGATAGAGTCTATTAAGATGTTTTTTAAGAAAACAGCCGAAACGAGCACTGCGAGTGCAGGCTTCTTTCTTCTATGGAAACGTCTTAATAGATTCAATCTAACTTACCGACTTAGAAGTCCCCTCTTTTACCTGTTCTACCAAAACGGCATGTAATCCACCCCATAAAACTGTCAATCAAACTGTCAATTGTCTTGACGTGTTCAAACTTGTCGTCACAAGGGGGGGTGGGAGTCATGGCAGAATGCGTGGTTTGTTGCACATGAGCAGTTGAAAATGAAACCATTTAGTTAAATAGATCGATCTAATTTGTTCATGAAAAATGAAAATAGAAAGGAGTTGTATTGTAACTAAATCGCTGAGAAATTTAAATTTTCATAGCTTCTGATTGGCTGCAAATATAGGGCGACTCCTAAATTGAAGGAAGTTCACGTTTGATCATCAGTTGTTTACCATGTCAAACAGTGACAGCTGTTTGAAAGTTTTTTAATATCGGTATCCACCAGCACTTTGCTGAGAAATAAAAGAGTTTAAAATTGTTGAGAATTTGTTTATCAATCGTCTACATTAGAATTAAACCATATCTGCTGTTATTTCAGTCCTCGTTCCTTCGAGTCATTTCCAGTTGTGCTCATTTTTTTCCCTCAAACATTTCTGACGCTGCCATTAAGTGACGACTAATTTAAATCCTGGCAATTGGGAATAAAAATAACAATCAGCAGATCGGTCCCTTGGTAAACATCGCAATCGCAACTTTCGCGCCAAAGCAGGTCACATTGCATTTCTCGTAAAAATGAGACTGGGGCATAGGTTTGTCAAAGTGTTTCTGTTATTATTTCATTTCCTTTCGATTGATGGTTATCCAATTTGTCTGTGTGTTGCTCCGGGCGTACTATTTACGTCTGAATGAAGCCTTGGTTCACATATCGTCTGAGATAACGAGGGGACAGTACTCTACCATACTCTATTATACTCTACACATGTCGGCTACAACCGGACGGGATCGCTTAGTTTCCCTTTTTTGATGAGGCTTCAACTTACCAAAATAAAACTTGGATGCCTGTGCAGTGTTCCCTCTTTTCGTATGTAAAGGGACTTTACTCTATACATTACAAAACTACATTCTTACCTCCCTTGCTGGTGGGTATGTGGTATAGACTTACCGCAGTAACCTTAAGATTTTTCCACTTTTTTAAACTTTTGAAGAAAAACAGAGACTGATATACAATGGAATCTTATTAATTGAGATAAGCATTTATAAGAAAGCTTGAGCACATTTAAAAAAAAAAGCAAATTTATAAAAAAAATATTATATTTCTTAGATAAGTATATGAAAATACCTTCCCACAAGGGAGATAACCAAAACATTTCTTTCATTTCAAAAAAGGGAATAGGTCATTTTTGTTGCATGTTGCAAATCGCACAAATGTCTATATATTACACTCATGCGACTATATATGTAATAAATAAATATAGTCGCATGAGTGTAATTTATAGACATTTGCAACATGCAACAAAATGACCCAAATGCCGATTCCCCATTTTATTTCCCATATATATGTGTGTGTGTGTGTGTGTGTGTGTGTGTGCGTGCGTGCGTGCGTGCGTGCGTGCGTGCGTGCGTGTGTGTGTGTTTATGTATAAGACGTATTTGCTCCAAATTGCCGGATACCCCCTTTAAACTGTTTTAGCATGATTTCTCAATCACTTAAATGAAACGGTGAATTGATTCTTGGCTTATGGGATTAAATCACGTGACACATGCGATGCGAACATACTACCTGACTCCATCGATTTTACTAATTCACGCGTAAAATTAAATTGACTCTATTGCGTTACGCTTGTACGCATACATGTAGCGATTATCGACAGCTTCTACTATACACTGGCAATGAACTTAAAAAAAGCAACCACACAATAACCGAAGTATAAACGTCAGTGTAGTATACGCTCTTGGGCATGCAGTAGAGTGTTGCTGCTCTAATAACTGAAGTACAAATGTAAGTGTAGTATACCCTCCTGGGCATGCAGTAGAGTGTTGCTGCTCTAAATAACTGAAGTACAAATGTCAGTGTAGTATACGCTCCTGGGCATGCATAGAGTGTTGCTGCTCTAATAACTGAAGTACAAATGTCAGTGTAGTATACGCTCCTGGGCATGCAGTAGAGTATTGCTGCTCTAATAACCGAAATACAAATTGCAGTGTTGTATACCCTCGTGGTCATGAAGTAATTTTGCTGCTCCAATAACCGAACTACATACATCAGTGTAGTATACCCTCGTGGGCATGCAGTAGTGTGTTGCTGCTATAATAACCGAAGTACAAATTCAGTGTAGTATACCCTCGTTGGCATGCAGTAATTTTGCTGCTCCAATAACCGAAGTACACACATCAGTGTAGTATACCCTCGTGGGCATGCAGTTGTGTTGCTGCTCTAACAATCCAAGTACACTTGTCATAATTTTAAATATTAACAAACTTATAACTTACAATTTTAGCAATATCTCGTATGAGACTGTTCGTTTCCCAGATTATTGCAAAAACTTTTTGTCGGACATATTTTTTAATTTTTTCCAACAGAACAAGAATAAGGAAATATTTTAGCCAAAAAAAAGATCAAGGCAAGAAGCAATGTCTTCCGAAAGAATTGACCTCCAGAAAAAAAAGTTTATCTATTTGAATCCAATTTACCAACTAGAGAGTCCATGTATATTGCCAGACTCATTTATTTATTGAATCGAGGGGAAGTACGAAAGATAATGAAAGTGACTTCTATGGCCCACAATATTACATGCGACAGCTCTGTTATTACCTGAGAGTGATCCATTTCAACACAATGAACAAAGCCCGAACATCAGTACAGTATAAATATATGTGAGTTATTTTCCTTGTGTCATCTTTTGTTGCAACTGCACATAAGTGTCTTTTTTTAGAATCTCATGGGACATTCGGTGGAGCTTTACAACTTTCGAAAGTGTTTTTTGAATGAAAACAAACACTTTATCACCAGTCGCTGAGAGGTTGTTTGTTGAAAGGTTTTCAGAAGTGTTTCCTTTAAATTATGCTACATAATTATGACATATAACCACAAGAGTTTAAGCTGCAAAACAAGCAAATGAAATGCAAAGTGGAAACACGCGTTGGTGTGTATGGTCTAGTGTTTGTTTTAAGTGGTATCAGATAGTTTCGACTAAACATATTTTCATTAAAGATCATAATAAACCATTGTTACCTGAACAGATCTCGTAATATCCTGTTTATTTATGTCCTACACCTGTCTGAAAAGTGAACCAATACGTCATATTTTTTTTATTTAAAACATGTACATGTATTTCATATCTGAGCCTCGCTGCACAGGTAGCTATTTTTAAATTAAAAAAGCCACGTGACCAGTCATGTTTTAGCTCATCCACGTCATACGTTGTGACGCCGATGTCTATTCTTCTACACATACTACCGTTTTAGGTAGTCAGAAGCGGATATAGACGTGTGTGGACGGGTTGGGTTGGGAGGGGATGGGGGGGGGGGGGGCGTTTGGGTCCAGCGTACACTCCCACCTTAAAATTCTCGTGCAAACACAACCATTTTATATTATATAGAAATTAAATAAAGTCGTAATGCGGTATAAAGTTTTCGACTCAGATGTATGTTAGAATGTAACACTGACATTCCAGAAATTAAAAAAAAAACTTATCGGGCAAATATGCCCCGGACCCCATTTTACAGCAAATGTGTTTGTGTAATTATTTAAAAGTTGCTTTCGCCACGTGTGCTGTTGTTTTTTTTTTTTTTTAATATAATGCTTTGTATATATCTCGTATACATCTTAATGATACAAACAGGTTTGAAACGCAAATATCAAATCGCAGGATTGTTCAACATTCAATGCCATGTACTGCTCCTGCAAAATCAACATTAGCCCCTTTGGACGTCTTTCTGTCGATATCGTAACTGGACAAAAACCTTGTATGAACAAGCAGGAAGTCATAACGACATACAGATAGGCAGACAGACAAATCTGGCAGACAAGCAGATACAGTAAGAGAAACAGGCCGACAGACAAGCAGATATGCAGATAGACAGACAGGCAGAGAGAATGAGAGATCAACCGACGGATAGGGAGGCAGGCCAACACACAGATAGATACATAGACGGACACACAGACCAGACAGACGGACGGATAGACAGACATACAGACAGACACACAGTCAGACGGACAAACAGACAGGCAGACAAATAGAAAGACAGGCACACAGACAGATAAACATAAGACACACAAACAGGCACACAGACAGACAGGCACTGCAGTCATACAAACAGAAACGTGGGTTCAAGTCCCGTTCGGGGCAATGGACTTAATGTTGGAAGGTTTTCCAGCTGACCTGCGGTGTGCCGGTGGTTTTGCTCTGTCATTTGTCTGGGGCCTCCCTCCCGCAAAACAGATGGACGTCGCAAAAATGATCATAATGTGTCGCTTCGATGTATCTTAACTCAAAAACAAAACAGATAGATGACTGATGGACAGACAGTCAATTAGTTGGACATAAAGTCAGTCCATTGTTTAAAAAAGGGTAAACAGAAAACGGACATACAGACAGTTAGTCAGACATACAAACTGATAAACCTTTTAGCAGAAAAAGCTGTCTGGCAGATATACATACAGCCAGACGAGCGGATGGACAGACATTTTATGTTGATATGCACAGTGTGCACAAGTGATGGCTTTCTAAGAGAGGCAACTCTGTACCAAAATTCTCTGCTGGTCTTGCTGCGGTTGCGTCCCTTAGATTAATCTTCCGAAATCTGTATCCATGCGCTAATATCGGTCAATATGATTGGGATCTAATAAACAACTGCCCCCATCGAATTCCCATTTAACCATGGTGTTGACATTTGCACGTTGCTTTTCGTCTTCCGTCTTTTCATGTTGTTATATACGTCTGTAAAATCAGGTGTAAATTTCGCTTTTATTATAAGAAACATAATAATATTGTCAACTGGACTTAGCATATTTTAGTTTATTCCCTTTATCTTTTATAAAAAAATACAACAACATAAAACAAAGTTAAATACAAAAAAAAATATGATATTTTAACAGAAAATATAATTAGACTTGACACCTTGTGGCGGATTTCCCGAGTAATTCAAGGGGAGATTACTCCGTGTGATAGTGCCACACTGTACGGAATATATATGCGTTCGGCTGGAGAATTGCATTTGACTGCCTCATTGATTTTTACATCCTGCAGCACGATCGATCTGCTGTGTTGGATTTCCAGTCTACTGCTTCTATTTATGGAAAGTCAATTACCTCTGTTTCCAGTAAGCACAGCTTTATCAGGCTTAGCTAAATAGCGTAGATCCAGATCAGCCGGCGCCAACCGGAAATTGTTTGATCAGGATCTGTAATTTTTGCTACAATAGTATTCTTATCTTTGTATTTAGTTTGTTAGCAACAAGATTTGTTTGGTTTGTAAACAGAGGAGCATGTTAAGGGTGACAACTATGATCGACATCTCAGTCAGTTTGTGGCCATATATACGACTGAAGCTAGCACAAGGGCTGAATGGTTTAAAGGGAGATTGCCTTTTCAAAATGGACGAATATTTATTGTTGAATTGTTGAGGCTAAAACTTTATTGGAAGTAGTTTGAACATAAATAATTTCATAAAATAATTCCTTACATCGAAAAAGTTCTCTTTATCGAAACAAGTTTAAAGATGGTATCCGACTGTTTGATCCACTTTTTTTCTTCTCTCTAATGCGTCCAACCAAATAATTTTTTGTTACCTGAAAAGATCCCGCGGAATGCTGTTTATTAATGTCCTACATCTGTGTCAAAAGTATTCCATCTCTTCGATTTACAGAATCTCTACTCTGAAATATTTGTTGATATAACTGATATAAACACGATTCTCAGCCCTTAGTGCCTGTGTTAAATGTTGGATTAAAAAAACCCTGCATCCATCTGAAATGTAGAGCGTAACACCCAACATGATATTACAAAGAGGGCTTTTCTATCTGAGCCACGCTGCACGATTAGCTATTTTTAAACTAAGAAAACCACGTGGTAATAAGCTCTGACGTCAATATCTATTTTTAGCTGAAATTCCTATCATGCATATTTATAGATTTGAAAATATTGGACGTTTAGCTCGATAATTCTTGCGAGTTTTACTATGTTATAATTGAAGTTTTTGCATCATTTAAGCACATATTTTACAGAACGGGGGTAAAATGTTGTTACATGTATAAGATATCGGCAAACTGTCGAATACCATCTTTAAGACGAGAAACGAAATAGATAATTGGGTAGGGATATATACATACCGGTATATGTGATTTACATATGTAATTGTTTAGTGTTTAATTGAATGAATAATGAAATTGCACCTTATAAGTGCCCCTGTGCTGTAATGATAGAAATGTCGCTGCACAGTATCGGTAAAAATGCCGGCAAATCCAATCTAATCCAATCCAGTCCAATCTTAAAACCTTTTCTTGTCAAAAGGAAGCTGAAACCATGTAGAATTAAAAGAAAGCACAAATTTTGAACACCTGTGCACAATAATGGACTGATCCACTTTTACCAGAAGTGCATATTTCATTGAAATTTGGGGATTACCGAGTAACAGTTACGTTATGTGCTTTCTATGAAGCAGAACCGTCTGACGAATTGTAAAGGTTGACCTATTTCTGGTTCTTTTTGATAGACAATAAATAGCTATTTTCACCTATGTACGGCTTACAGGTGCATTTTATGACTGGGTCATGGTGCAAATTTGTTTTCGCGATTTACTATGGAATATAAAACAAACTTATTTAGTGGCGTCTAATCAAATAGGGTGCAAACGTTCACATTTACTGTTCGTACGTGATTTTACAAACCCAAAATCTATAACAACGCCAAAACCATTTGGGAGTGGGAAAAGGGGACAAGTATTGAAAATATTTACAAATTATGACCGAATTGAAGTAAACAGAGACTATGTTTATACCATGTTAAAAAAGAAAAGTTGGTTTGTTGGTTTGTATTCATTGAAGTGATCTTTGTAACACAATACTTTTAGGAGTATGATAAATACCAGAGATAGAGATTTAGAGATTAAGAATTAAGAGAGAGGGGAGAGAGAGAGGGAGAGAGATGAGGAGAGAGAGAGATGAGGAGAGAAAGAGAGAGATAGATTTAGAATTTAGAGAGAGGGGGACAGAGAGAGAGAGAGATAGAGGAGATTAAGAGAGTGAGATTAAGAGAGAGAGAGAGTTAGAGAGAGAGAGATTTAGAGAGAGAAAGATTAAGAGAGAGAGGGGGGAGAGAGACATGGAGATATTTAGAGAGATAGGAATAGAGATTAAGAAAGAGACACAGAGGGAGAGAGAGAGAGAGAGGGGGGGGGGGGGAGAGAGAGAAAGAGGTTTAGGCAGAGAGAGATTTGGAGAGAGATAGGGATAGAGTGAGAGAGAGATTTAAAGAGTGGGAGATTTCGAGAGAGAGAATTGAAAGAGATTGAGAGAGAGAGAGACAGACAGACAGACAGACAGACAGACAGACAGACAGACAGAGTGAGAAAAAGAGTAAGATAATAATTTAGGTATGTACATGTATATTGATGGTTAATAGGTATATAATATTTTACGATATAATATCCATAGCAATAAAAGTAGACTGTATCCAAGAAAAAAAACAGTTAAGATTACACAAGTAATTGATAAAAGTTTATAAAAATGTAAATGTTTAAAATGAGAATATCATAGAAATTACGTACAAAGGCGCTCGTCATTTTTCGGAACATTTTGGTTATGTCTGTCACTATGCCATCGGTGGAATCACACCATTTGCACTTTTCGTCACTTTCCGTCACTGCCCGTAGAATTCGCAGAAATGGGAGAGAAACACGACACCCATTAGTTTTACTCTTGTGTGTGTTTCTGTGTGTGTTTGTTGTTTTTTATTTTGTTTCTTTGTTGTTGTTTTTTGTGGGTTGTGTTTGTGTGTCTGTGTGTTTTACAGTACATTTTAAAACGGAGGAAACAAGTTGCGCAATGACACAGAGATTAATATGGCCGCATCCATATTTTGTGGGAAGGAATAGTCTATAGTATATCAATGGCGTGTATACAATAAGTCGTGTGTTGTTGTTCCGTTAAGATAAAGACACGCGGCGATTCTAAAACAATCACAATATCAATTTATACTCAAACGTATTCTTTGTTTTTCAGGCCGAAAAAATACCCGCACAATACTTTTGTTAAGTTATTTCTCTTTTCGATATTTTCTGATACGTTATTTTGTATGTGTGTGTGTGCTTGTGTGCGTACGTGCGTGCGTGGTGTGTGTGTGTGCGCGTCTGCGTGTGTGTCTTATTAACAGTATCTCAATTTTTGGGGGGTAGTAAAACTACTTACTCAACACCTTCTACATCAGTTCTTTATAAATCTATTAATCAGAACAATTGGGATTCCTGCTAAAATGGACATCCACCTCAGAGCGGATGACGTGAATGAACTTAAACATAAGTGGTCACGTGGTTGTCTTAGTTTAAAAATAGCTAAATGTGCAGCGTAGCTCAGATAGGAAATACATGTTTGTGATGACGATTGTGGCGCTATATTTAGACTTGGTTGTTTTAGTTATTACGGCAGACTTTGATCTGATTATTCCTTAGCATGGAAGATCGTTATTTGATACATTATACAACATCAACAACACAATTGTGTATGATAACTAACAATAAGAAACATGAGCTTCAAAATAATTGTATCATCACCTTAGTTTGTTTGCCTCAAACACAATAAACAATAACATGTCTATGACAGATGTTGTTACATAAAAAGCAACAAAAAAGCACATAAAAAACCACAAAATACACAAATAAAACAACAACAAAAACAACAAAGAAAAAACTACAATAACAAAACCAAAAAAATAACAAAAAAAAAAAAAAAATAAAAAAAAATAAAAAACAAAAAAAAAACAGCAACAATAAATAAAAAAAAAACAAACATTAAAAAGCGAGAAAAAAAAAACGTAAACATGTACAGAAGGGCATTAGGTGTGCAAACTCAATGATATTCCTTACGGATTTTTGTTCTTGTTGTTGCTGTTTTTTAATGTCGGATATTCAATTTCCGGTATGCCACTGTGGCTACCACCCCTTTAAAACCAGAACTTCCGATTGCACAAACTCCCCATTCAGATATTGTCTGGGGAGCCAAACCTTACTTGGTCCAAATTATTTTGCGTCATTCTTCGACTTCTTATTTATTGCAGCTCTCTTTACCGTTGCTACAATGCGTAAAATCAATTATTATCGTGGGCGTGCAGATTTCACGCTTACGCCGCCTGCACGTTTACACTCGGAACATCTATGCTTTTTTAACACTAAACGGAAAAAAGCCCGAGATGCTGCGAATGGCACGTCTGTTGAAATATAAGAATTCACGGTGTTTATTTTCATGAGGACTGTCCCGATTGAGCGTTAATATTGTTTATGATTCTCCTGAATATCCGGAGACTGCCTGCAATGGAAACAGATAATATTAATTAAACTTTGAAAGCATCCGTTGAACAACTTACATGGTAATTTATTTTCTTAATTAAAGAGGATAAAAACAATGCTTGCATGTATTATAGTATTTTCAGACATATCATTCTTTCGTGCAAATAACAAATCTTACAATAAAATATGGCATACCATTTGCGTTGAAATGGTCTTTGACCAAAAAAATCTATCATCTGTTCTTGGTTGAACATATTTGATGATCGATGATATGCGGTATCCTATCCCTCAGCACAATTGCTAGCTAGGTTCGAGTCCTAGTCGAGGATATCAGCTTGCAACTCAACCCCAGCCACCATCCCCCACCCATTATCCCCCCCCCCCCCCCCCGCCACCGCCCCGCAAATAAAACCTCAAAGGAACCGTTCCAAACCTGGCCACACCAGGTTTTAAAACGCTAAATAAAAAACTTTGGGCTCAAGCTTCGGGAGGCCTGGATTCAGTCCCAGGCCGCGACATGCCAAAGTCATTGAAATGGCAGCAGTATAGCTCCCTTGCAAAAGCATATATAAGGGTACTTACATCCATGTGAATGGGTGTGGTATCATGCCAGGGGTTTACGGCATGCTATTCACAGTGAAGGCAGCACTTTATCTTCAAGTTGACACCGTCTCCAGATAACTGAAATACTGTTGGTGGGACAATGAACCCAATAAACATCAAACATATAGGCGACTTTGTCTATACTATGGAATGGTAGTAAACACACAAACAAGAGTTGATTTACCGGGTGGCAAGATATTGTCACTAGGTGTGATATCTGCATGTTATAACAGTAAAAGCAGTATTTGAATCAACTTTAAGCGAAATATATGACAATCTGCATAAAAGAATCGTACCATGGATGTTAATTTTTAAAACAAATAGATTGAATGGCTGAATGCTGCCTCAGTGCTAGATGTATCGACGCGTTAAAAATAAAATC
Source organism: Sinonovacula constricta (assembly GCA_007844125.1). Classification (NCBI taxonomy): domain Eukaryota; kingdom Metazoa; phylum Mollusca; class Bivalvia; order Cardiida; family Solecurtidae; genus Sinonovacula; species Sinonovacula constricta. The sequence goes on from CM017572.1 coordinate 24,928,161, forward strand.
AATGTTGGCGGTGTGGCTGAACAGATTAAAGCGGCCTGGACACAGATAGGCGCCTGTTCATGATAAATGAATGAAAGTGGTCCGTGTTCCGGGTGAATTTCAAATATTACGGCCTTATCTAGGAATTAATTGTACTGTTTGCACCTGAAGTGGCGTATTTGCGAACCAAGATGTAGTACATGTATTTATGTTTGTTTGTAAAATACTGTGTAATCGCAGCGACCGGTTATGATCTTTGAAGCGACGTTCTGCTACTGTGTTGGAAGAAGATCTCAGACAGATGTCTGGATAACCCACCGGCGCACCGCAGGTCAGCAGGAAGACCTTTCCTAATTAGGGTTTTACGCCCCACGCAGGACTCGAACCCACGTGGCGAGAGGCTAAGTAGTCAGATTAGTTACAAATCGGTGACTCCACCACTACGCCACGGACGACAACCCGTCCCCCATCCTCCATTTGTATTTTTCAGGACGTTTAAATGCTGTTAGTTATGCTAAAATTTGATACAAAAATGCATAATAAAATCAAACACGAGCTATACTTTATTTGAAATGCCCTGTCTGAAAGCTTTTTATTGTGTGTAATTTTAACTAGGTTTTCAGCGAAAATTCTGATTATTAGATTGGGGTATGGCCGGCGTGCGGGCGGCGTCTAAAAGAGGGTTTCCGGTCAATAACTTCAGTTTGTATAAACCAATCTTGCTGAATCTTTGGGTATAGCAAACTTGCATCAAGACCAAGCTTGGGACCATTCGGTCAAGACCAAGGTCACTGTTACTAAAAATAGAAAAAAACGCTTAATAATTTGTGTTTAATTGTTAAATCGTTGAAAACCAGGTTTCGTGCCATGGGCATGTTTCTTGTCTACACAAATGGGGCTGACATTTAACATTATTTTTTTAAGTAAATCCCATCCATGTATACGCATCTTGGTAAACTATTTTTAGTAATAGCGGAACTTATCATCGCCTGTTAAAAACAGATTAGGACTAGATAAAAAATCATACTTAGTACATTATTGTTTACACTGCTAACATTTGAAGAAGTGGTAGAAATTATCTTTAATTAGTGCGCCTGACTATCTAGCTACTCGGTATGCTGTTTATGAATGGCGTAGACAAATGACGTATATTCACGCATGCGTTGTTCGACCTTTGTTCTATGTGGTAGAGCTTGTGATAGCCCAGATGGTTGTAAACCATTGCGACGCTTTTGGTTTTCCAGAACTAAAGTACAATGCGGTCGTTTGATGAAGATCATGTCCACATATAATCTAGCGATCAGGCGTTATATTTGATCCGTTATTTATTATGAGGAAAGATGACAAATTCCTTTGAGCATTGCGACGCACAGGACAAAGGTAGGTCACATGCTAGAAAATTGTAGAGGTAAGAACAAATATGTGATGAGACATTAAACAAAAAGAGCAAACCCAACAGTAACCGCCTTGGGACGGCCAATCGGCAAAATGGACCGACTAGGGTGCTTATACCGGTTTTACAGAGCTCTAACTTCACAATTCCTGTTTCACAACTGCAAGCCACGAAAAAAAACCCCGACCTTTTTGAATATAAAATGTTCAAGCGCTGACGTTTTCTTAAGATAGGTTATGACGTCGTTAGTGACATAATCCAAAAATAATATACATATGGTACCTAGAAGAGAGGGAAGTATCATTTCCATTAGAAGAACTAAACAAAATTGTTTATAGTACATTAATTTTTAATCAAGGCAAAAATGACCAGAGAAGAAGTGTTATAATGATTGTAGCATCATATTCATGTGAAGATGGTACTGATGAGCCGGGGACGGATCACCCCCACCCCCCACCCCACCCCACCACCACCACCACCCAACACACACACACACACACACACACACACACACACACACACACACACACACACACACACACACACACACACACACACACACACACACACACACACACACACACACACACACACACACACACACACACACACACACACACACACACACACACACCAAACAGAGCAGAATTGTGAAAATCAAATAAGCTTAAAAATTCGAAGCTTTTGAAATAATTTTGTCTGTTGACAGCTTAGTTCGAAGTAAGGGTCCCTTACTGCGCATATATATCTAGAATCTACTGCGATAAAGTTGAATGGATCTTGATTCATAGCTCCCACCACCACCACCACCACCACCACCAAATGTTTTTTGGATCCGCCCCTGTGAAGAACCAAATTCCAAATGTCCATCAAAGGAAAGTACACGTAACAAATATTTGCTTTTTGAGAAAATAATGTAGATTCAACCAACCTCAATAATACGGGTCAATATAATACGAAGTGGTAGGACCGATGGTAAATTGGATATTGTTGAATTAGCGTTGTATTACATCCACGCTGTGCTGCAGCTTTGATAGAACAACAAAGTGTGCAATCAGTCCCTAAAATAGCTGTCAATGGTTGCTTATTATTTTGAATGGAAAAAAAAATCTTATCATTTAATGGAATTCTATTTGCCATTATATCTTGTGACAATTGTTCGTGAAATGCAATATAATTACTGTTAATTAAATGTTTGAAAATAAAATTAATGATCTGGCAGTTCTTCCTTCCTGTTAAAAGTGTTTTTTTGTACACTCACCCAACACAAAATGTAATTAAAGTATAAATCATTGCACTTTATTACGTTGCAAACAGCGTTTAATTACATTTTTATGATATTATATTAGTTCTTATTATCAATATTTCTTCTTAATTTTAAAGAATTCTGATGAAAATTTTGATATAATCATCAGGTCTAAATAATGGTTTCAATATTAACATTTTTTCTTGCAATATATCCCAAAATTCTCCTTTTCTGTGGTAACCATTATCATTGTAACATAAAGATCACTCTACTATACCGTTTTATGAAGAAACAAAAGTTTTTGCATAATTCAAAATAAATAAAAAATCAAAAAAAAATCCCCTTCATCCGTGGTCTAGTGGTTAAAAGTTGGACTCGGGATAGTAGGGTCCCTGGTTCGAATCAAGAAATTGACCATGTGATGTTAGCTTTTGAGCAATACTATTTACTGCACATTATTCCAAGTATTCAGTTCTACCCAAGAAGTGGGCAAGAAATTTGTTAAGTCTATAGTCAAACCAACATATTTTAATCGAATTTGTTTGTTGGGTTGATCGTCCAACCAACAGACTTTAATTATTTTTTGCTAGTTTATTCAAAATTTCGCATTTAGCCACCTCAATATTGTTAACAAATGACAAAAATAATTTCCAATGGAACATCGATTGTATTTAGATTTTATGTCAATGTTTGTCTTAAATGCTTTCCAGGAAAAAGTAAGTTTTTGAAGACAATGAAATGTTTCTTTGAGGGCGTTTATTTAAACCATCAGGAACGATTACGTTTCCTTTTCAATATGCCATTTTATAACCCAGACATGATGTTTTCCAGGAAATGAGTCTTAATTACATTGTATTTACATAGCCAAGATAGCAAATTAGTTCTGCCATAGCGAATTGCAGGGAGAAGAAATAGTGACAATTTGTATATGCCTACTTGTACTTTAAGATGGATTTAGATAAAAAAAAATAATTACGTTTTATTTAAATTTTGTCTTAATATAAAAAAGAAAATATATGCGTCCTTATACCAGTTCTGGTAGCGCAGTCGGTAGAGTTGGCACCAGGTACCGGAGGCCCCAGGTTCGATCCCAGGCTGCAACATACCAAAGTCTTTAAAAACGGTAGTGGTATAGCTCCACTATTAACGTTCAAGCAAATATAAGGGTAGTTCCTCGACTGGTTGGCCCGGTGTCAGGATAATGTGACTGGGTGTGTGATCATGCCAGGTGTTCACGGCATGCTATACCCAGTGAAGGCAGCACTATATCTGCTTCAAGTGGACAACGTCTCGATATAACTGAAAAACTGTTGGTGGGACAATAAACTCAATAAACATCAAACATATAGGTGTCTTTGTCTTTATTATGAATGGTTATAAGACGCGTTTCAATCTAAAAAGTATCGCTTACCATCTATTACTCAAAAACTTTTCATTGCTGTTATACGGCGTTTAAGGATACGTGTGTGTATGCACGTAGGATTGTGTGTGCTTGTGTGCGTGTGTCTGCGCAAAAAAAAACAACACTTTTTGTATCATCTCGTAATCCCTATCTTTGTGGACGCATCACGGTTAGCTATTTTTAGAATCAACCTATTGAAAAGCATGACCAGTATTCACATAGGTGAAGAAAAGGAATGCGTTCCATAGTTAAGCACAGGTCACAAAATTGATTAATTTAATTCTGTCAAACCAAACGTAGGTCCCGTCATATTTTGTATCTATATATAACACAAATCTTTATTATTGGTGCAAATCGATTGTAATTGTATAGCACTCAGATCGTTTATGTTATGACTTTCACTTTCTTACCATTAACGTTGAAACATAAGCGCATTGACTAAAAGTATTATGCTTTAAGTCAGGCACCAATCCCATTCTCCAACAATCTGTGGTAGGGTAAGAGTATTGTAACTCCCCAGCCCCATCTCCGCGTGGATTCGAAACCTGGCCGGGATGAGATCTTTCTCATGGGGTCTTACAGCTCACCTACGGTGCGCCGGTGATTGTATTCAGACTTTCGTCTCCACCAGTGTTTGGTTGGATGTAACCGACGTGACCGCAGCTGCCTCTGTGGTATGTAACATGTAACAAAACAACAGCACAAACATCAGATGTGCTGTCGTTACAGGCAATTGAAAGATAAATACTCGAATACCACAAACATCAGATGTGCTGTCGTTACAGGCATTTAAAAGGCAAATACTCAAATACCACAAATATCAAATATGCTGTCGTTACAGGCATTTGAAAGATAAATACTCGAATACCACAAACATCAGATGTGCTGTCGTTACGGGCATTTAAAAGGCAAATACTCAAATACCACAAATATCAAATATGCTGTCGTTACAGGCATTTGAAAGATAAATACCCGAATACCACAAACATCAGATGTGCTGTCGTTACAGGCATTTAAAAGGCAAATACTCAAATACCACAAATATCAAATATGCTGCCGTTACAGGCATTTGAAAGATAAATACTTGAATACCACAAACATCAGATGTGCTGTCGTTACAGACATTTGAAATGCAAATACTCAAATACCACAAATATCAAATATACTGCCGTTACAGGCATTTAAAAGATAAATACTTGAATACCACATATATCAGATGTGCTGTCGTTACAGACATTTGAAAGGCAAATGCTCAAATACCACAATTATCAAATATGCTGCCGTTACAGGCATTTGAAAATTAAATACTCAAATACCAGAAATATCAAATGTGCTGTCGTTACAGGCATTTGAAAGGCAAATACTCAAATACCAGAAATATCAAATATGCTGCCGTTACAGGCATTTGAAAGACAAATACTCAAATACCACAAATATCAAATATGCTGCCGTTACAGGCATTTGAAAGACAAATACTCAAATACCACAAATAGCAAATATGCTGTCGTTACAGGCATTTGAAAGACAAATACTCAAATACCACAAATATCAAATATGCTGCCGTTACAGGCATTTGAAAGACAAATACTCAAATACCACAAATATCAAATATGCTGCCGTTACAGGCATTTGAAAGACAAATACTCAAATACCACAAATATCAAATATGCTGCCGTTACAGGCATTTGAAAGGCAAATACTCAAATACCACAAATAGCAAATATGCTGTCGTTACAGGCATTTGAAAGACAAATACTCAAATACCACAAATATCAAATATGCTGCCGTTACAGGCATTTGAAAGACAAATACTCAAATACCACAAATATCAAATATGCTGCCGTTACAGGCATTTGAAAGATAAATACTTGAATACCACAAACATCAGATGTGCTGTCGTTACAGGCATTTGAAAGGCAAATACTCAAATACCACAAATATCAAGATATGCTGCGTTACAGGCATTGAAAGATTAAATACGCGAATACCACAAACATCAGATGTGCTGTCGTTACAGGCATTTGAAAGATAAATACTCAAATACCACAAAATATCAAATATGACTTGTCGTTACAGGCATTTGAAAGGACAAATACTCAAATACCACAAATATCAAATGTGGCGTGCCTGTTACAAGGCCATTTGAAAAGGAAATACTTGCATACCACAAACATCAAATGTGTTGCCGCTTAATGCCTTTGACAGGCAAATGCTTGCATACCACAAACATCAAATGTGTTACCGCTACATGCCTTTGACAGGCAAATACTTGCATACCACAAACATCAAATGTGTTGCTGCTACAGGCCTTTGACAGGCAAATACTCAAATACCACAAACATCAAATGTGTTGCTGCTACAGGCCTTTGACAGGCAAATACTCAAATACCACAAACATCAGATGTGCTGCCGTTACAGGCATTTGAAAGGCAAATACTCGAATACCACTATTTGAAAAATATACAAAAATTTAAAATACGCTGACATCCATTATTAAGCTATTATTAAGGCATGATGCACACTGAATCTTTCTAACGAGTAATTTTTATTTATTTTTTAAACTTGTTTTCTGTGATTGTGTTAAATTTTCCCTGGATAAATATGCTCTGTTACTGAGCAAGTAATCTGGAAAAAAACACCATTAAACTTGTGATATCTGACTTTAAGCAGTTTACAATTGACATTTGTTGACAGTGGTATCAAATGAAGCAAGCAGATGACATTCAAACATGATGTATATTGCTATTGTGTGATTTAACACATTGTGTGTAACATATTCACTTAATTGTGCAACCTCTGTGCTATATTTAAGCTGGGGGGAAACCCTTTCTATTTTCTAAACTTTTGTTGTTTTTTTTATAAATAATAATTGTTTTTGTCACCGAATCATCATTCAGTTAATGTTTAATGGTCATCTTTGCAAGTATATGGAATATGTTTATATTGTGTTATTTAGGGCAAAGTGTTGGGAGCAGGATCTTTAATGTGGCCTCAATACACCCAATGTGATGCATTGTTCAAGCACTTTCAATTGCTATATTGTCTCTTTTTATAACTATGGTAAACATGTGACCATGCCCTTTAAATGCTTGGAAATCCAGTGAAGGCAATCGCACACAGCCGGGTGCTAAAACCAGAAATCAAAAACACGCGCAAGTAGTTGTTTCTTTATTTAACCGTTTTGCTTGACAAAAACATCGTTGGATATAATATATTCCTATTTTCGCCAAAACGACCCCAAAGAACAGAGGATGGACTAAACGTTCATCATTCGGGAGGCTGGTATAGGTTTTTCATGCCTCACATGTAAATGAAATGAATTTCTCGCGAGAGGCTGCGGTCTTTTGTTGGCATCAACATACAACACCAAATGTTATTGATTTTCAGACATACTGAGAGAAAAACACACGATCAATGTTTCAGTTTGGAAATTCACTCTGTTTACTACTGCTTGTCGAAGCCCTGTGACCAGCTAGCTATCGATGGGGGTTTCGTTCACGCGCTGTGACACAGAAGTCAATTTGCCCGTAGATTTCATTCTCCAATTATTATTGACAATGCTACATTTTTTCCGATATGCAATATCGGACATATACCAGCACCTATGTGTATCTATGTACAAAGACTGCATCCTATAGATCTATTAACTAATATAGACAAATCGCGCCATCTGGCTGAATCTCCCAGTGTCATACCACCGTTTTATGTACACATCGATATTAGTCATTTATCTGAAGTTAGTATAAAGAGCTCATTGTTAGCTTTCTTTTTCCTCGGTAGTTCGGAGTAATGCAATACGCTGTGCGATATTTTAAGTGATGAACACTATGTGTAAAATTTACTGGGATTTTTTTTTCCATCGTACTCTTCATTGATTGGTTTGTTGAATATTTGTTAAACACACTTCCGGGCATGCGCACTCAAGCCCTCTTATGAATTATCCATGTCAGCGAAAGATGCTGGTTTTGGCGGTGTGACGAAGAGGACAGCAGTATAACTCAACGGACCGGTTTCTTTTTATTGTGCTTTGAAATAATAGGTAGTTAGAAGATTTTGTGAAAGAAAAGGACGGGTCTTGAATGAAAAGAAATCCATCAGACTCTAGGTGTCAAGAGATCACGTGATACACATCGTGCTAAAGGATATCTCTAAATGTGTAATCACAAACCGGACTTTCACGAATGATCGAGGACGAACCCGATGTTGTTGTTACCATCCTACCTTAAGGGCCATGTAGTTGGTAAATATCCTTAAAAATATATAACTTTAAAAAATATCTTTATGTTTGTTGTGTGTTTATGAAAAGAATTAGGATAACATCATTTTTATTTGATGGAGAAATAAAGATGCTTTCATGTTTATTCAAACCGCAAAGTGTTTGTATTTGTTCTGCTTTAATGGGCATGTAAATGATAAATATGTTTAAATACACATCTTAATTAGATTTTGTTTAAATGTGACGACATCCGGACAAAATGGGGACACATTTTGATTGGGCGAAACGACAAGTCCCGTGATTTGTAACCAAAACCAGACATTCTGTGGTTGTTGTCGTACTTAAAAGGACATGTTAAAAATAGTATACATTATATATGTGCTGTACTCCCAGTGCCATGGATAGAAGGATTCATAATAATTCTTTTTGTTGAAGCAGACTTTTTTGCAATTCATTTTATCTTAGGATAAATGCAATTTGTAATATGTCTCTCTCTCTCTCTCTCTCTCTCTCTCTCTCTCTCGAGAGCTAGAGAGAGAGAGCGAGCGCAGCGTCGAGGATAGAGTCGAGATAATTGAGCGCTCGCGATAGTATCTATAGCTCTCGCTCTCTCGCGCAGTGCTCTCTATCCTCTCGTCTCTCTCTCTCTCTCTCTATATATATATATATATATATATATATATCGATATTTGACTCTGTGTGTGTGATGACCAATCAGATTTAATCGTAGTGGAATCTGACCAATCAGATTAAATCGTATAAGAATCTGAACAATCAGATTAAATTACATGAATCTGACTGAAAATTTATAATTAAGCTGACAAACCAGAGACATTCTTTGCAGATGATTATGTTTTTGACATAAAAATGCATGGAGTTTTCATATGTGATTATTACTTAATAATCTCTTACATACAATATTGCACCGGGCCTGGTAGCGCAATTTGGTAGCGCGTCGGCTCCAGGTCTGAAGGCCCCGGGTTCGATCCCAGGCCGCTACATACCACAAAGTCGTTGAAAATGCTAGATGTATAGCTCCCTTGCTAACGCTCAGACAAATATAAGCGTAGTTCCATGACTGGTTGGCCTGGTGACAGGATAATTTAACTGGGTGTAGTATTAGGCCAGTTGTTCACGACATGCTATACACAGTGAAGGCAGCACTATATCTGCTTTAAGTGGACACCGTCTCAAGATAACTTAAATACTGTTGATGGGACAATAAACCCAATAAACAAACCAGTAGAGCCGTCTCCTGAAAACCGACACACTCAAATGTTCGAATTTAGATTTCTTGACAGTTTTATAAACTTACTCGTTGTTATATCTGCATACTCAGTTGACCTTGTTCGAACTTAAAATGCCGGGAAAATTGAAAGTTTTAAACAAGTTTAAGATCTCTATCTAACTAGAATGTATATGTGTGCACCTCTTTTATCTATATTTTGGACACCCCTTCATTCATTTATGCAAAACCTAATTCCCAAACTGCACTGGAGACAGCCAGTTGTTTGTTTGTTTGTTTGTTTGTTTTTGTGTAGATTGGGGAGATCTCCGAAAATATTAAACCTGAGTATGCCCTGCAACATGGCTGTGGCCTTATGGCTTGTATTCAACAGTTTCCCATATCAAATTCATGTAACAATAAGTTACCACTGCTTTGGGGAATTAGGGCCTAATTTCTGCATAAACTCTTAATATAAGTAAACACGGTTTTGAACACCGGCTATAGTTTTAGACAAAACACATCGCTATAAAAACACTCTAAAAGATCGATTATTCCAAATCTATAAATAATCAGGATAGTGATCTCTGCTAAAATAGATATCGACGTCAGAGCGAATTACCCGGATGACGATATAACGTTATCTGAAAAGTGAGTTGTTACGTGGTTTTCTTAGTTAAAAATAGCTGTCTCTGCAGCGCGGCTCAGATAGGAAATACATGTTTGCAATGAAAAATGGGGATTTCTGTTTCACTGTTTACGCTGATCAAAGGCATCAATGAGCAGCATTTTGCCGGATCTTTTCCGGTTACAATGAGGTACTTGGTTTTTTGAGAGAGAAAAAAATGGTCCAAACTGTCGGATATCACCTTTAAGCCTTGCTTTTCCGTGTCGTTTGGCATCAGGTGGTGTTAGACATTCCATTTTGTCGGACAAGACATAAAATAACAAATATTTGTCACTCCAAACATATTTGAGCTGACCCGGGTAAGTCGGTGGTTCTACGAAGTCATTTGTCCTTGAAACTTTATGCAATAATAAGAGCTCTGGGCGTCGCTATAGTGATAATGATTAATTTATTGTTTGGTGTAATAGAAATCAAGTAATTTGTCAGGCACGACTGGTATTGTACTAGAAATCCTACAAATTAATGATACAGTTTGCGACAATAACCATCATGATAATGTGATTGTTGTATTTTCAGAAGCTGTAACACAAAGGATACCAATAATTATTTCTAAACCAATGTTATTCTAATAGTTCACAATTTTTTTTTAATATCACTTTTCAATTGCGCAAAGCTCTACATAAGTACGAAGTCTTTCGTTGGATTTGTTGATGTGTTTTTGTTACATCGCACCGACATAATTATGGTCATATTGGCGACGATCAGCTAATTATTGGTGGAGAAAGACCCGAGACTTACGTCTGGGTAGAACCACCGGCGCAACGCAGGTTAGCTGGAAAACTACCCCGATCAGGACTCGAACCCACGCGGTGAGGGCCTGAGGAGTTGCAAGTCAGCGACTATAACCGCTCGGCCACAGGTACCCCCTTGTTGGATATAAAAAAGGATGATGCAGTAGTTATTTTCTTACTTTGCAACTGTTTTAATGGAATAATTTAAAGGTAAAAAGTATTTAGGATTTTTATTTTCTTCGAATTTCACCATTCAGGATAACACATGTGCAACAATTTTTAAAACTGGCTCAAAATTTCAATAATGTTGAAACAAAATATGGCACAGCGCACAGCAACAGCGATTGGCTCTCGCAAACGTCAATCCAAACAAGCTGGTTAACATCAGTCACAGATCAACATCATAACACAGACTGTATTTAAATCTGTTACCATCATCATCATACCATAGACGGTGCTTAAATCTGTAAGCATCAGCATCATAACATTGACTGTGTTTAAAGCTGTTACCATCAACATCATAATATAGACTGTGTTTAAAACTGCTACCATCAACATCATAAGATAGACTGTGTTTAAAGCTGTTACCATCGACATCCTAATATAGACTGTGTTTAAAGCTGCTACCATCAACATCATAAGATAGACTGTGTTTAAAGCTGTAACCATCAACATCATAACATAGACTGTATTTAAATCTGTAACCATCAACATCATAACAAAGACTGTATTTAAATCTGTAACCATCAACATCATAACAAAGACTGTATTTAAATCTGTAACCATCAACATCATAACATAGACTGTATTTAAATCTGTAACCATCAACATCATAACAAAGACTGTATTTAAATCTGTAACCATCAACATCATAACAAAGACTGTATTTAAATCTGTAACCATCAACATCATAACAAAGACTGTATTTAAATCTGTAACCATCAACATCATAACATAGACTGTATTTAAATCTGTAACCATCAACATCATAACAAAGACTGTATTTAAATCTGTAACCATCAACATCATAACAAAGACTGTGTTTAAATCTGTAACCATCAACATCATAACATAGACTGTGTTTAAATCTGTAACCATCAACATCATAACAAAGACTGTGTTTAAATCTGTAACCACCAACATCATAACATAGACTGTGTTTAAATCTGTAACCATCAACATCATTGCATAGACTGTGTTTAAATCTACTTTTCTCTACTTTTTCCTGTAAGTCCTACTTTTCCCTATTTTTAAAGCATATCTTCCATACGTTTTGCTTAAAAAAATAAAAACAATTGTTACATGAACCTCAAAGTATTTCAGAAGTATTTATAGTTTCTCCATTTCTTGTGAACAGTAATCATGATTGTGTTAGTGGGTTCACTCCTTGAAAGCAGCATGTTTCCTTAGCCAGTCAGTCCTGACATATTGGTCAACATATGCCTTTCTTTTAAGCATGGACAGAACAGGAGTTTATAGTGAGCTTAGTTTAAGAACATAATGATAATTTTCAAATAAAACAGTTAAGAAATTCCTTATTTTTTTTTTTTTTTTTTTTTTTTTTTTTTTTTTTTTTGTAAAGAGTCAGTAGAAGGCCTGACTTTTTAAAATTTGAAATCAAACTTTTGACTTAAAACCTAAACCACCGGGCCAGAGTCAATAGCCTGGGATCGAATACCACAAAAAAGACTTTTTGCAAGGTCAGACCGAATAAATATCAGAGCGGTTCGCATTAGTAGAAACTCCATGTAACACCATGTTTGGTTTAGTTCCACTATTTAAATCATTATTAACGTCATAAACAAATTAAAAAATAATTCCATGCAGTATAAGAGTTTTTATCACACGATTCTCCATGTTTTCCGTTCAGTACACCCATTACATATTTCCTTACATTACTCTAGTGTATTCCCGCTTTTTGTTTGATGACGTCGTCATAATGCAGATCGTCTCATACCACTATTTCACCATGTACTGTTGTTAAATTTTCGTAAAATCGTATATTGGCGACTAAAATCACGTACTATAGAGAGGATCTGACACTCGTTGTCATTTGATACAAACATTTATAAAACTCGTCCAGGGAAAATGTTGGTCAAGGCTCGCTTACATTTATGTTTCCTGAACTTGTTTAATAAATATGTGTATTAAATGACAAGCCGTGTCAGATCCTCTATTTATAGAGCATACATCTTCGCTATGCTCTACTGGTTCTCTAAAGCGAAACATTTCAAATTAAGATTTTCAAAAGTAACAAGCGACTTATGTAGAATATAAATAATTTCTTGGAGTCTCGGTTTTAAAAATGCTCATTTTATGGGCAAGCGACTTATGTGGAATGTATATAATCTCTAGGTGTCTCGGTTTTAGAAATGCTCATTTCATGGGCAAACGACTTATGCGGAATATATATAATCTCTAGGTGTCTCGGTTTTAGAAATGCTCATTTTATGGGCAAGCGACTGCTGTCGAATATAAATAATCTCTAGGTGTCTCGGTTTTAGAAATGCTCATTTTATAGGCAAGCGACTGCTGTCGAACATAAATAATCTCTAGGTGTCTCGGTTTTAAAAATGCACATTTTATGGGCAAGCGACTGCTGTCGAATATAAATAATCTCTAGGTGTCTCGGTTTTAGAAATGCTCATTTTATTGGCAAGCAACTGCTGTCGAACATAAATAATCTCTTGGTGTCTCGGTTTTAGAAATGCTCATTTTATGGGCAAGCGACTGCTGTCGAATATAAATAATCTCTTGGTGTTTCAGTTGTAGAATGCTCATTTTATGGGCAAGCGACTGCTGTCGAATATAAATAATGTGTTGGTGTCTCGGTTTTAGAAATGGTCATTTTATGGGCAAGCGACTGCTGTCGAATATAAATAATGTGTTGGTGTCTCGGTTTTAGAAATGCTCATTTTATTGGCAAGCAACTGCTGTCGAACATAAATAATCTCTTGGTGTCTCGGTTTTAGAAATGCTCATTTTATGGGCAAGCGACTGCTGTCGAATATAAATAATCTCTTGGTGTTTCAGTTGTAGAATGCTCATTTTATGGGCAAGCGACTGCTGTCGAATATAAATAATGTGTTGGTGTCTCGGTTTTAGAAATGCTCATTTTGTGGGCAAGCGACTGCTGTCGAATATAAATAATGTGTTGGTGTCTCGGTTTTAGAAATGCTCATTTTATGGGCAAGCGACTGCTGTCGAACATAAATAATCTCTTGGTGTCTCGGTTTTAGAAATGCTCATTTTATGGGCAAGCGACTGCTGTCGAATATAAATAATCTCTTGGTGTTTCAGTTGTAGAATGCTCATTTTATGGGCAAGCGACTGCTGTCGAATATAAATAATGTGTTGGTGTCTCGGTTTTAGAAATGCTTATTTTATGGGCAAGCGACTGCTGTCGAATATAAATAATCTCTTGGTGTCTCGGTTTTAGAAATGCTCATTTTATATGCAAGCGACTGCTGTCGAATATAAATAAACACTGGAACTGTTCTGCTTATTGTATTTGATTTAGACTGTCGCAGTCTATCTTTAACGTAAGCATACTAATAGAAGATTTTACTGTACTGAATTCTGACATGAAATTTCTCATTACACCAAGAAGAGCGCTAAATCAACAAATCAGTAATGGCCTGTGATTATATTTTCCAATTCTACAATAAATTAATGTTTCCCATGTCCATCGGGGAATAAATCCACATGGACTTTTTTTTTATTAAAACCGATGTTTCTGTCAATACTCGCGTGATAAACTTACTTTCTCTCTCTCTCTCTTTCTCTCTCTCTCCCTCTCTCTCTCTCTCTCTCTCTCTCTCTCTCTCTCTCCCTCTCTCTTTCTCTCGCCTCTCTCTCTCTCTATTTATCTCTCTTGTCTCTCTCGCCCCCCTCTCTCTCTCTCCCTCTCTTTCTCTCGGCTCTCTCTATATATATTTCTCTCTCTCGCCCCCTCTCTCTCTCTTTCTCTCGCTCGTGCTGTGTGTCGTCCTCTACCTCTGTACTCTCTCTATGCCTCTCTCTCTCTCTCTCTTTCTCAGCTGTCTCTTTCTCTACCTCTGTCCTATCTCTCTGTGTCTCTCTTTTCTCTTTCTCTACCTCGGTCTTCTCTCTCTGTGTCTCTTTCTCTCTCTTGGTCTGTTTTACAAGGTTTATTAACTTTCAAGTTCAACATACTGAAACCATCAGCTGACCTGCGTCGGTGGTTCTACCATGACATGAATCATCCCCCACCAACAATTCCACCATTAGGACCATAATTACATCTCTACGACGAATGTTGCAAAAAATGTTTCCCTACTTTCGACAGCACGTCAGCATAGATCTTTGCTAGAAGTCATAATGGTTCCTTTCATTGTATAAATCATTTCCATCTATTTCTTACCATCATTGAAATCGTCAATAATTAATGTTCCACTGCGGTACGAAGGTACAATTAGGTCTATTTTGATGGATTTTTAACGATCGCGTGATGTCCCACAGGAACTGTCGCCGCGGTCCTAAGCAGACGGCTCCGGGGACATGTGCTTAATAATAGATCCGGAGTTACCACTCAGAGCATGTCTTAAAAACAATATACTCCTTGTACTAGTCAAATTTCGCTGCTACATCGAATCAAGATAGAGGTAGAGAATTAAAATATTCTACTCCATCGAGAATAATAGTCGAGAGCTACTTGTATTTGTAGTTCGCTCCATCGAGTATAGTGGCTGAGAACTACGTGTGTGAACATGTCTCTCGGTCGACCCATGTGGTCGAGAACTTTAAGAACTCTGCAGCTCCCGAGCCTAAAGCACGAGAATCTGTTGATTTTTTACTACTTTGAGCCTTATGGACTAAAAAAAAACTTTGCTCAAGTCGTTGACATGACATGACAATGCCGAAATGTTCAAAATTTTCGCTGTAACTGGTATGATAACTTCTGGAATATTTCGCTCCATCGAGATGAATGGCCAAGAAATTGGATTTGTTCGCTAAACCGAGTATTAAGGTACCTTAATGCATTACGAGTTACTATTCTGTGTAATCGGTTTCGTATACTTAATAATTTAATCTGAACTCTCTTTACGAGCATTTCTTGAAAACACTGACGAACTGCACCATACACTTACCGTCTGCATAGTGACCGAGAAGTGGGAATATTTCGCTCCACCGGGAATATTCTTTCAATAGGTTTGAATATTTCGACCTACTTGGAGTATTTGCCGAGAAGCTAGACTATATTGCTCCATCTGGCTAAGTGGCCAAGATATTTGAATATTTCGCCCATTAGTCCTCTATTTTGCCGGCCGATCGAGAATTTTTCACTCTACAGCTCCATGTATTTATATTTAATTAAATATTAGCTTCACTAAGTTGACTTCCTTAAAATACTACATCTACATACATTGTTATGAAAGTGACTGATACATAAGAATTAACCTAAAGTCATAACTGGGGTTAACATATAATATGACAAAATACATACTGCTTCTTATAATATTAAAGATAAATATTTGTAGGATATTTGTAGATTTTGTGAATGATCGTATTTTATTTCCCGAGTGGCCATATGAAAATCTGATTAATATCACTGAAATCGACAAATTATCTTTCATGCTTATTTTGTCTTTATTTTTTTATTTTAATCCGCTGTATAGGCTCGCTTACTATTACTTTTCGTGAACTCGTTTAACAAATGTTTGTATCGTGTCAGATCCTATATTTATCCCAGAAAACGGATAATACTGAAATATGGATTGTATTAGAGTTCTGAATATTTTAGTCTTAATCTCTGCTATCGTATATCTGTGGTGTATTTTTTTCAGATTTTGAGTGTCAGGGCTTTTTTTCACCATTTTGGGAATATGACCCATACCCCTGGAGTTGGGAATTTTCGCGTTGTTTTGCCAGAAGTTGGGAATTTTTTACACCTTTAGGGAATAAAAAGCTGTACTGTTATATGTTGTTTTTATCATGTTTGCCACATATATTTAATATTATCAATAAACAACTGATGCCTGATTAGCTAGCCTAACTAGCAATAAATTTTATTAAATGACTGCTATAGTACAACCGTGTATATATATATATATATATATATATATATATAATATATATATATATATATATATATATATATATATATATATATAATATATATATATATATATATATATATATAATATATTTTATTGGGAATTTTTCTTCTCTGATTGGGAAAAGAAAAAAGTATATGTTTTGCCATTGGGAACATGACCGAATATCGGCTATAAAATCGGCCGAAAAAAAGCCTTGAGTGTTAAGCTGTTATTCCTAAAGACAAGAAGTCACTACCACGTTAACAGTGTCTTCCTGACGCGTCAAAGGAGTCATGTCTTGTTTCTGTTTACTTATCAATTAGCTCCATAATTTGTATTAATTAGGCGGAGTTTCAAGCGAAGAGATTTAAAAAGACCTTGAGTCGGTATTATAAAGAATCTCAATTATTTTTTTTTCTTATTTAACCGCAGTAATTTTCTTATAATTGGAAAAAAAAGAGATTTAATGAATTAATTAAAGAAATTTAAGTAAATTTCAAATGAAATGTATGTATATTTCATATATCTAAGAAAATATTTTAGAATTAAAGAAACTTTCTTAGTTTAAGTCAGAAAAAAAGATTCTTAATGGATTAGACTACAGTACCATGAAAGAAAATAAAAACACAATTTGTAACTAGCATAACATTCAACGATTAAAAGGTTGTGTACTATTCAAAAAGCCGTTGTCCGTAGTCAGGCCAAAATTAAAATTTTGACTGATTTCACACAAAAAAACTGCCTATATAAGTACACGCACATTAGGTTCGTGAAGACTATAAAAGATATGAAAATGAATTAAAGTCTGAGTTTTTCGATTGCGATCTTGATCCGTTTAATCACCGCATATGGTATTCAATTTAATCCAATAATTAAAAGAAACTATGCCAAAATGACGGCATATGTGCAATATGGTCATATTTTCTAAAATTTATTTATGAATTGTATGTAAATGTAATGCTATTTTATAAGTGAAGGCACTTCCGCAGCATTTTGCCCGTGTTTTGGTGTATTGGACATAAATGCAACATAAACTAGTATTTCAATTTAAGTAAAATTTCATTAAAGGTTAGACAGTACCAATCGTGAAATATATCGCATTAAATGTCCATTATTTCCAAATTTTTAAATAAACACGATGGGGATTTCGGCTGAAAATAGATATCGACATCAGAGCCGATGACAGCATTCGTGTTGAAATTGTAAGGTAGAGCATTCGTGTAGAATTCTAAGGTAAAGCATTCGTGTAGAATAGTAAGGTAGAGCATTCGTGTTGGAATTGTAAGGAAGCGCATTCGTGTTGGAATTGTAAGGAAGCGCATTCATGTTGGAATTGTAAGGAAGCGCATTCGTGTTGGAATTGTAAGGTAGAGCATTCGTGTTGAAATTGTAAGGTAGAGCATTCGTGAGGAATTGTAAGGTAGAGCATTCGTGAGGAATTGTAAGGTAGAGCATTCGTGTGATAATTTTAAGGTAGACAATTCGTGTAGACTTGTAAGGTAGAGCATTCGTGTGGTAATTTTAAGGTAGAGCATTCGTATAGAATTGCAAGGTAGAGCATTCGTGTGGTAATTGTAAGGTAGAGCATTCGTGTATAATTGTAAGGTCAATATTCGTGTGGTAATTTTAAGGTAGAGCATTCGTATAGAATTGCAAGGTAGAGCATTCGTGTGGCAATTGTAAGGTAGAGCATTCGTGTATAATTGTAAGGTCAATATTCGTGTGGTAATTTTAAGGTAGAGATTCGTGTGTTAATTGTCAGGTAGAGTTTTGTGGGTTTATTATAAGCTAAATGATTCGTGTGGAATTGTAAGGTAGAGCATTCGTGTGGTTGTTGTAAGCTAGATATCCCTGTGGTAATTGTAAGGTAGAGATTCGTGTGGTAATTGTTAGGTAGAGATTTGTGCGGTAATTGTGACGTAGAGATTCGTACGGTAATTGTAACGTAGAGATTCGTGTGGTAATTGTTAGGTAGAGATTTGTGTGGTAATTGCAACGTAGAGATTCGTGCGGTAATTGTAAGGTAGAGATTTGTGTGGTAATTGCAACGTAGAGATTCGTGCGGTAATTGTAAGGTAAGGATTCGTGGGGTAATTGGTAGGTAGATATTTGTGTGGTAATTGTAACGTAGAGATTCTTGCGGTAATTGTAAGATAAGGCATTCATGTGGTGACTATAAGATAAAGATCCATGTGATAAGTGTACTGTAGAGCATCCATGTGGTAACAGTAAATTAGAGCATTTATAAAAACATTTATATATATAAGTATTTTAAGTAAAAGCATCTATGTGGTGACGTAAATGTAGAGCATCCATGTCGTAACTACATTCATATGGTAAAGCATCCATGTGGGCGTGCCTGCGCGTGTTTGAAACTGTGACCTTAAGTAGAAAATACAGTGACCATTTACTAGCACTACCATATGTTACCTGTCCGATTGATTTATGAATACCACACCACCAGCTGTGTCAATATGGAGTCTTTTCATTGTCGTCTTGCTTAAACTTATATAAATATAAGAAACATTAACATTTATAGCTATCTAGCTAAATGACACATTTGATGCCTCCGTCGAATAAAAATAGGTATAATTGTTGTTATGCAATTGTTGGTCGGTTGCCTTCCGGTCTTTCGATCGTTAGACCACCACAGTTTCCAATTTGTGGCTAGACAACGCTTGAGTCCGAATTTGTTAGTTACAATTATATGCCGTAATGAGCAGATAACACCTACAGATTTTGTAGTCATTTCTGGCAAAGTCAATGTCAGCGAGGCCTTGCACATGATTTAGTTTCTACTAGATCTAGACAAAGAACAATTTAACATATAATAATACTGCATACTCGCTGTAGTCATACATAAAAAGAACGTCATTTACCGAAATAGCACCCGTACGTTGGGAATGTGTAAATCTTCCGGAATTCGGAACGCTTTGTCCTTTTTCCCTAGATCATTCTCTAGCTAGAACGAGAATGTCCGAGTACATCCGCTCGCATGTGCAAAATTGTTTAGCATTCTATATAAAGACGCGTCGCAAATAAAGTATGAGTCCACAATGCCTAAATTTAGTAGGGACAATGGTCATGATGAGCAGATAACACTGGTCTTGGGGTCATGGTGCAAAGGTCAAGGTCACAGCGACCTTGAACGAGATTTCTTTCCGTTTACGTAAAAAGTGGTTAAGGAGATGGGTAGGAAAATTTATGTTTTATAAAAAAATCTTGTTACATGTCTTTTTCCTGTTAATATAAAATACATTGAATATTTTAAGCAATTATGTTTTACAGTAACGTTGATCACAGCTGAATAAATTTGCATTTATATACATGTAATTACCTAAAACAGCTATTTGCGGAACCACGTTGAATAATTTATGAACTCATTACTTCTAATTACTAACATTTATATAAATATGCTATCCTCTGAAACATTTTTGGGTTGTTGGGAGAATCAAAAACGTTGCAACTGTTTTGACAAGTTTTAACCAACAACATCGTATAGTTCCGAAAATACTTTTAGGAGTTAAAGACATGTGTACTCGTGTTCTTAATTAAACAATACACTAATTGGCTCGATAATTGCTTTAGGGCAGAGTGTGTTGCCCTCTGCTTCATGCACACACGCTTAACTACTACAAGGGCGTTTAGAGCCAGTAATGATAAATAATTAATTATAACAATGCATTTACAGTTACAAATATTGACAATTCTCAATGCTTTTCAATGATTGAGTGATTGGTATTGTGTAAATATGACAACTGATTATTTTAAAGCGTAACAACAAACAAAAACTGCAAGTTAATCTACACGTATGTAGATTCTAAATCTGCATTAAGTTTGTAGCAACTGCGTGTAATAACATATATTACTTTTTCTATAACCTGACATATCATGTTGATAAAAGAATTAAGGTGAGGGCAAATTGTTTAGTTGAACTTGTTGCCCAACCCTATTCATACGCATGTACATATATATGAATACAATCTGTTTTAAACTAAAATATCTACCTGTATATTAAAACTGGAATCAGGTCACATATTTATGTTATAAAGCTTAACAGCAACGAAAGAAAAAAAGCAGTAATTAATTTATGCATGGCTTCACATAACCGTCTCTGGCCTTCTTGGCCATGATCCATTATGCATGGATCCATAAAACCATCATCAGCCTTCTTGGCCATGGTCCATTTATGCATGGATCCATATAAATATCACTGGCCTTCTTGGCCATGGCCCATTTATGCATGGATCCATATAACCATCATCAGCCTTCTTGGCCATGGCCCATTTATGCATCGACCCATATAACCATCACTGGCCTTCTTGGCCATGGTCCATTTATGCATGGATCCATATAACCATCATCAACCTTCTTGGCCATGGTCCATTTATGCATGGATCCATATAACCATCACTGGCTCTCTTGGCCATGATCCATTTATGCATGGATCCATATAACCATCATCAACCTTCTTGGCCATGGTCCATTTATGCATGGATCCATATAACCATCACTGGCCTTCTTGGCCATGGTCCATTTATGCATGGATCCATATAACCATCATCAACCTTCTTGGCCATGGTCCATTTATGCATGGATCCATATAACCATCACTGGCCTTCTTGGCCATGGTCCATTTATGCATGGATCCATATAACCATCATCAACCTTCTTGGCCATGGTCCTTTTATGCATGGATCCATATAACTATCACTGGCCTTTTTGGCCATGATTCATTTATGCATGGATCCATAAAACCATCATCAGCCTTCTTGGCCATGGCCCATTTATGCATCGATCCATATAACCATCACTGGCCTTCTTGGCCATGGCCCATTTATGCATTGATTCATAAAACAGTCGTCAACATTCTTGGTCATGATCCATTTATATATGGATCCATATAATCATTATCAACCTTCTTGGCCATGGCCCATTATGCATGGATCCATATAGCCATCATCAGCCTTCTTGGCCATGGCCCATTTATACATGGATCCATAAAACCATCACCAACCTTTTTGGCCATGATTCATTTATGCATGGATCCATATAACCATCACTGGCCTTCTTGGCCATGGCCCATTTATGCATGGAGTCATAAAACCATCATCAACCTTCTTGGCCATGGCCCATTTATGCATGGATCCATATAACCATCACTGGCCTTCTTGGCCATGGCCAATTTATGCATGGATCATATAACCATCACTGGCCTTCTTGGCCATGGTCCATTTATGCATGGATTCATAAAACCATCATCAGCCTTCTTGGCCATGGCCCATTTATGCATGGATCCATATAACCATCACTGGCCTTCTTGGCCATGGCCAATTTATGCATGGATCATATAACCATCACTGGCCTTCTTGGCCATGGTCCATTTATGCATGGATTCATAAAACCATCATCAGCCTTCTTGGCCATGATCCATTATACATGGATCCATATATCCATCATCAGCCTTCTTGGCCACGATCCATTTATGCATGGATCCATATAACCATCACTGGCTTTCTTGACCATGGCCCATTTATGCATGGATCCATATAACCATCACTGGCCTTCTTGGCCATGGCCAATTTATGCATGGATCCATATAACCATCACTGGCTCTCTTGGCCATGATCCATTTATGCATGGACCCATAAAACCATTATCAGCCTTCTTGGCCATGGCCCATTTATGCATGGATCCATATAACCATCACTGGCCTTCTTGGCCATGGCCCATTTATGCATGGATCCATATAACCATCACTGGCCTTCTTGGCCATGGCCAATTTATGCATGGACCCATAAAACCATCATCAGCCTTCTTGGCCATGGCCCATTTATGCATGGATTCATAAAATTATCATCAGCAAATGTTTCGGCTTCATTCCGGACAAAAACATTTTAGTACTACCCTCCAAATATTATTATAACTCGACATAATATATCAAGAATAATAAAAAATATATGTTAAAAAAACACCAGTGTTCCCAATTCTGGTTAGCATTAGCGCCTCTTCGTGTTGACAACTCTACATGCCATATTTACTAGAAACCCCATTCAATTCTAGGAATACGATGTTCACGAAATATCGACCCACAAACCTGTTATTTCTCTGAGTATTCAAACTAGACGAAAAAAATAACGTTTTTATACATATACATATACAGTCAGCTCATAAAATAAAATCCAGACCCCTCCACTTAAACTATAATTTCATTCCAATAGAGTGAAAGAAACAACATCATTGATATTTTCTCTCAGTTGTTATTAATAATAAAACATGAAGCTTGGTGGCGCTGTCAGCAGAAAACGAGTTCGATATTCGCTAGTGCCTTCAAACGTCGGTGTAGCATCTATTGATTTTCATCCTCTCTCAGTTTTCCTAGGTCGGTCCTGCGTTGCTGTGTACAGTGGGCATAGTTTGGTAGTTTGCATTCAATCAATGTCTAAACCTTTTCTATTGTTTTGGTAAATTTAAGAGAGAGAGAGAGAGAGAGAGAGAGAGAGAGAGAGAGAGGGGGGGTGGGAAGAAAGACAGAGAGTAATTGATAAAAAGAGAAGGGTAGTGAACGTAGTAGAAAGAGAGGTTATGAAAGAGGAAAAGAGAGATAAGGAAAGGCAAACAGAGAGAGAAATAGGGACAGAGAGAAAGAGATGGGGGAGAGAGAGAAAGAAATGATACATGTTTTAAACACTATTTTATTATTGTCGGCATTGCAAGAGAGATTGATAGATAGACAAAAACAAAAGGAAATACAGATGAAAAAAGTGTAGATATAAAATGTTGTCAAGCTTGGATATATTTCAATGTTTTAAAATTATTTCATTCTTGCCGGCAGCGAAAAGATGGAATAGAAAGGAAGGAATAATAGAGATGAAGAACAGGATAAACATACATTTTTCTTCTTGGCTTATTTTTGTTTTTTTTTCAACTTTTCGAACCACGACGAAAATACGGAGTCCTTTAAGCAGCATCAAAGTAAAGCGTTAACAGATAAAAAGCCTAGTTTTTGATAGAAACGGAGAAGATGATCCCTTTCCATTCTGTGAGAAAACCCTAACACTTAAACTGAAAAAACCGTAGCATGCCGGTTGTAGAAGCTCATTAGAGCTTATGTTACTAGTTGAAATATTACCGACTCAAAATAAATGTTATCCTATCCTATCCTATCCTATCCTATGTCACCTATCTCGATGAAGTTCGTGTCATTTTAGTAGCTTTTAATTAGGGGTCATTAGGAGGTCTTCTGTCAGTACATCAAGGCATTTAATTATCAATTGTTCTTTATTTGTATAAATGTTGTCAATACATTTTAATGAAAAGTGCGGAGGGGGGGGGGGGGGGGGGGGTATGTATCAAGATTCATTCAACTATGTCGCAGTAAATTCATGATATATATATATATATATATACACAACACAGTAAGGCACCCTGACTTCTACCTAAGCAGTCAACAGAACAGACAAAATTTACTTAAAAAGCTGACATGTATGTGTTTTCACAACTATACTTGTTTACCTGTTTCGGGGGATGGGGGGTGCATCCCCACCCCTTGGATCCATTTCTGCTCTGAAATAATATTCTTTTTTTTTGGAGGGGGGGCGGGGGGTGCGGGAAACTTGCATTAATTCCGGGTAGGGCCAGTACTTGGAGAAAATAGTCTTGCTTAAGGATCTGGTTGATGTATATACCTGTCTTAAGAGACCACTTTTGCCCTGTCCCAATGGCGGTCTTTTAATACAGGTTTAACTGTAGATGTTGATTGAAGTTTTACCTGCCACTATTATAAAGCTAACATCATACTACAAGGCACTTGAATTGAATAAAGTCGCCTATTTATAATTCCACAGACTGCTAAACCTCTCACTTCGTGAGTTCGAGTCCCGTTCGTGGCGAATTACTTCATGTGGGAAGGTCTTCCTGCTTACCTGCGGTTCACTGATAATTCTACCCAGACATTTGTTTTTGGGTCTTCCTCCAATAAAACAGCTGGACGTCGCTATAATTATCGTAATTAGTCGCTGTGATGTATCTCAAAACAAAGCAAAAAAAAAACTTGAATTATCGATGTCATTTGACAGTTGTTATACCCGTTAACTATTTACAAATTGTGAAGAGCAAAACTTTAAAAGGGATGAGTCCTAAGCCTTTATTCGAAAACACTTTAACATGGCATGACAATCAGTCATGCTAATTGGTGTAATTAATTAAAATCGATTTTTTTAGTTGCCAAACCTCTCGTGCATTCAGTCCGTAGTAGAACAAAGCTTAAAATCGAAACAAAAAATTTTAGAACATATTCACTTATCAAAACAGCTTGCCTCATCATATTAATATTGTATGCCTTGTGCTATTATTTTATATTCGTCAGTAAATGATAGTTTATTTGAAATCGAAGCTTTATTTAAAAGTGGTATTCGACAGTTTGGTCCAAACATTTTTTTCTCAAATAACCAAATAACCAAATAAGTCACTGTTACCTGAAAAGGTCGATCTGTGTGGACAGTGGAACATAAATTTCCTTTCGACAGTGCAAACAGGTATATCTTATGTGAGCCACGTTGCAGAGATAACTATTTTAAACTTAGACAACCACGTGACAGCTTACTTTTGAGAGCACGTTGCATCGTCATCCAGGTAATCCGCTTTAACGTCGATATCTGTTTTGGCAAAGATCACTATCGTGCATATTTATAGATTTGGAAAGAAAAGACCTTTAGAAGAAAATCGCGATTTGCACTGTCTGCCTAGATCGGCGGTGTTCAAAACCATTTTTCATAGACTAAAGTATGAGTTAGTGCTGACAGAAAAGTATGCCTAAATATCGCAAGGCAGTGGTAAGATATAGTTATATGTATTTAATATAGGCAAACAGTCGGATGCCACATTAAAAATCTCAATATGCAGGTAAAAGATTAATTTGTCTTTAATTAAACGGAACTGGTTCAACATCACTGTTATAAACACCGGGCTATTGCTGTCATTTGGGAACTAATAGGAAGACATACATACATCGTATACAGAGGGCCAATACTGCTCATACAGTAAAATCAAAACTTAGCAATGAGATCATTCTGTCTTTATTTTCCCAATTCTTCATTCAATAACATTTAGATTGCTAGCTCCGTGGTGTCATTACATTTTAAAATGAATTGAACTTAAATATTACATTACAATGCTGAAATTCCAACACATGAGTCTTTTAATGGACATTTTTTTAATTGTTTCATTGATTTTGCGTTTTAATATTAGCCGTCTATATGTAATACAAACTTATATATAATTCGGATTTTCAAGCTCAAAAAAGTGTGTGTTTTTTTTGTTTTTTTTGTTTTTTTTTGTTGTTGTTTTTTTTTGTTTAGTTTTTGTTCCACGTGATATATGTATTTTATTTAGAAAGGAGGCAAATAATTCAAGGTACCAAATGCTTTATTAAAGGTGGTATCCGAGAGTTTGGAACAAATATTTTTCCTCAAATTACCAAATACGTCAAATTGTTATTTGAAACGGTCCTACAAAATGGTGTTCATTGATGTCATAGGTCTGTGTGAATACAATCAAGAACAAATCCCCATTCGTACTTGCAAACAGCTATTTCCTATCTGAGCCACGCTGCAGAAATAGTTATTTTTAAACTAAGAAAACCACGGGACAGCTAACTTTTGAGTTCACGTTATATCGTTATCCGGGTAAAAATCCGCTCTGACGTCGGTTTCTATTTTTAGCTGAGGCCATTCTTGTGATTTTTTATAGCTTTGAAATGAATGAACATATAGAGTTCATTTTCCGCTATAAGTGCTTTCTGACAATATAGTTATAGTTTATAACACATATAAGTAAGTCATTAATTAGACTTTAGCATGATATCATGCAGAAGTTATGCCCCAAATCCTAAAAGCAGCAGTAAGATATTGTTACATGTATTTGATTGAGGGAAACTGTCAAATATCACTTTTAAACAAACATATAGGATTGTTTTCCTTCTATGTATTCCTCGCAATGTCATTTACTGGAGCTAAATTTTCCGACAGTTAAATTGTGAAATTAAATATTCATCGTTTTATCAATGAAATACTCTGAACATGTCGCGGACTCCATGGATGTGTGATACGCACGGCTAACCTGGCGTCGGCAATCTGATCACCTCGGCCTTTATGCTATGCAAGAGACCTCTGACATAATAAGGCGCCATCTTGGATCTACTTTGTGTGTCTTAGTTTTAATACTGGGTATTTAATGTTGACTTTTCAATTTTCCGTAAATCATATAGATTGTATTGATAAAAAAAATCGTTGTTATTGCAAGATATACTCAACTAAATGATATATATATAATTTGTTACTTTCTCGCGAACGGACACTGTTTCATAACTCAGGCGACGCACTTTGGTGTATTCTAGAGCTATGTACGAGGTGTATTTTACGAACCATACGGAAATACCCGAAGTTTTACGATTGCTGGCGTCGGAACATCCGGATGACTCACTCAGTAATCTCTCGATTGTACAGAATATATGCATTTAGTTAGATTACATATTCCGAAGTGGAACTACTTTTGTAGCAGATCATTCGTTACTAATCGGCTAATTTCGGAATGTCCGTCCCTTTGTGTTCCGGTTGCTGAAAAATGTAAAAACACAGATGGCAGCGCGGAATCTGTCAAACGACGATGTTGTTTTGTTGGTGTTGTTTGTTTATTTATTACTATTTGTTGTTGTTGTTTTGTTTTTTGCTCTCATAACTTCCGTACATTTTCGACGTACTTCATAAACATTTGTAAGAACTATATTTTATGCGTAACCTTCAATGCGACTAAAATGTCGCGATTCTGTAAGCAGTGGTTCTTCGGACACATCCGAGGATTTGTCGAACCGAAGGTGAAATGACCCGAGCAGTTCTGATTGGTCTAGTGAAGATGAAACACGGTGACTTTTCGTGAATGACGATACGTCTTTTGAGAAATACGTTGCTTTAGAGCATTAACATCAAACACGTTCATTATGTAGAAATACCAAGCCTAAATTCCAAACCTTCTTCGCCATTGAACTTGTTGATGCCATTTAATTCATTAATTATTTCAATGTTATAGAGGTTTAACTCTAGTACATTCAAACTGGGAGTGATTTAAAGCCTTTAGATTTGCAAACGGTTCATCAAGAAATGGCATTCAATCATGATAATTGGTAAAGTCATTAAACAATGGATTTTGAAGTGTCAAGCCTTTTATTCGTGCTAAGAACATACGAAAAGTAAATGATAATTTATCTGAACTTGAAAAATGTTTTTGTCTTTTGCACGTCATCACATTACCGGTAATTAATTCATTCATTAAATTTA
This sequence comes from Sinonovacula constricta, assembly GCA_007844125.1. Lineage (NCBI taxonomy): Eukaryota > Metazoa > Mollusca > Bivalvia > Cardiida > Solecurtidae > Sinonovacula > Sinonovacula constricta. The sequence continues at coordinate 24,956,433 of CM017572.1, forward strand.
GTTATTGTCATTTTATCAGCATTAATATTAAAGCCAAAAAAATGTTCTAAGAGTGATGTTGCAAGAAAACGGAACAATGAAGTTGACGATTGACGTTAAAAGCATAGAGCCATTTATAGCTTTTAATAAACTTTTGGGAAAACAATTAATCTTCGTCTGCAGATAGCAAATTTATTGCTAATCTAAAGGTTATATAGTAATAACACAATTTACTATAAATATACGCATACCTTTGTTTTGGTTTTGTCCAAAAGTCTATTTCTATTACACCGGACCTGGTAGCACAATCGGCAGAGCGTCGGCTCCAGATACGGGAGGCCCCAGGTTCGAACGCGGGCCACGACATACCAAAGTCGTAAAAATTGTAGTGCTTTAGCTCCCTTGCTAACGCTCAGGCAAATATAAGGGAAGTTCCATGACTGGTTGGCCCAGTGTCAAGATAATGTGACTGGGTATGGTATCTTGCCAGGTGTTTACGGCGTGCTATACACATTGTAGACAGCACCATATCTGATTCAAGTGGACACCGTCTCCAGATAACTGAAATACTGTTGGTGAGACCAATAAACCCAAAACAAACAATTTCTATTACCTTTATAAAATAGCTGCAACTAAACAACTGACAATGTCAGCTCGGTGCCTGCAATAGTTTGTTCTCGAAATTCGCATTCTGTCTTTCTATTAACTTCCAAAGTGGGAATCAACAAAAACTGACAATACCAGATCAGGATTTTTATTATCCCAGTCCCGGAATTCGCATTTCGGAGTACGCTCTTTTCAAGGTATTGATTGTCGAGTGAAATATGCGAGTAGTACGAGTAGCGCCATACTTCAGGAGAGTAATGTCACTAGCGGAAATGGGGATATTATAGCGATTTATTTACAGAATCGGCGTCACCAGACTCAACGTGGAAACTGTTTATAATTGACTCAGAAAATTCGTTTACTGGCGTTTTAGTTTGGTATTCGGTTTATTAACTTTATTCTGTGGGATATTGTCCGACATCAGCTTAAGTGAACAAAATTCGCCAATGTATGTACAAAAATCGGCATATGTGTTTGGCATGCTATGCTAGTAAGATACTGTGGAAGAAGTGTGCCGGTCAAATAACAAATTCAATATCCGGATGGATGCTGTAAATGGCTTCACGCTTCGGTAATCGATTGCACTGGAAATTGAGTGATAAATTCAGTGCTTACAGCTTGGCTGAAGTGAGTTGTATGTCTTTGACCGACTTACATCGGAATTGTAGTCGTTGTGGTATTGTCGTTATATTCATCCAGAAGTTATCGAAGATTGATTATAGTTTTATTATTTTTTGTGTGTTGTTGATTTTTTCAGAATTGTTTGTCTGTAGTTAAACAGTTGATCGAAGAATTATTTTTTTTAATTTTTCGGAATTGTGCTCTGTTTGTACTTAAAATTTCATCAAGGAGGGGTTATTTTTATTTGTAGTTAATTAGAATTGTTTGTTTTGGATTCACAGGTGTGAACCATACTCCTTGTTGCTGCGATACATTCTTTTAGTTTTAGTTTAGTTAATATATATATATATATATATATATATATATATATATATATATATATATATATATATATATATATATATATATATATATATATATATATATATATATATATATATATATATATATATATGTATAAAAATTCTGGCCTGATTTTCTTTTCTTTCTTTTTTTTTAAATTTTAGTTTGTCTTTTGTTATACCTGAAACTTGGGATAATTCATTTCATTATTAGAATCTACCTTTTTTATTTTTTGTTCTGCATACTAACCGTGTTTTATCGAAATGTAAGCAGGACCATGCTGTTTTTCTTTTACATGCTGTACTCCATGTCAATCCATGGCGCTAAATATCCTGCCTTTTGAAAAATTATGAAATCATTAATAAGTATGCAGAAAATATCTCCACTTCTATACCTGTGTAAATGTACAGCTGACCTTATGTAATGTTGTGACTTTCAGTATAAAGGGGTAAGAATCTTTGTTATAATAAATAAAACTTGCGCTAGAAGATTGTGATTTTTTTTTTAAATTTCAATACTCTTTTTTTCACGGAATTCGCCTTGTTTGATATATCCTTGAAACAGTGAATCAACTACCATCGATCTTATCCCTGAATTTTTTTCCCCTTTCATTTACCTTCAAAAATGACCTTACCAGATGTGGAATTTCAGAAACATTGTCCCGAAATTCTCAATATTTTTTCCCCATTTTTTTTACGTTCGAAAAATGGATTTAACTAAAACTGACACTCCCAGATGTGGCATTCTATTATCCCAGTCCCGGAAACGGTATTTTGGAATACGCTCTTTTCATGGTATCGATTGTCGAGTGAAATATGCAAGAAGTTTGAGTAACGCCATACTTGAGGGGAGCAATGTCACTAGCGTAAGTGGAGATATTTTACCGATGTATTTACCAAATCGGCGTTAGTATTCTGTGGATGCTGTGGGTGTATGTAGTTGGCTTCTCGTGTACTTCAGGGCTTTTTAGTCAGAGTGCTGCTAATCGACTTGTAGAAATAGTCGTCTTTTTTGTGTGCTGACTTCTGATTGAAGCAAAGGAACTGTGAAACGTGTGGAAGTATGTCGATGTTGTTACCAAATTGACATCTAACGGATGCTGTTGTCAGGTTTAATGATACTGTAATCTCTTTAACAGGCAATCAATGGGAGTGATTCAGTGTTTGGACTGTAAACCTAGCCAGTTGTGTGGGATTCTTTAAAGGACTTCGAATGGAAATTTGGTATTTGAAAATGATTTGTCGTCACTAACAGTGAAATATGATTGACGGTTGTTGATACTTCGCTTTGGTTAAACTTCTGGTGAGCATTTTTTTATCACTTTAAGTTTTATACTCAATATTTTTCGTTAAGGATATGTATTTATTAGTTATAGAGCCATGTTCATCCAGAAAATGATAACATACACAGTTAGGAACTCTAACCTTGACCTAAGCAGTCAACAGACAATACTTACTTTAAAGGCTGAGTATTTTTAAGCATGTATGTTTTCACAACTCTTCTCTTTTTACCTTGTTGGTGTGTGTGCTGATGCATCCCCGCCCCACTTCCTGGGTCCTTCCTTGATGCCTATTCTTTCTTGCTTGATTTCCTAGACGTGTCTTCATTTGTCACGTTAAAAACTTTGTTTTAATGTGTTTTCTTCATTTATAGATCATGGGAATCTTTAAACGTTATAATTTTTGTTTCGTCATTTCTAAAGTTGAGGTAATTTAACTAAAACAACAGGACGGTTTTTTTTTTGTTTTTTTTTTTGTACGCTCATTTGTTGTTGTTTTTTTCTTCATATGATAAACTTACATGTATTATATATAGAAACGCACTCGGGGCTGGAAACAAATTCTATTCAATGGCTAGTCCCGGACAGGTAACCTGGACAAAAGTTACCTGTCCGAAAATTCGCATCGATTTCAATTAGCGAACACCTACACATGTGTCATATCTACAAATAACAAACAAGGTATAACAACAAGTTGTTTCATTTTTTTTATGTCTAGAAGCAGCATTTGATCAAACACAATAGTAAATAACAAATTAGTTATAAATAGATCTTGCGATTTGTCAAATTTTACTTTAATTTGAAATTTCCTTACCTGTACAAATGTTAAAGTCAAATGATGTTGACATATGAATTGTGACATGTTCAATGCTTGGTTATTTACATACAGCATGGGGTACACCACTTTCTCCTGTTTGTTTTTGTTTTTGTTGGTGTTTTTGTGTGTGAATTCTTTTTCAATATATAAATATATGGTACTTCAAGTCTGAAACAGAAGAAGAGGCTTTTTTTTTCCTTTCACGAGCTTTACTCATTGCAATTCAATCAAGATAATTTTCTGGTTACTGAATTATGAATCATTGTTTCATCAATGAACTGTGTTAAACATTTACTGGCATCGATTGATATTGGATACACATAAGGGTTGATCGTTAGACGTTTTGTGTAAATGAAAGACAGTGGCTTATCTTGATTGACTAAACCATTTCCGGTTTCTCGTGAAAAAAGAGGTAGAGGAAAAAGTTAATGCATAAACTTGGACGATGTTTGGAAAGTTGTCATAAACATGCATTTAAATGGGATATTTACTTCATTGTAAATGTGTTACTAATTTTATGTTTAGTTTTGGGATTGGTTTGTGGAGGGAATATTGTTAAATGTTACATTGGATATTGCAAATTACAGACCAATGCAGAAACATGCTTTTTCAAAGTATTTATTGAACTATTTAAAAAGTGTGTTTAAATAATTATGAAGATTGTGATTCTTGTAGGGTGGTGGTGGTGGTGGTGGTGGTGGTGGTGGTGGTGGTGGTGGTGGTGGTGGTGTTGGGGGAGGGGGGAGTGGGGATTAATAAATCTTACGAATGCCTATGTTAATTCATAACGAGTCAGTTACATACATTCTAATAGGATATTTCCTTATTTACTTCATGTACCTATCATTATTCACTTCATATTGAGTTTATTTTAAACGTTTAATTTGCTTTGTACTTCGATTGAAATTTTCTTCGTGAAGTGGGATATTGATAGATTTAACAATGGTCATTACGAACTGCAGAAAGAGTATTACACTATTGTATCGATCGTAATGTCACTGTTATTATAACGAGCTTTATCAAAAATAATGGTACCTTGGTATAAGTATCATTACAATTTTAGTTTTAGAAAACTCTTCACTGAGGGCAATGGTCCTACATTAATACATAGAAGATTTGACACGAGTTGTCCTTTTATACAAACATTTATTAAACGAGTTCAGGAAAGGGATATTGAGCGAGCCTATGGCGAGTTTACTATCATTTATCCTGGACGAGTTTTATACATGTTTGTATTAAATGACAACTGGTGGCAGATTCTTTTGCCTTTTTTTAATGTTAATATACGATTTTACGAAATTTTACCAACAATACGTGGTGAAATAGTCGTATGAGACGATCTGCATTATGATGACGTCATCAGTGAAAAAAGCTGTGTTACACTAACAGGCGCGTTTCTGCCATTACGCACTTTACGCACGTGCGTAACTTCCGTTCGAAAAATCGAAAATCTGAAAGTACCAAAAACACTAAGAAAGTCGATGCCTACACCGGGTTAGGAATGATATATCTTATTTCCGTAGTTTCTATGTTATAAAATCTTATTACCACATCATTAAAGTTGAAAACGTTTTAAAATGATTAAACTTATACACGTCAGGATTTTAGTCGTTCATATTTTTCCTTGCATGTCCGCATTTTACATGTTATTCATTAGAAAAGAACCGAATATAATCAAAAGTATTACTACAAAGGTTTATTTCCCTTGTAATTGTGCGTATGTTCAAAAATGGCCCAGATACGCGCCTGTACACTAGTGTACTATAGCAAAATATGTAATGGGTGTATTGAATTGAAAACAAGGGGAATCATGGGATACTTATTAAACAGGGACACTTTAACTATCCTTCTGCTGTAATCGCGGACTAGGCACCTTCTCTTGGGCCCTTAACCTATTCTGTATGCAAATCAAGTTCATTGTATTGGCATCCTTTACGAATTCCCAGAGCTGTCACATATGCAAATGACCGCCATCTTTCTTATTTCCGTGCTGCATGCCGTCTTGTTAACTGTATTGCGATGTGTACAGCTTCGTTAGCCTGTGACCCAACTCCTTTAAGGTTCTGCAACACTCATGGGATAAGAGAATTATTATTATGGATCATCTAGAACCGAACAGTTGCCAGCGAGCACGCATATGTATGGTGTATGACGTCGTGTGTTTTTTTCATAATTGGAGCATTTTTTTTATAATCCGTTCTTTTGCCTGCAGAATCCTGTATTGTTGGTACTTATTAGAATTGTCTCAATGCAGCGATTTTAATGAGTGCCAACATTATTAGGATTGATGGAGAATTATGGGATATTGCGACGCAAAATTAGATTTAGTTAGTATTGCCGGGAAAGCACAGGGACCGATCGAATTTAATAAGCACTTACAATATGTGGTTAAAAACACTCGATATTTTCTTTTTTTTCTCTGAAATACATTCCGCTCGGTTTATTTTGTTATAAATGTATTTCAATATTGACTGTGTAATACAGGATGTGACAAAAATAATTTTCGCGAAACTTGAAAAAGTCAAGGGATATTGTAATGTTTTTGATGTAAAGCTGTACTTTCCTTTTGAGTGAGGGAAGGGGTGGGGATGGAGGGTGGGGGTGGTGTCCTCATGCATCTAAAACATGCAAGCATTTGACATCTTAGATTTTTTTAGCTATTTTACGTTCTGTTTATTTTCGAGTGTGAACTTTCCCTGTCATTGTACGCATCTACATGAAATATGCAGCTAATGATATCCTACAATTGCAATATTTATTCAACAAAAAAACTAAATATACATATAACACAACTGATGAAATTAGTTCAAAAAGTAAACAAAAATGTCGTATATTGAGATAAAACAGGGAAATACATTAAAAGACAAGGGATCTATGTTTGCAAATAATCTAAGACCCAAAACAGTGTATGAAAGATCTGATTATTGTAATTATCATTGCATTTCTTTCCCAAATCTGACCAAATGCACTTTTCAATAACAGACATAATGACTAGTCTCCCCTGAATAATCCCACAATGCAAGTAGGTCCTTTTATTTGGTTTAATCGGTTTTTATGCTTGTACTCTTTGGAGAGTATGTTGACTTTTCTGCCATTCTTGTGATACCCAGGTTATCCATCATCAATAAAACACTTCCATTTTCTTTTTTATTTAATAAATCTCTTTAAATATTAAAATGAACTTTAAGTTTATATTTATGCAAAAGTAAAAAATTTCACTGTTTGTAATTGCAATATCTACAAAAGAACAGGCGATAAAGTCCACGAATTCCAATTAAAAGGAACAACCTACTGTTTGGAATACCTCGGATATTAACTAACAAGGGAGATAATTTCCATCTCACAGATGTACCCCCATTGCACAAATATGAAACAACGAGGCAAATGTGTCATTTTTATCTAGAAGGCAGCTGAAATATGTCAGCTTTTGATTTCTCAGATATTCAACTACGTTGTACTTTTGTGTATTCTCAATTGTGCGTTGCCCCAGCGAGCTGAGCGGAATTCCTTAAATTGATGTTTCTCACTTGAACAATCTACCAGTCTAACAAGGCATGAAATTGAAAACGTCCTACCGGAGTCAAATAACATATTTTCCTCTATTGAAAAAGACCAATTCCACGTTCTCGTATTTTTTTTTATTTCATAATTTTGAAAGCGTCCGTACCGTTTCTGCGTCGATAGATGTCTAACTCTGCAGACAATTTTCTAAAATTGACTCAGTTAAGTCATTATTATACTTATAGTATACTGTTTTTTGTGGTGTTTTTAGAATAACATTAAATAATAATAATAATAATAATAATAATAATAATAATAATAATAATAATAATAATAATAAAAGCTTAATTATTATTATTATTATTATTATTATTATTATCATTATTATTATTATTATTATTATTATTATTATTATTATTATTATTATAATTATCGTTATTGTTATTATTATTATTATCATCATCATTATTATTATTATCATTATTATTATTATCATTACTATCATCGGACAGCGTTTCCAAGTAACTGAAATACAGTTGGCGGGACGCTAAAACCGAACGAACTAACAAACCTATTTATTATTCAAGGATTTATTTAAGGATGGTTTGTCGCATACGGTAAACAGTATGTAGCGCGGTGCACATCTGTCAGATGCACCTGGTTCTAATGTCGTCTGCATTGTTAATTATCGAGACATATGTCGCCCATGAATTCTCGATGTATACGTCATTAACACTGTAAATACCCATTGATTCGGACCCGTTGTTTCTGCATATATAAATTAATTGACACGCCATTTCTGAAACTTTTATGTCAGCTTGATCACCGAGAATTTGTCCACCTTCATGAGTCAGATGATATCCCGCGATCAGGAGATTATGTTTATTTAAATGGTTGTGTCATAATCAAGCCAATCAGTGTACTGTAGTTTATGGCTGACTTACGTGTATGTGACTTTTTTTCAGATAAATGGGGAAAAAAATAACGGCAATCACATTTTTTTGCTTAGTTTCAAATATGGCTGCATAAACTCATTAATTTGGTTGTATTTATTTCACATTTAATAAAAATATAAATTATAACAAAAGTTTATATTATATAATGTGTTATTTTACGAAATATTTTGTTAAAAATGTCAAACTTTAAAGTTTTTATTTTTATTTTTTACAAAAAATACTAATGACCAAGTCATGACAAGCAACACAAAGTAATGTACTTTTTAAATAATATATTTGCAGTAAATATGAAATAAAAAATACCTTTACAAAACAATTTATGCAAACAGACTTGGAACTAAGCACAAAAATGTAATGGCCGTTATTTTTTCCAAATGTCTGAAAAAGAACCATATACTCGGCGTAAACTTATGCAAGTGTGGCGCCTCTGGTCGAGCGGTTAGTGTCGCCTAATTGCAATGCTTCAGCCCCTCACCGCGTGGGCCCGAGTCCCAGTCGGGGCGAGAACTTCCATATTGGGTGATGGAGGGAGGGAATGGGGGGAGCAATCCTGCGGTGCGCCAATAGTTCTACCAAGACATAAGTCTGGGGTCTTCCTCCGCCAATAATTAACTGGACATCGTCAATATGACCATAATTGTGTCGGTTCTATGTAACAAAGAAAAACTTAAACTTCCGCAAGCGTAATTAGAGGCTGTTCTAGATTTATTGAGCTTGAAATAACTGATATAGTTGCAACGCCTTTCATTCTCCTAACCTTCAACATAGCGCCTTTTTTAATAAAAATGGCATGGCCACTTACATTAACAGATAAAGTTAAAGTTCAACAAATTTATTTTGGTTTAACAAAAGTTGGCTATCTGAGACACGTCACTTCCGAAGCCAGAGTCTTAAAATATGTGACATAATGAAGGGCTGAGTCGTGACTGAGTAAATCAGTCATATATGGCTTCGGAATGGGTCTGTTTCAGTCGCCAAATACTGTGTGTTAGCATAACTGATCCGGTAGTGCAAGTTTTTTAAATACTCAAAACGAGTATAATATAACGTGTATTCTTCTCACTAACCAAATCATGCATAAAACCTACTTTCGTTTTCGTCGCCATAGTCATTAATTGCTGATAATTGAATCTAAACACGCTGAAAGTAAACGGTGTCGTAGATGTTTTTCCGACCCGAAGTGAATTCTTGACTTGTGCTGTTCTGTCATACGAGTAAATGATCTTCTTGTTGTTTCCAAATAAGACGAAGTTGGCCTTCCTCTCTTACGAGTCGGGCTGCCTATGTCCGCCATTGTTGTTTACGAATTAAGGTTACGGACGTAAAAGAACAATCGGAACTGCCTGGGGTAATTCCGGCCTCGGGACAATCATCCCTCGGATGTATCTGGTGCAATGATACTTATTGAAATCACGATCGTTTTGTTCGCCGGAAGTCAGAAGAAGAATATGCTTAAAATGTAGTCCGCACCAAACATAAACAATGGCATCGTTTGACGGCTGTGCGCCTGCTGCGCTGGGTAAATTAAAATTGGATGATTTAAATTTGAAGCCGCCACAAATTGAAGATTTATAGGCATCTTACTGTAGTGAGCTGTCACCCGATCTTTGCCATCTTTGTTTTGAAGCCTTTCTCAAACGTAGCCCCATTTACAAAATGGCCGGGGTGATCCGACTACCTGCATACAGAGATGATGCGTGAATTATCCGAGGTGTTCCGATTGGTAAAAGCGGTTCACGGGATAAAACGAACGCCTGCGTAACTGATCGGAACATGTCGGGATTCGACCAAAGTATTTTAGGACTCCCCAGTACTAAAATATTTTATGATCTTTTTTTATTAACCCATTTGAAACAACTATTGACAGCTAGCCATTATATATGTTATATAATATATCTGAAACGTTATTTACCCCAATATTGATGTCAATCCATATATAACTTTGAACTTATTGTCCTAGGTATAGATTGGATATAACTTCTGATTTAAATACGATCTTCTCTACCAACAACATTACTACTGATCCCCACTTTCTAACATTTTTCTGATATTTTTATTTTCACCTTTAAATCTTTGGAATCTGACAACGATTTTCAAATAAAAGAACACTTTAATATCCGAAATTTTTGGAACGTTATTCATTTTTACAACATCGAAAGCGATAAACTGATAAAATAAGCATGCAAGCAATTGTAATACGACCGAAGCACCACACAATGGAGTACATTGGTAAAATGGAAAATTGCCAGCCCCGTTTAGTTAATATCCAATGTATTCCCAACAGTGGGTAAGTCCTTTTAGTTGGAATTCGTGGACTTTATCGCCTTTTCTTTTGTAGATATTGCAATTACAAACAGTGAAATTTCTTACTTTTGCATAAATATACGCTTAAAATTAATTTAAATACTTATAGAGATTTGTTATTTAAAAAAAGAAAATGGAAGTGTTTGTTGATGACGGTTTACCTGGGTATTAAAAGAATAGCAGACAAGTCAATATACACTCCAAAGAGCACAAGCATAAAAACCGAGTAATTCAAATGAAACGGCCTACTTGCATTTAGGGATTAATCAGGAGAGACTTATTAATAATGTCTCTAATTGTAAATGATTGAATTGATTATGAACCGTTTGGACTACTTATACGCGAACACAAGGTATAAAATGAATTGATCGCAGTTCGTTATAGATTTGCATGGGAATGCATAAAGAAGCATACGAATTAAAAATTAAAACAAATTTAAAAAATCGTGGGGAAAATGGTATGCAGACTACTGCATGAAATTATTAAATGTATTAATAAATAAATCAAACATATCTAAAAATACAATTAACTTAACAGGTCAAATTGAAATTTAACAACAGCATCATAATCATGAATGGAAACAGAAATTGAATCAATTAATTAATTATAACAACATTCAAGTACATCAATATGGTAATAACATGCCATTCAATTCAGTTACCAAACAAAGATATCTCACAACCAAAGTGTATTATCTAATAAACAAGAAATAAATGTGGCAAATGTTTAAAATGACAAAAAATATCTGGGTCTGTATAAGAAGGAGTTAATGCAAGAAATAAAGTCCATATTCACCAAAACAGGGACAAGTTATTGAAACATATGTTTGATAGAAGCAAGCTTCCGGATAATCCTTTTATTGACCTATAACCTACAAAGATTGCCTCCAAGACTGACTCTGTGTTAGGTTAACGAACAGATACTACGAACATTTTCACGGCCTCATTCGGAACACCTCGGCTACTTTACTTTTGGAATCCCGAACGTGCACGGGAAGAGCCGAACATAATACGAATGCAATGACATTACCTAGTTACTTAGTCTGTCATTGGAGATACTGGATTGGTTTTCATCACTGCCTGGCGAAGCTTGTCAAATCTTTTTTTTTTTCTACAAATTTAATGTACTTTTGTGACAATCGATTTTTAGTCAAAATAATATATCCGAATGTATATATAAATATATATAAAATTCCAAGTTTCTGCCTATTTATAAGCATATATACATTAGATGCTTAAACATATTTGATTGGTCATTACATAATTCTCGTCTTTCAAATCTGACCAATCAAACGCTTGAGTCCAAAACTTGACATTTCCTATATTCAGCCTTATAACTAAATAAGAAAATCATACATATGGAGACTGAAAAAAAAAATCCTGTTTTTAGTCCTAGCATGTGTATTTCTAAGTTTCGAACTTAGAAAAGTAAAAATCTCAGATAAGTTCAGATACATTGTATTTTCAGATAAATTCAGATATTTTCAGGACAGTTTAGATATTAAGTACAGTTAAGGTTTTTCAGCTCAGATATTTTCAGAACAGTTCAGATATTTTCAGGACAGTTCAAATATTTTTTAATAGCAGTTCAATATTTTAAGATCAGTTCAGATAATTTTAGGGCAGTTCAGATTTTTCAGGACAGTCCAGATATTTTCAGTTCAGATATTTTCAGGACAGTCCAGATATTTTCAGTTCAGATATTTTCACGACAGTTCAGATATTTTCACATAGATACTGATAAGTTCAGATATTTTTATGACATTGCAACAACGCTTTGATGACTACCGGCATAGAAAATTGAGAAAGGCAAACCGATAATGAGGTGTCATAGATCCACATTCTCTCCCATGCAATATTCATGTAAATGCAGAAACAGCGAATTGTGGCAATTAGTCCCTATTGATTATACGCCGGGTGATTGCAGTAACTATTTTACTGCCGTTTCTGATATGCTATTGGTGTTGCATTTACATTCACAGAATTGCTTGTTTGATTTTGTTTAACCTCCATGAAAAAAAAAAATGGCGGATCCAATGCAATTAATAGACATTGTCGTTTTGTAAATCAGAGGGTTTTGTTTGCTTTTCCGTTCTCTGCCGGGAAACAGAACTATTTTCCGAGTGTGTGCGCCGTATGTCGGTCGAATTCTATTGATCGGAATTGTGTAAAGAATGCGTCACTAGATAGGTGTGTTGTTCGTTCTAAAGTTTTTGACATCACCATTTAAAGGTGGTACTCGACAGATTAGACAAGATTTCCCTCTCTCAAAAAACCCAATACATTATAGTTGCCTGAAAAGATCTCGCAAAATGCTGATTATTGATGTCCTTCATCTGTGTGAAAAGTGAAGCGTAACACTTCACTCATCATTACAAATAGGTATTTCCTATCTGAGCCACGCTGCGCAGTGAGCTATTTTTAAACTAAAAAAACAACATGTGACCCGTAACTTTATATAATCATTCGGATAATCCTCTCTGAAGTCGATGTCCTTTTTTTAGCAGAAATCACTATCATACTTATTTATAGTTTTAGAAATAAAATGGATGTGTAGGGTGATTTAGTTTCCAATTGTGCAATCTTACAATTTAGACAGTGGTCTCAATCGTCTGTTGTTAGACTTAGGTTTGATTTTTTTACAGAAATTATGCCCCAATTCCCCCAGTTCAGGTTTACGTGTATTTGATGAAGACAGACTCTTGATTACCACCTTTAAAGTCATGGTATTCAATTATTTATCATAATAAATACAATTCTTTTCTCTTTGTTGATTAACCTTGCCGAAATCGTGTGTGCTCTGTTTATTTTATGCTACCGATGTAGTTAGTCTTTTTACGGACTTTGTTTATAAAATGTGAGAGAAAAAAAAATAAAAGGACGAAAATGCGCAGGTCAAGCAGATTTTAATAAAATTAGATGTCTTAAAATGAACCCGGAAGAATTTGTTTACAAATTGCTTTACGATTTGATTCACATACGATTATACCACTCAGTAGGCTTAATTGCAACATATATTAAATGATCTGTTTGTTTCCACACCCGATTGACCCTGTGTCAGGATAATATGAACAGAACAGAAGAGAACAGAACTTTTATTTAAGATTTGTACATATAATAGTGTACATCATCTTTAAAACATGTATACATATAGATAATTAACTAGATCTATATCTATATATAGATAATTGACTAGATCTGATATTATTGCAGGCGTTTGCGAAAAGTCATTACGGTGAAGACAGCATTCTATAAGTCTCTTGATGACCGAATGATTTTTGGCGGGAAGATAGAGCAAACATGCGTACATGAGATACTATTTAATATTCATATAACCTTATAATAACCAAAACCATTGACATAGAAGGGCAGATAACCACCAAAATGTCAAAACATGATGTTTGGTTTCTTACAGTGTTCGTGACACAATTTTCCCACCAAATGTCCTTATTACGCTCATTGTAAGCAAATCTATGCGAAATTCCTGCGATTTTTCACACCAAAACACTTCCAATCATGATAGCAATTATGTACTTTTATCATTATAGTACTTACTAGGCACATTATAAGTTGGTGGAACTAGGTTCAAAGTATCACAGCCTTTAACGGCGAAAGACTCATAATTAATCAAAGCGCCGAGGGTACTGTAGTATTTTGTTGTTACAATTTGTACAAGTATAGTAAAATATAAACGAAATAACCCAAAAAGAGTCACTTCTTTGATCTTTAAAGCTATACAATCGTTAGTCAAGTAATACACCGTGAATAAGCGAAATTTATGTTTATAGATATAAATCACCATTACATAATAACATTGTTCACAGGGGTTATAACAAGTAAATGTGCAGTAAATTGGCATCATATTTGTCTATCATAACCTAAAATGTGTGTTAACATGTTTGGAAACATCTAAGTCATACAAGATGAGCTTCACAGACAACAAACAAATAATATGGCAAAAGTTAATATAAGAATTTTGTTAGGTGCCTTTGAGCACTCTTGCGATAAAGCCATCCTAATATATGGTAATAATAACAATAATAATAATAATAATAATAATAATAATAATAATAATAATAATAGTTATAATAATAATAATAATAATAATAATTATTATTATTATTATTATTATTATTATTATTATTATTATTATTATTATTATTATTATTATAGCAGGTATATACCCTGCATATAATTCCCATTTTATGAAGTTATGCAAACTGATAAGGGAACTATGGCATTGACGTAAGGACGTACAAGCACGTTTTCCGAACGTCGATGGTTCTGTCCAGACAATTTTGTGGAGTCTTCGTTCACTGATAATTAACCGGGAGTCGTCATCATGACCATATTTGTGCTGGTGCGATGTAACAAAAAATACATTTGCACTAACAATGGCTTATTATTGTTTTGTTTTTTAAATACATCGCAGCGACCAGCTATGCTCATTAAAGCGACGTCCAGTTATTTGGTGGAGGAAGATACCAAAGAAATGTCTGGGTAGAACCACCGGCGCACCGCAAGTCAGCTGAAAGACCTTCCCGCATTAAGTCCTTTGCCCCGATTTTGACTAAAACCCATGCGGTGCGAGGCTTAGCACTCAGAGGAGTAGCCAATTGGCGAATTTACCACCACACCACGGGCTTCCCTCTACTGCCTAATTAACACACGTTTTTCCAAATGCGGCAATTTGAGGAGAGAAGCTAACATGATTTCACACATCGCTAGAGCTAGTTCCGAAAAAAACACCACTTCTGAAGTGAATGGGCATGCTTTACAACGTTGATTCTAACCATTTCATGTATCATTGCTTAGCTATTGATTTTAATTTCATTTGGCATGTTGTAATGATAAAAACAATGGAACGGCATTCATAAAAAAGAAACAGCTTGTGTTATTGATTGATTTTTTTTTTCAATTTCAAACCATTCTAATTTACAGCAAACGAGAGGTGGTGTATATGAATTGGATTTAATAACGGATCTGGTGTTTGCAATTTCGCTCCTGTTTCATTTGCTTCATTAACTTATATCCGGTAGCAGAAAATCGCAGGTTGATCTAGTGCTTAATGATGCATATTACATACAATTACTTACAAGTAGTGTAAACAAACATTTGAACATTTCTAAAGTAAGTTTTTACTGTGTGGAGTTATTGCCCTTGTCATGTTTTTTTTCATCTTCAGAACACTAACAGGTGTCAATATTTAATTAATTAACACCGTGCAATTTTATAGCTTGTCAGCTATCAATGAGGAAAGGCGAAACTCACTGGGCCAATAGCTCTAGGTTTGCCTTTTTAGTTATTTGGTTGGTTGGTTGATTGGTTGGTTGGTTGCTTTATCGTCCAACCAATTTTAATTTTATTTAAATCATTTAGAGATGGTGTCTTTACTTGTGCATAGTATTCTTATGTTGAACTCTTGAAAAAAATTTGCCGAAAATTTGAGTATAAATGTGTGTGTGTTTAAGAAATTGTTAACTTGTTATTCTGTTCAAATAACTGATTTAAATTGTCATTTATCTCTTCAGAATGGCCTCATTTACTGCACATGGTTTGAACCGTGACGACGACATGACGGGGCCTACCGACGGCTCCCTGGGGCAGGCCACGAGCCGGGCCGCCCACCTCAGCCTCCCAGGCCTAGGTCGGGCTAACAATCGCTCCCTCTTCATCTTTAGTGAGGAGAACTGTATTCGTAAATACGCCAAGATTATCATCGAATGGGGATATCCTTTTTATTTTATTGAAATCTGAGAGATAAAGAAGGAATATCTAAAGAAACGGATAGCATAATTGGAGCATTGCCTAATATGGTCAAAACGGAGAAAAGCGTGCCAACTAACCCCCAGATTCGGCTTCGAAAGGCTTTGCTCACGAGTTGTTTTTCCATCGTTGCGAAAAAAGTGATTTTCATTTTTATGTATGGAATTAAACATCTTTCGGTTAGTTTTTTTATTTTATTTTTCGGATTACCGTTTTCACCAAAAGTGGTAAGTAGACATATTTAAGCTGTTTTTGTAAGTAGTATAGAATTAAGTAGTTGTGTATGTCTTAGTTTAAGGTTTTAGGAATAGTCGCCTTGAAGTATAGAATATATACCGTTTCTTATCAGGACAAAATTACTTCTTATTCTGATGTGCTGCTGCTGCTGCTGATAATGATGATGATGATGATGATGGTGAGTATGATGATGAAACCAAACTCAAAGATTCTTCACAATCGACAGATCATAAGCTGTGTTTCCGGAAATTAAGAAGATGTCATAGAGTAAATTCTATGTTTGTATAGATTTTGCTCTAAATTGTTACCCCTAAGGAGGCCTCATTTTTTGCCTTGTAGCATCCATTTCGTAGAAATACTTTTGCTTTTTAAGATGTCGTTTTTGATGTTTTACTTATAAAAAGAAGGTCCGCCACATAACTCCCAGTATCGCTTAGAATTTGAGAAATGTATTTTTTCGAGAAATCCGAAAATTGAAGTATCCGAAATAAGTGACAGTGATATTGTATTTAAAAGCCATACTATCCCCCATGAAACAATATAATTGGAACAAAACAAAACAAGACGTAATTGGGCAAAGAATACTGGCCAAAACATTGGAGATTGAGCCCGACTTTAGTCCAAAATGAACTGGTAAGCTCCGGTTGAAAAACAGTCATAAGCATAGCATAGGTTATGTTGTAATTGTATGTAGACCTTGTCCCACATGCAATTATAATATCACTACATTAAATCTGCAATTACAAATACACGGCGGCGCAGATGGTAGAGCAATGGACAGACAAACAAAGGGCCCCGGGTTTCAAACATACAAAAAAAAACTATAGTCCAGTTTTTATTACATCATTTTGTTTTTTTCCATCCCTTTTATACTTGCTTGCATTTTAAAAAATCTACATTCGTTTGTTTCAGTATTACTGGTACACAAATGTGTCATTTGTCTGTAAACGGCTTTAACAGTTGGAAATTAGGGGCGCCCTTTGCCAAGGGGTTAGAGTCGCTGACTTGTAACTTCTCAGCCCCTCACCACATGGGTTCGAGTCCCGGTCGGGACGAGAACTTTCATGTGGGGAGTTTTTTTTCAGCTAACCTGCGGTGTGCTGATGGTTCTATGCAGACGTTAGTCTGGTGTCTTCCTCCATCAGTAAGTAAACTGAACGTCGCCAATAAGAACAATATTAAGTCGGGGCGATGTAATAAACAAAACAAAAAACAATGAAATTTAAATACATGTATCTATAGCTTATTATTTGAGAGACGTATAATACTTGCCCCTGACTAGTCGACTAGCCATTTCTAAACCTTCTGATTTCCTGAATGATACATTTTGAAAGACTTACTTGGATATATTTATATAAAACTTACATATTTACAAGCTGTCGTAGCAAAAGCATATCTTGTATATACTTGGTCTATTTTAAATGGCCTCCAGCTTTGTTAACGAACGCATTGTCCTGAGAACATTATGGACATCTGGTCCCGAGGGTGGGGAATTGGTTTCCGATATAGACACCGCCACGGTCGGGGTGATGGGTATTTGTCTCAGGGTAGCCCGGATGCGTCCTGTCAATAAATAGGTTTAGATTTTAAAGATTTATTGATTATCACCCCTGGTGTCATCTGTGCAGTAAGCCTGGTTACAGTGAATGCAATCGGAACACCTCGGATAATTCACAAATCATTTCTCTGATGTATGTGGGTAGTCTGATCGACTCAGCCATTTCCCTAAATTGGACTTCTTTTGTGACAGACGTCAAAACAAAGATGGCAGCTCGGATGACAGCTCACTATAGTACGATGCCTGTAAAACTTTACTTTGTGGCTGCTTCAAATTTAAATTATTCAAGTTTAATTTATCCAGCGAAGGTCAAAGACAAAGCTTTCAAACGACGCGATTGTTTATTTATTTTTTGTGCGAACTACATTTTAAGCATATTCTTCCGACATCCGGCGAACTAAACGATCGTCATTTCTGTAAATATCATTGCACCAGATACATCCGAGGGATGATTGTCCCGAGGAAGGAATTACCCAATGGGTTCCGATTGCAGTGAATGATGCATTTCTTGGGGTAGTCCCACACATGTGTTTGCCATTGTCTGTCAGTCTTATATAAAACTATTTTTTACTGTCTCTATACGGCATTGAATCATTGTATGACACTGAAAGCCTTCTGTTTCGGGTCTTTTTTTTCTTCTTTAGTAGGAGCCGTTTATAGGCGCCTTCCCCTCAGTAAATTTATTTAAAATCATGCAATTTTCCCAAAAAAGTAACTTAACATCAGGGTTTTGTCTCCTTTAAGGAAGAAGTCCAGCTATTTTCCCAAAAATGATAGGGCATTGGCCCTTTCCTATGGCAACAAAAGAAAAGTATTTAGTGCGTCGACTCCAAGAATGGGGTGAACATTTTAGAGGGTAAAAAATGTCTTGAATCCATTAAAAAAAATTATTCGGTTACCATCATGATCTTATCTGGTTACATAGAGGTTAAAGGTGGTATTCGAAAGTTTTGCCTTTATCAAAATGCATGTAACAATAGTTTTTTCCACTGTTTGAAGGAAATTTATGTATTATTTATGTTTTAAGTCTAAATAAAGAATATTTTACTTACTTATAAGACAGTACAAACGCGAAAAGATCACTCTAGGTGTTAATTCTTTCTAAATCTATGACAAAATCATTGCGTTTTCCTTCGAGTTCCATGACATTTGCGCAAGTAATTTGACTTTCCTTAAATGACTTTCAGATAAGGTTATAGAAAAGGACTGTAATTACACAACATTGTTTTGATAACAAGGGATCGGCTTTTGGCACGCATATGTAAGTGTTTTAGTCCCATTGGATTACGTTTGTTTAAATGGTTGCATATTTCAACGACTGGTAGGTCTGTGTTAATAGTATGGTTTTATGTCTAGCCTTTCCGACACCCTCTTACAGTGACAGCAACACTACGTATATTTGATTATGTGGTTGCGGGATCGTTTAAACGACCAGCTTGAAAAAAAAACGAAAAAAAAAAAACGAAAAAAACAACAAAAAACACCATTAACATACAACAAAAACCAAACTCCAACACAAGTGTTTTTGGTATACTTAAACTCTATTTCTTAGATAATGTACTCCTTATTCTTTTGTCAACAACTTCATGAATGTGGTTGCATGTTGTTGATTTTTTCTTTTAAAGTAAAGGATAATGTGACAGAGTGTGGTATCATGCCAGGTGTTCACGGCATGCTATACACAGTGAAGGCAGCACTATATCTGCTTCAAGTGGACACCGTCTCCAGATAACTGAAATACTGTTGGTGGGATGATAAACCCAATAAAAAAAACCTTCCTGCCGTTCATGCAAAGCTAACATTTCAGTCGAAAGTCAGAGAATTAATTCCTATTACCTTTTGTTCCATTGCAACCCTGTCGTAATACGGCCATATCTGGAAGTGATATCAATGATTCACACGTGATCCGTGGTATAATCTTATTAGCCGGGGATTCGTTAACCCTTTATCTTGCTAAATTTGTTAACAACAAATCCATAATTTTAGTTGCTTTCTAATGTCGTTATACAAATATAACAATACATACTGCTAGAGACTGTGTAAGCTTATAACAGAGAGGGACCCGTGTGGGTATGGGTACATCCCCCACCCACCACCAACCAGACAAAAGAGTAGAGTTGTGAAAACACATACACATACATGCAAGCTTTAAAAAGACTAAGCTTTTAAAGTAAATGTTGTCTGTTTACTGCTTAGGTCGAAGTTTGGGTCCATTACTGTGTGTATGTAACTGGTGTTTACTGCGATAAAGTTGAATGGTCCCTTACTCTGTGTGTGTGTGTGTGTGTGCGTGCGTGTGTGTGTGTGTGTGTGTGTGTGTGTGTGTGTGTGTGTGTGTGTGTGTGTGTGTGTGTGTGTGTGTGTGAGTGTGTGTGTGTGAGTGTGTGTGTGTGTGTGTGCGTGCGTGCGTGCGTGTGTGCGTGTGAGTGTGTGTGTGTGCGTGCGTGTGTGTGTGAGTGCGTGCGTGCGTGCGTGCGTGCGTGCGTGTGTGTGTGTGAGTGTGCGTGCGTGCGTGTGAGTGTGTGTGTGCGTGCGTGCGTGCGTGTGTATATATATACACACACACACAGAGTAAGGGACCATAACTTCGATCAGACAGATATACATATACACTATATGCCTTAACAATGAATGCTAATCTGCATACGAGATAAACGGCGGGTAATCATTGGTCGTTTGCTAACAAAATTATCACATCAAACAAAAGCCAATTACACAATTAATATAGTTTAGTCTTTGTTCTGCATACATGTATTTTTTTTTCAAACATTTCTTTTCTCTGACCCTGTAGACCCAGGCTGTGATGTATATGTTTATGTAAGTGGCTACTAGTATTATGGCGTTGGCGGGACATTGACAATCTTAATTTATAATGACGCGCTTAGCACAGACATGTAACATTTCTGCATTATCCGTTGCGACGTAATGAAATTATAAGGTAGTGATTTTTTGGCATTCTTTCCTCAAATGTCATTTAACCTCGGTAACACCTCTGACTGTTTAGCCTCTCACAGCGTGGGTTCGAGTCCCGTTTGGAATGAAGGACTAAATATGGGAAGATCTTCCTGCTGACGTGCGATGCGCCGGTGGTTCTACCCAGACATCAGCCTAGGGTCTTCCTCTACCAAATAGCTGGGCGTCATTGTATGATCATAATTGGTCGATGTGACGTATGTCATTTAGCTTAGTGATTAGAACGCTTAATTGCTATAAAGTAACGGATCTTCACTATATATTAATAGTGTTGTTGTTTTCCAAATAAATCCGTCCCAAATATCTATCCACACAGATCATCTGAACATTCATCCAAAGCTACTGGTTAGTATAAATTTAGCTTATCGG
This sequence comes from Sinonovacula constricta, assembly GCA_007844125.1. NCBI lineage: Eukaryota > Metazoa > Mollusca > Bivalvia > Cardiida > Solecurtidae > Sinonovacula > Sinonovacula constricta. Next base: position 24,977,740 of record CM017572.1, read on the forward strand.
TAGATTAGTATAGCTGTTTTATAGTTACATGTATTGTATTGTTGCAAAATAATAATGAAGTTAATATAAAGTTTCAATCGTCTTTTTGTGGAGCCTGGAAGCCTTATACAAATATACATTTAGGGCATACACAAAACAGATTTATTTATCTTAATACATCTTGTAAGAGTGAGTGTTTACAATTATTAAGAACAATCGCACACATATGTATGTTATTATACGATAGTGTTTCGGAATATTTTAAGTGGTCGTTATAGCGAGGTGGTTATACAATGATTCGTCATGGCTCTTCTGTTCGGAATGCTTTAGGTTGTCGTTATAGCGAGGTGGTTATACAATGATTCGTCATGGCTCTTCTGTTCGGAATGCTTTAAGTTGTCGTTATAGCGAGATGGTTATACAATGATTCGTCATGGCTCTTCTGTTCGGAATGCTTTAAGTTGTCGTTATAGCGAGATGGTTATACAATGATTCGTCATGGCTCTTCTGTTCGGAATGCTTTAAGTTGTCGTTATAGCGAGATGGTTATACAATGATTCGTCATGGCTCTTCTGTTCGGAATGCTTTAGGTTGTCGTTATAGCGAGATGGTTATACAATGATTCGTCATGGCTCTTTTTTTCGGAATGCTTTAGGTTGTCGTTATAGCGAGATGGTTATACAATGATTCGTCATGGCTCTTCTGTTCGGAATGCTTTAAGTTGTCGTTATAGCGAGGTGGTTATACAATGATTCGTCATGGCTCTTCTGTTCGGAATGCTTTAAGTTGTCGTTATAGCGAGGTGGTTATACAATGATTCGTCATGGCTCTTCTGTTCGGAATGCTTTAGGTTGTCGTTATAGCGAGATGGTTATACAATGATTCGTCATGGCTCTTCTGTTCGGAATGCTTTAAGTTGTCGTTATAGCGAGGTAGTTATACAATGATTCTTCTTGCTCTTTTTTTCGAAATGCTTTAAGTTGTCGTTATAGCGAGATGGTTATACAATGATTCGTCATGGCTCTTCTGTTTGGAATGCTTTAGGTTGTCGTTATAGCGAGATGGTTATACAATGATTCGTCATGACTCTTCTGTTCGGAATGCTTTAGGTTGTCGTTATAGCGAGGTGGTTATACAATGATTCTTCTTGCTCTTTTTTTCGGAATGCTTTAAGTTGTCGTTATAGCGAGATGGTTATACAATGATTCGTCATGGTTATTCTGTTCGGAATGCTTTAAGTTGTCGTTATAGCGAGATGGTTATACAATGATTCGTCATGGCTCTTCTGTTTGGAATGCTTTAAGTTGTCGTTATAGCGAGATGGTTATACAATGATTCGTCATGGCTTTTCTGTTCGGAATGCTTTAAGTTGTCGTTATAGCGAGATGGATATACAATGATTCGTCATGGCTCTTCTGTTCGGAATGCTTTAAGTTGTCATTATAGCGAGATGGTTATACAATGATTCGTCATGGCTCTTCTGTTTGGAATGCTTTAAGTTGTCGTTATAGCGAGATGGTTATACAATGATTCGTCATGGGTTTTCTGTTCAAAATGTCTTAGGTGGCCGTTACAGCGAGTCGAATTTTGACAAGAAAACACTGTTTGTCATATCTGAGGCCAATTTCCTTTGAACAGAGTTGGCCTTTGAATTTAAAATAAGCATTCGTTATGTCTCTGCCTATTTTCGGTGTGTTTTATATTGAGTCGTTCGTTCTTTACATATCCCAATCACAACTGTTTCCGTTTAGTCTGTTGTTGTTTTTGTTGTTGTTGTTTGTTTTGTTGTTGTTTTTTTTCTTAGATTAACGCTGTTTGTTTATTTATTTGGGTTTTACGGCACACCGACACTTAATAGGTCATACGGCGCCGAATAACGCTGTTTGAGATTGATCTTTATGACGAGGTGGTATTATACATGAGGGTGTATTTAGCAGCAACTAATTAGCCAAAACAAGTGAACACAATTATCTTCTGATAGAAAATCGTGTTACAATGCAGTAGATTTGATTCAAAAATCAATTGGAATACATTGGTTAATGCCTTAGTAGTGGACGACGAATGTCGAAATTAACCGACACAATCTGATAAAGGATAAGAATTAAAACGGAATTATTTGAGGGATTCCCATTGCGGACACGTATAATGACGGTAATACCCGAAAAGTTCAGATTGGGGAACTAGAAAAAATGGAGGAATTACCCGAGAAGTTGCGACCGAGGACACATATAAAGCGTAGGTTAAACCTGACTAGTAATTACTACAATAGCATTTTTGTCCCTTTGTTACATCTCGTAGACTTATCGATCAGCCTCCTCCATTGTGTCTGCAATTGATCATAGTCACACTCAACGTCTTGCATATTAAGTAGCACATGGTCATTCAGAGCACTTCAGATAATCCACGAATCATCTCTTGGACGAACAAAGGGAAAACCCTGCGAAAATATACATGTAGTTACCTATGACGTCGACAAAACAACACAGATAAATGTTTTTGCTAGATTTATTGAGGATGAAGTAACTGTTTTATGTTTATCAAAACGTGGCATGTAAATTAATAAATGAAAGTTTATAGGACAAAATAACTCTATAAACTACATAACTCGTTTTTAAGAACTTTTTATGGTGTATTCTTTATCCGGCGAACAAAAAATCGCGATTCTGTCAGTATCATTTCACCAGATCCATTCATGGAATGAACTTATCGAGGACGGGATCAATTAATCGAGGAGATCCGATTAGGTGCCAAGTTATATAATTAAGCGGCTAGAGACCCCAATTCGCAACTTCTCAGCCCCGCATGGTTAACAATCCCAAGCAAAATGGTGGCGCGAGAAGGTCTTTTTTATCTGTTACGTGGTTTGTCGGTGGTTCTACCCTGATGCGTGTGCTGGGGCATTCTCCGTCAATCATAGCAAATGCATACAATCGTGTCGGTTCGATATGCACAACACGAGTATAATAACAAACATTGTCATGGTTATGCAAGAGCAGTTTTTGACCCCATCTACATTTAGCACAGAGGGTTGATCGTTAATTACGCTAAAGAAGGTGGCTGGTTCGAAACCCGACCAGGACATTTAAATGTATGCTGGTTATTCAACCCAACTTAACTCAACTTAACTTTACTGAACTCATCACCGCTCTAAGCGGTTAATGAGCAATTTAGCATACAATATCTTTATCTGGGGCTTTTTGCAGCATTGCCAGGATTTAACGGAACTGTGGCCCGTACTATCAAGTGGTAAGCTTACTATGCAAGTATGGCCAATGCAGCACTAACAAAAATGATATAAAATGTTTACATTGGTCGTATTAAAACTTGTGTTCCTACTTATGCGTATTTTAATTATCAGACGGTGTTGTTTGCTTTTTCTTCAAAGCAAAGGAATTTATGTCATATCATATACGTAATGTGTTACTAAATGCCACAGCAGATGCACCAGCAAACCTTATTTGGGATTGTTTTCCGATGCAAGTCATCCGCCCCATTGTTTATGATAAAATTGCTGATCAGTTGTTAATTCAAAGTTCAATTATGTATTTGCATTTCTACTGTAAAAGTCGTATCAATCCAATCCATTGGGGCGGGAAAAAAGAGGGACGGGTCGGGGTCATGTAGAGTTTGTTCTTATTTTTTTTCATTTTATATTTAAATACATCGCAGCGACACAAGTAAAGTCATTAAAACGATGTCTGGCTGTGTTGATAGGACCTATATAAATATCTGCGTGGGTTCGAGTCCCGTTCGGGGCGACGGACTAAATGTGATAAGTTTCGACTAGCTGACTTGCGGTGCGCCGGTGGTTCTACCCAGACATGTGTCTGGAGTCTTCCTCCACCAAAAAGCTGGACGTTGCTGTAATGATCATAAATGGTCTCTGCAATGTATTTCAAAAAACAAAACAAAACAAACGGCGCACCGCATATGAGTTGGAAGCTCCCACCCCACCCCATCTTCACCCAACCCCGATATTAAAGTTTTCGACGCGAGAATGCATTGCTAAATTTTCAAAAATAAGTTTTTAATGCACGTGTATGCAAAGTGGTATTAAAACAAAAAATAAATATATAAATAACCACAAAGACGTCATTTCGTAATGGACTCGAATGTAAACTTACTTATTAGCAATGGCTCTTTTTACAGATACAGTCACATCTCGTTATCTCAAATTTCAAGGGACCGTAGAAAATAGTTTGAGATATCCGAAGTTTGAATTATCCGAATTTAAGGATAGTTTGTGTAAATCTTAAAAAATCTTACCTGCTACACGATGACTGGTAATGACTGAAATTCCTTGTTATATCTGCCACTGTAAACTAAGTTTCTGCAATTGGAAAAAAATAACGGCCATAACATTTTTTATTTTATTTTTTTGCTTAGTTTAAAAATCTGGTTGCATAAATTCTTTTGTTAGGGTATTTTTATTTTATATTAACTGCAAAGATGTTCTTGAAATAAGTACATTGCTGTGTGATGCGTGTCATGAATTGGTCATTAGTACTTTTTTGTCAAAAATGTCAAAACTTTGAAGTTTGACATTTTTGAAAAAAATAGCCAAAGAACACATGGTAATATAAAATACATTTTAATTATAATTTATATTTTATTAAATATTAAATACATACAAACAAATCATTCAGTTTATGAAACCAGATTTGAAACTAAGCAAAAAAGTGATGGCCATCACGTGATTTCCATCCATCTGAAAAAGAGCCTAAGCTTAAGATAACGTTTAGGTATTTTTTCGTTGATTCCATAACCCACCTCCCCTACACGAACATATTTCATTTTCTAAAAGGCGAAGCCATAAATATTTTTTCTGGAATGAAAATTGTATCCTTGTGTACCAGAAAACTACGAAAACTAATGACGGCGACATTTAGCGATGCTGCAGTGTTCTGTCTGCAATAACTCCGGAGGGATGTCTTGCTCAATAAAACATGGTATAACTTGTCTCGATTATGAATTATTTCTAAGCAGATTGGAGAAACAGCTCATAAAAAGTAATAAATTAATCTAAGATATAGAATTGCAGTAGTTCGATACATTGCTGACAATCCGATGCCACCCGTACCAAATTCCAACCGAAATTAACATTTCATCAAAGACGATACATCGATTCAAAGCAATTAAAGATCAATATGTTTAAAGAATAGGTTGTTGTTGTTTGCTATTGGTAAATTATAACAAAAATGGTGCTCTTTCTCAATATTCGTTTATATATTTTACCTGGTTTTAAAGCTTTGTACATCGCAACCTTAACAATAAAAATGGTTCTCTTTCCTCAATATTCGTTTATATAATGTTTCCTTTTTTATAGCTTTGAACATCGCAATCTTAACAACAAAAGTAGATCTCTTTCCTCAATATTCGTTTATATAATGTTTCCTTTTTTATAGCTTTGTGCATAACAATCTTAACAACAAAAGTGGTTCTCTTTCCTCAATATTCGTTTATTTAATGTATCCGGTTTTATAGATTTGTGCATAACAATCTTAACAACAAAAATGATTCTCTTACCTCAATATTCGTTTATATAATGTATCCGGTTTTATAGATTTGTGCATCGCAATCTTAACAACAAAAATGATTCTCTTACCTCAATATTCGTTTATATAATGTTTCCTGGTTTTATAGCTTTGTACATCGCAATCTTAACAACAAAAATGGTTGTCTTTCCTCAATATTCGTTTATTTAATGTTTCCTGGTTTTATAGCTTTGTACATTTCAATCTTAACAACAAAAATGGTTGTCTTTCCTCAGTATTCGTTCATATAATGTTTAGTGGTTTTATAGCTTTGTGCATCGCAATCTTAACAACAAAAATGGTTCTCTTTCCTCAATATTCGTTTGTATAATGTTTCCTGGTTTTATAGCTTTGTGCATCGCAATCTTAACAACAAAAATGGTTGTCTTTCCTCAGTATTCGTTTATATAATGTTTACTGGTTTTATAGCTTTGTGCATCGCAATCTAAACAACAAAAATGGTTCTCTTTCCTCAATATTCGTTTATATAATGTTTCCTGGTTTTATAGCTTTGTACATCGCAATCTTAACAACAAAAATGGTTCTCTTTCCTCAATATTCGTTTATATAATGTTTCCTGGTTTTATAGCTTTGTGCATCGCAATCTTAACAACAAAAGTGGTTCTCTTTCCTCAATGTTTAATTTTATAATGTTTCCTTTTTTATAGATTTGTACATTGCAATCTTAACAACAAAAGTGGTTCTCTTTCCTCAATATTCGTATATATTATGTTTCCGGTTTTATAGCTTTGTGCATCGTAATCTTAACAACAAAAATGGTTCTCTTTCCTCAACATTCGTTTGTATAATGTTTACTGGTTTTATAGCTTTGTGCATCGCAATCTTAACAACAAAAATGGTTCTCTTTCCTCAATATTCGTTTATATAATGTTTCCTGGTTTTATCGCTTTGTACATCGCAATCTTAACAACAAAAATGGTTCTCTTTCCTCAATATTCGTTTATATAATGTTTCCTGGTTTTATAGCTTTGTGCATTGCAATCTTAACAACAAAAGTGGTTCTCTTTCCTCAATGTTTGATTTTATAATGTTTCCTTTTTTATAGCTTTGAACATCGCAATCTTAACAACAAAAGTAGATCTCTTTCCTCAATATTCGTTTATATAATGTTTCCCTTTTTATAGCTTTGTGCATAACAATCTTAACAACAAAAGTGGTTCTCTTTCCTCAATATTCGTTTATATAATGTATCCGGTTTTATAGGTTTGTGCATCGCAATCTTAACAACAAAAATGGTTCTCTTACCTCAATATTCGTTTATATAATGTTTCCTGCTTTTATAGCTTTGTACATCGCAATCTTAACAACAAAAATGGTTCTCTTACCTCAATATTCGTTTATATAATGTTTCCTGGTTTTATAGCTTTGTACATCGCAATCTAAACAACAAAAGTGGTTTTCTTTCCTCAATATTCGTTTATATAATGTTTCCTTTTTTATAGCTTTGTACATCGCAATCTTAACAACAAAAATGGTTCTCTTTCCTCAATATTCGTTTATATAATGTTTCCGGTTTTATAGCTTTGTACATAGTCATCTTAACAACAAAAATGGTTCTCTTTCCTCAGTATTCGTTTATATAATGTTTCCGGTTTTATAGCTTTGTGCATCGCAATCTAAACAACAAAAATGGTTCTCTTTCCTCAATATTCGTTTATATAATGTTTCCGGTTTTATAGCTTTGTGCATCGCAATCTAAACAACAAAAATGGTTCTCTTTCCTCAATATTCGTTTATATAATGTTTCCGGTTTTATAGCTTTGTGCATCGCAATCTAAACAACAAAAATGGTTCTCTTTCCTCAGTATTCGTTTATATAATGTTTCCGGTTTTATAGCTTTGTGCATCGCAATCTAAACAACAAAAATGGTTCTCTTTCCTCAATATTCGTTTATATAATGTTTCCGGTTTTATAGCTTTGTGCATCGCAATCTAAACAACAAAAATGGTTCTCTTTCCTCAATATTCGTTTATATAATGTTTCCTGGTTTTATAGCTTTGTGCATCGCAATCTTAACAACAAAAATAGTGCTCTTTTCTCAATATTCGTTTATATTATATTTCCTGGTTTTATAGCTTTGTGCATCGCAATCTTAACAACAAAAATGGTGGTCTTTTCTCAATATTCGTTTATATTATATTTCCTGGTTTTATAACTTTGTGCATCGCAATCTTAACAACAAAAATGGTGGTCTTTTCTCAATATTCGTTTATATTATATTTCCTGGTTTTATAACTTTGTGCATCGCAATCTTAACAACAAAAATGGTGCTCTTTTCTCAATATTCGTTTATATAATGTTTCCTGGTTTTATAGCTTTGTGCATCGCAATCTAAACAACAAAAATGGTTCTCTTTCCTCAATATTCGTTTATATTATATTTCCTGGTTTTTAGGTTGTGTGCATAGCATTTTAAATAAACGTCCACAAGGTCAGGGACGCCACAAAACTAAAGAAATACTTCTAGACGGTGCATGTACGTACATTAAGTCTATATAATCTGTTTTTGTTTCTGAAAGGCATCAAAGCGATCAGTAATGGTTATTATAATGACGTCAAACTATTTAAGTGGCCCTTTCCACATTAAAGTGTTATCCGACAGTTTGGACCAAAATATTTTTATGATCATCTTAATAATCTATTTTTAGCTGAACAGATATCGCAAAATGCTGTTTATTGATGTACTTCACCTGTCTGAAAAGTAAACCATAACGACACAATCGTCATTACAAACATGTATTTCATATCTGAGCCACGCTACACAGTTAGCTATTTTTAAACTAAGAAAACCACGTGACAACTTATGTTTTAGTTCATCCACGTCATCCGCTGTGACGTCGATGTCTATATTTAGCACGAATCCCAATCGTTCTTCTTTATAGTTTTGAAAAGAATGAAAATTTTAAGAGTTGATTAACGGCTTTTACTGCTCTAAAATTGTGATATTGTCAAAAATCATCAAAGTTTAGACTAAAGTATGATTGTTTCTGCCGAAATAATGCACAAATACCCCAAAAAGAGGGCAGATATTGTTACATATATTTGGTAGAGATAGTTTCCACATCATTGAAGATCCCTTATTTTGGCAGCCATCTTGGGTGGCAACTTCAAGAGATTTTCAGATAAATTGTACAGAGGCGTAAATTTTATGTTCCTGTCATTTTTTCATTTGAGGTCCAACAGTTAAAATCTATACACCATTGGAAAGCTCTTGAAATTCATATTTTTAGAATGCAATATTTTTAAGATTGATAAATGCACAAAGAATAAATGCACAGAAATAAAAAAAAAATGTGGGCTCATCCTTAAACAAAATGAACAGTGTATCTTTTTTTTTACCTTTTAAAAAGTTTTGATATTTAAAATACTTTATAAAAGCTGTTAATGATATAAAATTCAGTAAAATAGATTGAAAAATAAAAACATAGTGGTGAGTTTAATACAGCACAGATTTCGGCCTACATTAGCTTCTTCCTTTAAAGATGGCTGCCTTAAACTGTCTCATAAGTGCCCGTGACATCACATGGAAACTATCTATTCAGTGTGATTATAAATAGTAACAAGCCAGGGTTTTCCAATGAAAATCTATTTTAAGTAACAATGATTTGGACCAAACTGTCAGATACCGTCTTTAAGTTCTTCCCTTAAACCGAGGATCGAACCCACACGGTGAGAGAAAAGCAAATCAGAGGAATTGCAAGTCAGCGACTCTACCACTACGTCATAGGCGCCTGTTTGTTTGAAGTGGTATCCTCGCTTTAAATCAGTGTCTTAATTTTGAAACCAATGTCATATCATGTGAGGCGAATCCATAAAACTTGTCTGAAAACCAATTAAAGAAGCGTCAGAAATTCTGAAATATTCCTGGAAAATGTACCTAGTATTATTATCTAGTATGCAACATATTATTTATCAATGAAATGAGATACTTTTCTTAAGAATTCTTGCAAACCTCAATTTTATCATTATTTTGGCAACGTTTTATTTGTTTGACTCTTTTTTGCAGATAAATGAAAAAATGACGGCCATCACTTTTTTGTTGTTGCTTAGTTTCAAATCTGGTTGCATACACTCAATAATTTTGTTGTATTTATTTCATATTTTTTAGAAATATAAATTATTATTAAAATGTATTTTATTTACCATGTGTTCTCTAACTAAATATTTTATTTATTTATTTTTGTCAAAAAATTTTAACATTTAAAGTTTTTTTACATTTTTTGACAAAATGGTACTAATGACCAAGTCATGACAAGCAACACGAAGCAATGTACATTTTTTAAATAATATTTTTGCAGTTAATATGAAATAAAAGTACCCTTAAAATACAATTTATGCAATCAGATTTGAAACTAAGCACAAAAATGTTATGGCCGTTATTTTTCCAGTTATCTGAAAAGAGCTATCACGAAATTGAAATATCTTTATTTTTCTTTGTTATTATTATGTATTTAAGGTGACGCGTATATCGTTTATTTAGGTATCCCTTTTTAAGTTCACACAGGACACTGGGGCAGCATTTGATCCAAGACGAAATTCTTTTTCTCGTCAATTCTATCATTTTTAAGTTTTAAGCTTAGTAAAGGTGGTATCCAACAGTTTCGACCATTTAATCTTTCCCTCGTACAACAACAACAACAACAACAAACCGGCCGCAATAGCTCAAGTGGTAGAGCGTCGGCTTGCGGATCGGGGGGGGGGGGGGGGGGTCATAAGTTCAAACCCCGACCGGGTCAAACCAAAGACTTTAAAGTTGGTAGTTGTGGCTTCCGTCTTAACGCTCGGGGCTAAGGGGACAGCATTACGCCTGACTCGTCGGTGTCAGTATAATGGACCGGCCAGGTTCAGTACCTAGGCACCTCATAAGTGCCCCTGTGCTATAATGATAGAAATGTCGCTGCACAGTATCGGCAAAACATTCTGGTTAATTCCATTCCATCCCAAATAAGTGCTACCTGGAAAGATTCCGCGAAATGCAGTTTCTTGGTGCCCTACATCTATGTGCAAAGTAAAGCACAACACCGCATTTGTCATAACGAAAAAATGTATTTCCTATCCCAGCCACGCTGCACAGTTAGCTATTTTAAAACTGAGAAAACAACGTCATCACTTTTGCGTGTAATTAGCTCTGACGTCGATATTTATTTTTAGCTGAAATCCCCATCTTGCTTTTTATATAGATTTGGAAAGAAAGAACGTATAAAGAGATTAACATCACGATCTGTATTGTATTATAATTGAATCAATGTTACAAACAGCCTATACCTAAACTAAAGTATGTGTGTATGCAGAAATTGTGTCCTTATTCCCCTAAGCAGGTGTAAGGTGTTGTTACATGTATTAAACATAGGCAAACTGTCGTATACCGCCTTTAAGTTAGACATCGCTAATCCTTTATCCATGTAACTGGGTGACTCCTGTAGGTTAGGATATTTTTTCCCGGGGTATCCGTGAAACCTTAATATTATCCTACACGTATCTAACAAATACTGACGGAAGGCCAGTCTGAATGAATATCAGAACAGTATTTGATTGTAGACATTTAAGGTAACATCATTTACCGTATTGTTCCTATTAAACGTCTCCGGTGCATAAAACATTTAAAAACTAGGTTACTAAAGACAAGTTTGACAGGGCGCCCGTGGCGATGTGCTAGAGTCGCCGATTTGTAACTTCTCTGGCTGCTTAGCACCTCATCTGTAACTTTTTAAGAATATCAGTGTCGTTCGAAAAGCAAATTAGCTTAGAATCTAACACTGTCATAAATATTTCATAAATAAATGTTACTGACATTAAACTTCTTAGACCGAAACATGTTATTTATTTACAGTTGAGATTATAATTAGAGCTTACAAAAGATGTCCGCAGCTTTAAAGTACGTGGTGTTTTTGTGAATTAACGCCACAATCTATTTAAAAAACAATGTAAGCTTTTCTTTGTCGTTTATAATCACTCGAATACAGATACAACTTAACAACAAAAGGCAAATGCTGACGCATAAAGGAATATACAACTTTCAGTATCATAGTAAATGGGCATTTCCGGTTTATTTAGGTCAGCCCATTACTGAGCATATTAAATAAATATATTTGCATTTGTACAGTTCAGCGAAGTGTCAGGTTTCATTTGACACGAAGAGCCAAAAATTGTCACAACTTTTAAAATACACATCAGATAGAAACCCACAGCTTCCATTCAAGGCGGTATCCGGCAAATTTGACTATATCAACTACTTGCAGCAATATTGCATCTATGTAAAGTGGATGAAGGCGAACTTTCTGCATAAATTCATACTTCAGTCCGAGCTAAGGCGATTCTGAAGACTATTTTAACTGTTAGACAGTACAAATTATGAAATAAATCTAAATGGTCATTCTTTTTAAATTTATAAATTTATATAATTTATAGATGGGGGATTTCTGCTAAAAATAGATACCGACGTCAGAGCAGATAACTTGGATGATTATATAACAAAAAATCCGGTCACGTGGTTTTCTTAGGTTAAAAATATTTAACTGTGCAGATTGGAAAACAATTTTTCTCTCCAATTAAACAACTTCTAAAACTACAACAGAACCATCAAATGACAAGAAAGTTAAATAAATAATAACAGGTCACGATATAGCAGGGGTTTTTTTCGACGCACGATACTATATCTTGTTCAACACAGCGTTGAATAATGTTGAGTAAACGAATTACATTACGTAGCGTAGCGATAAGAGCTTTGTGTATGTTGTTTGTTTTTTCAATCTGTCTCACGAAGATGGTCAATACCAGGCATGCCGATTGTCTGTGGTCACTATTGATTTATCTCAACATACTGGATCAGTTCACCAGGCATCTCAACCTCGCAAATAGCGGGGTAATTATAGAGCAAATAATCTTTATTGACGTCTAAATGAAAGGTCAGCGATAGGATTTTTTGGAGAATTGTCTGGGGTTAGCTTAGTTTTTTTTCTATAAGCCTGAGTTTTAATGGGTTCTAAGGATATGAGGGTTTTATAATTGTAATGATATTTCAAAATAATTTATATTAATAATATATTAGCTGAGTAGTGTCCGTGAAGGGGAGAGCTTTTTTGCTAAGTGATTAGCTCAAGCTTGTCTTTACTTCTCTAAAGATTATTATAAATATAAACATACTTTGGAGTGAAGTAAATTTTCATACGTTATATCCCAAATACATGTAGGAGTCACAAAATATATCCATTAACCAAACTACAACACCCTTGACTCTCTCGGTTTTTTGTTGTTTTTTGTTTGTTTGTTTGTTTTTGGTGTTGTTGTTTTCTTGTTATTGTTTTAAAATACATCGCAGCGACCAGTTATGATCATTATATAGCGACATCCAAAATTTAACGGTAAGGGAAAACACTAAACAAATGCCTTGTTAGAACCACCGATGCACCGCAGGTCAGCTGGAAGACCTTCCCACCCACATTCCTTCGCCCCGATGGGGGCTCAAACCCACACGGTGAGAGAAAAGCCGTCAGAGCACTTAACTCTCCACACATAGTTTCTGGCGACGAGAACGATGTGGTCTGTAGGGACTGCTGATTTATTGAGATACATGTACTTCAGGTCTTCTTACCACACAACTCCACCTCACCAGGAACGAATACAAGTAATTATTGAGCAAGTAATGTATGTATACCTCTTCTCTGTATACGCCTAAATGAAAGGCAGCAATGGGGTTAATTCAGTAGTTTTGCGTAGTCGTTTTTGGTATGTGCGCGTGTTGTAGGGGTTAAATAAAAAAAAATCAAATGGCTTACAGAGTTTTGTGTGTAAAAAAATTTTGTGGTTAATTTGGGTTTATTTGGTCAAAAAATATTGATGACCATAGAAAATTGAATTCCTGTATACGTTTGGAATAATCATACAAAAACATACATATAAAAGCACAAAATCCTCAGTGCGGATCTGGAGGTCGTGGATTCAAACCCCGGCCGGGTCAAACCAAAGACTTTAGAGTTGATAGTAGTGGCTTCCCTCTTAACGCTCGGGGCTAAGGGGACAACATTACGCCTGACTCATCGGTGTCAGTATAATGGACCGAGCAGGTTCAGTCCCTGGGCACCTCATAAGTGCCCCAGTGCTATAATGATAGAAATGTCGCTGCACAGTATCGGCAAAAATGCCGGCTAATCCCATCACATCCCGTCCTCAGTGCGGTAAATTTTATATATTTTTCTCATCGCAGCATTTCTGAATTTCTATACTAAACGGACTACATCTGTTCATTGTTATTGACTTTCACTTAGCTGTGAAGATATCTCTGTGTGTTTGTGTGTGTCTTTCAAGCTGTCACACAAACGAAATATTGGGGAATATAAACATAACGAACAAGACAAATAAAACAATCTCGTCGAAACCCACGGTAAATATTCCGTTATCTCTTCATATATATCGTGGGTTACTTGGCCAGAAAAACACATCGTTCTCATGAATATTTGCATAAAGCGTTTGATTGGCTCCGTGTCCAAAACGGCACGGAAATTCAGCCAATGAAATTATCACAATTTGTAAACAACACCCATCGCAGGTTAGTGTTGCCATCTTGACATTGACAAATTTTGGTGTTTTTTGACAGCAGCACGGATGACGGCTCACTACAGTATGAAGCCTGTAAAACATCAATTTGTTGCGGCTTCAATTTTAAATCATCCAGGTTTAATTTACCCTCCGCAGCAGACATGCAGCTGTCAAACGATGCTATTGTTCATGTTTTGTGCGAACTCCATTTTAGGCTTATTCTTCTTCCGACTTCCGGCGAACAAAACGATCGTGATTTTATTTAGTATCATTGCACCAGATACATCTGAGGGATGAGTGTCTCGAGGACGGAATTACCCGAAGAGTTCCGATTGAGCAGTACGAGTGAACATCTTTTCAGATTAAACACATAATTAAAGATGTAATATTTCGACTATTGCTTAATTATTCCACAGAGCATCCCAAATACGTTTTTCTGTGAACAAACTATAAATACCATTTACTTTCTCACACCAATTACAATATATCTATGTGTTTTTTCCCAGCTTCTACATATTGATGATCAATACTAAAAATACCGATGGTCCCGACGACTATTGATGTCTCTTGACACACTCGATCTCTTCGTCACGCAACTTCATCTCGCTAATAGAAAGCAAATATTAAACAGCTTATCAATTTTCCCGTGCAAATAAAAGGTCAGAAACTGGTTTAAATGAGGTTCCGGTTTAAATGAGGGTCCAGTTTAAATGAGGGTCCAGTTTAAATGAGGGTAAGGTTTAAATGAGGGTCCAGTTTAAATGAGGGTCCGGTTTAAATGAGGGTCCGGTTTAAATGAGGGTCCGGTTTAAATAAGGGTCCAGTTTAAATGAGGGTCCGGTTTAAAAGAGGGTCCGGTTTAAATAAGGGTCCAGTTTAAATGAGGGTCCGGTTTAAATGAGGGTCCAGTTTAAATGAGGGTCCGGTTTAAATAAGGGTCCAGTTTAAATAAGGGTCCGGTTTAAATGAGGGTCCAGTTTAAATGAGGGTCCGGTTTAAATAAGGGTCCAGTTTAAATGAGGGTCCAGTTTAAATGAGGGTCCGGTTTAAATGAGGGTCCGGTTTAAATGAGGGTCCAGTTTAAATGAGGGTCCAGTTTAAACGAGGGTCCGGTTTAAATGAGGGTCCGGTATAAATGAGGGTCCAGTTTAAATGAGGGTCCGGTTTAAATGAGGGTCCAGCTTAAATGAGGGTTTGGATGGATTTGATCAGCCTAGTTTCTGTCGGCATCATACAGATTTTCCTATTATTATTTTTAAAAGGTTTAAATACTTATTCGAAGTTTTTTTTTGATAACTCAGTTTTTGTGTAGTTTACGGGGTTTTTTTCTTTGTGTTAAAGTAAGACATGTGTGTATGCGCATAATTGATCTTTCTTTATTTGCGTGTTTACGTAGAATATGGTGTGTTGTTGTTGTTTTTAACAGGTGCTGATATTGATTTTTATTGTTATAAAACGAATAGGCCACAGCTTCGTAGAAAATTGTGGATCTTAATACTTTCCATACAACTCACTCCATTTTGACATATCAAAGAATATCTCAGGCAAATCAGCATTTAGTTAAGCATACGACTATGTAAAGAAACCAAGAAATAGTTCCGCTCTCAAAACTATGACCCGTATTCAAGGGAATCCGTTACTTACATTTTTTTTTCATTTTTCACCCCAAATTAATGATATTTCTTTTTTTTCTGAACTTTGTAAGGGCTATTAAAACTTTGTGTTATTTTATGTTCTAGTTTGCAAAACCTTTCTTTAAATTATTGACTTTCTTATTTGCGAGCTTCTCTGGTTTTGCGGAACGTTGATAAAATATTTATATTGCGGAACGTTTGTAAAATTCAATATGTTTACACGTAAACATACTGTTTTGTTATTTATATTCCACATTTTTTTAAATAAAACTTTTACATAGCATCACTGAAACGTATAATACTCGTTAAAGGTCACTTAACGCCAAAACTTCATCACATGGCAGTATAACAGGGATGTATCCGGGGGTGGGGGCATCGCCCCCCCCCCCCCCCCCACACACACACACACACACACCCCTACCAGCCAGGTCAAAGAGTAGAGTTGCATTTCCTTAGTATTTTGTATTTCTTTAAACGTGTTGACTACATACATTTGTTTTCTTAAATAATAAGCAATCTAACCGGAACTGGTAGCGCAATCGGTAGAGCGTCGGCTCCATCTACGGGAGGCTCCGGATTCGATGCCAGGCCGCGACATACCAAAGTCGTAAAAAACGGTAGTGTTATAGCTCCCTTGCTAACGCTCAAACAAATATAAGGGTAGTTCCACGCCTGATTGGCCCGGTGTCAGGATAACGTGACTGGGTGTGATATCATGCCAGGTGTTTACGGCATGCTATACCCAGTGAAGGCAGCACTGTATCTGCTTCAATAGACACCGTCTCCAGATAACTGAAATATTGTTGGTGTGACGATAAACCCAATAAACAAACAATAAGCAGTCTGATAATATGCCTATGGAAAAGTGCATTACGAAAGCTTTCAAATGTGTGACTGTAACATTAGTCTACAAACTTCGAGAACAGCCTCGTATTTGTCCAATTCAAAAAAACAACACACATGTTGCATTTTCTTCACGTGATGCACGTGCTTAATAGAAGAATCTGTTAAACGACGAGTGTTGCTTTGCTCGTCCAATCAGATTGCGACATTTCTCTGTCTGGGTCATTGGCACGATATGCACGTGATTTTTTTTCCGTTTTCCGGTCCACTCAATATGGCTGCTAATCAAAGCTTTACGTGAAATTCCTCTTGGATAAAAAGCACATGTTCTTAAATTTTACAAATAACTTCGTTATGGCAGAGACTGTAAACAGAAACGTGGACCATGTTAGTGTTGACATTGACTTCGGTGACGAAATAATGCAGATGGAAGCCATTCTAACGTACAAAAGTCAGGTATGTCTTCCAAGTTTTTATTTAAATGCCAATATCGGCCAGCAAATATAGTTTTGTAAGGAATGAGTCTACCAGCTAGTATTTTCACGATATTGTGTCACTATATTAGCTTTGTTGTCTTGCAACTCGTTTGTGTAAATTAGCTTTTGTACCGTTTCAATATGCAGCGCGTATACAGACCTATGCAATATGGTGTCTTAATCAGCCATGTTTGAATTGTGTGTACGGCATGGGTCAAACGACCTCCTGGAAATTGAATAAGCTTTCCTAATGAAAACCTCCTTCGCTCCCGCTCCTTCTCCACCTCCTCTCCTCCATCCTCTAACGCATTTCAACCTCTTTATTTCCAA
This sequence comes from Sinonovacula constricta, assembly GCA_007844125.1. NCBI lineage: Eukaryota > Metazoa > Mollusca > Bivalvia > Cardiida > Solecurtidae > Sinonovacula > Sinonovacula constricta. The sequence continues at coordinate 24,995,092 of CM017572.1, forward strand.
TATCGCTACAATTACAAACCACCGCCAACAGCAACACCACAACCACCAACGAGGGTGGTTGTTGCACTTGACCGAGAGTTTGGAGTTGCTGACTTGTAACTTTAACTGCTCGGTCCATCACAGCACGAGTTCGAAGCACAAACATAAGCTACACTTCTATCATCACCACTTCTACCATCACCGGAACCACCATCAACAACAACATGAGCAGCAGCAACATCATCATCATCATCATCACAACTTTCGTCAACCACCATAACCTGCGTCATCGCCACCACAGTTACTGCCACTATTTGAACTACTGCATTATCACCAAAAACCTTACCACCACCATAACCACAAACACCACCTCATTATTACCATAATCAACACGATCACCACCCTGCTTTCGCTACTTTCACCATCATCATCATCATCACTTATCATCATCATCACCACTAACATTTTCACACTAACACCATAACCGTTACCATTTTAACCAATAAAATCACTAACAACCAGACCACCATCATCATAATTATCACAACCATCATTACTTACAACAAGCAATACCATTATCGTTATTATCAACAACAAAATACCATCCTCTTCTTTATAATCAACAACAAGCTCAACAAATTTATCTTTATCAATTGCATTTACACCACAGGACAAAAATACACCATCAGCACCAACAGCAACTGGACACCAACAAATAATCCCATTATCAACCTCACAAAAACTAAACTCAATCCTGAAAAAACACACAGAGAAGAAACAGCAAGCAGTTAAATCATGTTGCTTACCGCCTAATAGACTTTGCATGTCACAGGTATTTTCTTGGGGTAATAATTTTGACATCGTCCGCCACCCATACCCCCCCCCCCCCCCCCCCCCCCCTTCCCACCAACCAAGTAAAAGAGTAGTGTTATGAAAACATATATGTGAGCTTTAAAAATACTAATCTCTTAAAAGTAAATTTTGGTCGAAGTAAGTGTACCTTTGTGTTCTTTTTATATATATCTAGTATTTACTGCCATAAAGTTTAATGAATCTTGATTCATACCCCGCACTCTCCACTACCACACGCCCCTGACTCGTTGATTGCGCATTATTGACTGCAGTTCATTTGATGACTATTTTAATACACTGAATATGGATTTTGTTCTTTTCTTGTTTAGCTTTTTCAACTTAACAAAACGAATATCTCTGGTTGTATTCAGGAGTGATTTAGAGGGAGTAGTGATTTGGAGGAAATAACTATCTTTTTTTAATCTCGGTATTTGTGTTGTCTGTGTATTTGTAAATAGAAATATGCGAAATAGAAATATGCGAGAATATCAACAACAACGGAAACATCAAGTAGCACGCGACTTGCGGGTTATCCCTGCTACTGCATGCCAAAACATGTAATTCACGTGCAATTGGTGCATATACCCTCAGTTTTACGGCCTTGATGGACTGTTCAGGGGATAAACTGGGACTATAAAACAATTTGATTGGACGAGGGAGGTAAAGTATTGTCTTATGAGTATTTGACCATTTTGTGATATATACACATGTAATATTACCCGCTAATTGGCCTAAGATCGTGGGGCGAGGTAAAACGTGTAAGTTACCGGAGGCAATGGCTCAAGCGGTAGATCGTCGGCTTGCGGATCGGGAGGTTCAGTCCTTGGGCACCTCATAAGTACCCCTGTGCTTTAGTGGAAGAAATGTCGCTGCACCACAGTATCGGAAAAAATACCGGGAAATCCCCAAATCCATCAAACGTGTAAGTTATGTGAAAAACATACATATACTACCCCACTCCCACACACTGTGTTATAGAACATGATGACAATATACGACTATGTTACCTGATTGGATGAGAGAAAGCTGAGTTTGTTAGAGAAATTTAATGTGTCAACTGAGAATGTTCTTATTATTACGATTTTGACTGCTTAGCCCCTCATCACATGGGTTCGAGTCCCGTTCGAGGCGAAGGACTTAATGTGAGAAGGTCTTCCAGTTGACGTGTGGTGCGTCGGTGGTTCAACCCAGACATTTTTCTGGGGTCTTCCCCCACCAATAATTAGCCGTCAGAAAATTTCATTTTAATTAATAAAAATGACGTTTTAGTCATGTTATAAACGAATCTGTTCCCTTTTAACGATTGGTTGGCCCATGTGTGACTGGGTGTGGTATCATGCCAGGTGTTCACGGCATGCTGTACACAAAGAAGGCAGCACTATATCTGCTTCAAGTGGACACCGTCTCCAGATAACTGAAATACTGTTGGTGGGACGATAAACCCAATAAACAAACAAACCAACTTGTGTCGGTGCGATGTAACAAAAACAACAACGAAGAAAAACAAAACACTAGTACGATATTGTTGATTGTATGTTAGTTGCACTAATTCAAGACCATATTCGGTCTAAATATTTTAATGTCAACAACATGTAAGAACTATTTAAGACGGTTTCCGATTCTAAGCTTGTTTGCTTCCAGAAGGAGATTGGGATGGGATGGGATGGGATTAGCCGGCATTTTTGCCGATACTGCGCAGCGACATTTCTATCGTTACAGCACAGGGGCACTTATGAGGTGCCCAGGGACTGAACCCGGCCGGTCCATTATACTGACACCGACGAGTCAGGCGTAATGCTGTCCCCGTAGCCCCGAGCGTTAGGAGGGGAGCCACTACTACCAACTTTAAAGTCTTTGGTATGACCCGGCCGGGGTTCGAACTCACGACCTCCCGATCCGCAAGCCGACGCTCTACCATCTGAGCTATTGCGGCCGTTAGAAGGAGATTGGTATTCTTATAAAGTTATCATTTTTTTTAGATGTGTTGTGTATGGGTTTTTTTTTTTCTGTGTGTTTTTTGTTTGTTTGTTGTTGTTTATATGCTGACGTTGATCATATTCAAACTGTTTAAAAATACAAATGCACTTATTCATATTACACAGACGCCGTCTGTAGTCACATGTGTCTGTAGTACAGGCGAGTTTTGATTTTATCTTTCCACAACAAAGCATCCGCAAAACTCATATGGAATAAATGATTTATACTGCCATTGACTATGCCACACCCGCAGCGACGAGAGCTGTGTTGATAGGTTTTTCCAGCTGCTACATTTAGAGATGATCAATACAAGAAATGCCGGTGTTCCCGACGGCTATTGATGTTACTAGACACACTCGAACTGTTAATAACTTAACGCCACCTAGCAAGTAGCGGATAATAATAGAGCAAATAATCTATTCTCTCGCGTAAATGAAAGTTCAAAGGGGGGTTTAATTATAGAAGTTTATTATGCTTTCTGAGATTTTGGATATGTTTGTGGACTGTAAATGTCTAAGACGAGTCGAAGCTGGGTTTTTTTTATCTTGTGTAATGTCTCGTCTCAATATTTATTTTTGCAGAAAGTCTTATGGCTTCACTTCAAGGTTACTGGTCTAACTTGTTGTGTTGTTGTGTAAGGGAGTTTGTAGTTGATTTTGATTTGTGTTTGCCGGTCTAACTCAGTCGATTGTTGTGTTAGTCTGTAGATGGGGTGTATTTGTGTTTACGGGTCTAATTCCGTCGACTGTTGTGTAAGTCTGCAGATGGGTTTATTTTGTGTTTACGGGTCTAATTCCCTCGATTGTTGTGTAAGTCTGTATATGGGTTTAATTGTGTTTACGGGTCTAATTCCGTCGACTGTTGTGTAGGTCTGCAGATATGTTTATTTTGTGTTTACGGGTCTAATTCCGTCGATTGTTGTGTAAGTCTGTAGATGGGTTTAATTTGTGTTAACGGCTCTGATTCCGTCGACTGTTGTGTAAGTCTGTAGATGGGGTTAATTTGTGTTTTACCTTTCAAGGTTTCGAGTCACAGGCTGCAGTCTAACTGCAACTCAAGAAGGACCCCCTTACATACATTTGCCATATTTCCGAATAATAAATCAGTTCATTTTGCAAGATGTTCAACATATGCACCCTGTCTTTTGGGTCTAATTCGTGGTCGAGCGGAGGGCTCGTAAAAATACCTGAAGGTGTAAGGCGCGGGTAAACATAACAAATAACGAGGGTTAAGCGGTTACTGTCGCCGACTTGTAACTCCTTACCGCGTGTGGCTCGAGCCCCCGTCTGTGCGAGAAGTTTCCTATGGTCTTCCAGGTAACTTGTGGTACTCTGGTTGTTCTACTCAGACATTTGTCTGGGATCTTCCTCCACCAAAAAAGCTGGAAGTCGCTATATTGACCATAATTAGTCACTGCGATGTAATAAAAAAAAACAAGGAAAAAACAACAACAAAAAACAGTTTATGATAGAGCATATCTAAGGCGGAATATGTTTTAGGTGTGGCAACTATTCCAAATGCGAATTTCTGTATTTTTCCGCAAAACACTACACGCCTCATACACATTAGAATCAGCTTCCGGATAAGGCAATGCCAAACAGTTTAGTAAAGAATTATGGGATATTCTGATGTTTAATTCTTTATGTACCTGGTACTCAATAGAATCGCCACAATGTGAAACTTTTGACGGTTCCGGTCAAAATAGGGTTTGGAATTATCGGGTTAATTGACATTCCAAAATGAATTCTTTTCTCTCAGCCTCCGGAACTCTTTTATCAGGCTGGCATTGAAATCACATTGGTGCCATCCTTCCTGTATCGATCGTTCGAGTAAGGAAATGTCAGAGCCGAGTCGCTTCCATGTGCCAACGACATGAACTCACGTTCAGATAATTAATTATTCATTTTCCCATATTGATGTAATCCCACTTCTCGCTTACGAGTATTTTCATATTGCTGGAAGCTATTTGTGTCACCCTGGGGAAAAACACGATCAAACGAGGTTTGTATGTGCAAAAAGGAGAGATAACTAAGTAACGGTGTATATAAGAACATCTTGCGCTTGTACTAATTTGGTCGCTTATCATATCGACTATAAGTCACAATGAAATTAGTACACCGGCTCTGAACGCGCTATGCTCTAGCGGATCGGGAGAGAGGGCACCTTCCCGGACTCTACATTTATGAACGCTATAGAATAACACGTTAAACGTGTAAATACTTATATTTCTTAATATAAACATATTACCAATGAAATACAAGATTTAATAGTAAAACACAAATAGATCTAGTTTCAAAAAAATTGCGGTTTCAGTTCAGGTACATATGGAATTGGGACAGAAATTATTCTTTTCAGTTTTAATTATTTAAGCAAGCATTTACCAATGTTGGTAGCTCTGGTTGACAAAACATGATAAAAAATTCACGCCCCAAACCCCCATCCCCCCCCCCCACACACACACACTAACCAGAATACTGGATTCGCCACTGCTATGGGTAGAAAAGTGTCTATGGTATTGATAGACGGGGGTTAACGAATCATTGTACACATATACACATCGACGGTGATGTCAGTAGAATAAAACAACTTAAATACTACGACCCTTCACAAGTGGCCGATTTTTATGAATTTACACTTCCGCTTTGTAAAATAGTTCCGTATATATATATATATATATATATATATATAAAAACATATAATTATATTTTACATTGGTCGCTGCAATGTATTTCAGAAACGAAACAAAAAAAAAAAACATTTTAAAATAGTAACTATTTTTTTTTAATGTGCACAGAGGCATCACGGTCTTTGTGCAGAACATTTTATTGTCAGCCATGTTCAAAAGTAGTCCGTAGCCATAATCCATCAACGCTTTCTTCAAGACTGATTGTTCAGTATGATGTTGTATACCTAGACTGGTACACGCTTAAGACCTAAAAAGTTATGCAATAATTAAAAAAATCAGAAACAATATAAATAGGACACCACTCAATACAGCATATGATTTTTTATTGTAAAACATTATTGACGGCTTGATTGTTTATGGTGTACATTGACTTTTCATATTGTAAATAAAAATATATCGGATACCCCATCAAATATCACTTTAGCTTTATAGAATATAATTTAATGAAAATATGCCACATTCTCAATAAACGGTATTTATTTAGCGTATTTCAATTTAGTTTTAACTGAAATATTCTGGGGAGGAGGAGGTGGGGCGTGGCATAGTGATAGGGTCGCCGATTTCTTACTTTTCTCAATGCTTAGCCTCTCACCACATCAGTTTGAGTTCTGTTCGGGGCGAAGGACATACTGTGGGAAGGTCTTCCAGCTGACTTGCGATGCGCCGGTGGTTTACTCAGACATGGGTTTGGGGGGGGGGGGGGGGGAGGGGGAGGGGTTCCTCCACCCAAACAGATGGACGTAGCTATAAGAATTATAATTGGTCGCTGTATGCATCTCAGAAACAAACAAAACAAAAAATACATATCTAACAATAAGCAAGGATTTAAATGGAGTTTGGTTCGCACTTAAATAACGTCTACCGTGACTGACAAGCACAAAGCAATTTTCCCGTTGTTTTCCCCTCTCTGGGAGTTGAGCAGATGCACTTTAAATGACATACAGTTTGGTCATAACCAATCGTAAAACTTCGGGTATTTCCGTATGGTTCGTAAAATACACCTCGTACATAGCTCTAGAATACACCAAAGTGCGTCGCCTGAGTTATGAAACAGTGTCCGTTCGCGAGAAAGTAACAAATTGTATATATATATCATTTAGTTGAGTATATCTTGCAATAACAACGATTTTTTTTATCAATACAATCTATATGATTTACGGAAAATTGAAAAGTCAACATTAAATACCCAGTATTAAAACTAAGACACACAAAGTAGATCCAAGATGGCGCCTTATTATGTCAGAGGTCTCTTGCATAGCATAAAGGCCGAGGTGATCAGATTGTGGTCATAACATGGCGAGGCCACAGCATCTATTACAAATTGGAAATATGGAAGGCAAAACATTAAACGTGGCTATCGACATTGCTGACTATTTTGTTCGAACAACAACGTTATTACTTGTTACTTCGACTCCACGAAATGCGGTTTATTGATGTCCTTTGTGACATATCTGACGCGTTACCACCACTCGTTATTAAAGACATGAATTTCCTATCTGAGCCACGGTGCACCATTGCATGTAGTTGTTTTTAAACTAATAAAACCACAGGTCCATGCTTAAAAGATCCCGTTTTGTTTTTAAAATGCATTGGAGCGACCAATTATGATTATTACAGTTACATCTAGCTATTTGGCGGAGGAAGATCCCAGACAAATGTCTGGGTAGAACCTCCGGTGCACCACAAGTCAGCTGAAAGACCTTGACACACTAAGTCCTTCGCCCCGACCGGGACTCGAACCCACTCGGTGGGAGGCTAAACAGTCTGTGGAGTTCGCACGTAAATAGATAGCATCAACCTCAATGGTCAAGTGGTTGGCGAGATCGGTTTTGAAATTTGGGACTCCGGTCAAGTGGTTTCTTAGTTTTAAAAAAAGCTAACTGTGCAGCGTGACTCAGATAGGGAATACATGTGTTTAATGTAATGTGATGTGACGCGATGCGATGCGGTGCGACGCAATGCAATGTGAAACAACATTTCGTGGGCTTTTAATTTGAGGTAATAATAATGGTTTGTTTGAGAAAAAAAAATTTGGTCTAACCAGTCTGATACTACATTTAATTATACCGCCTATGTGTTTCTGAGTGTGTAACCAAGATAAGATGTCTTGTATTATTGTGAAGGCAGCAGTTTACCCGCCGTTATTAAACAGCGTCTTTCGTATGATTAGAAAAAAAAACACCCTAAACAACAGCAAGATTATATCATTATACCAAACAACTCGCTACAGTAAACACCATACGTAAACAAAACACCATAGCACGAGTATGTGTGATTGAACATTTGTGAGCGAGACGTAAACATTGCCAAAAACAAACAATAAACAGACGTCAAAGAAACGCGCATATTTATTGAAATTTCCCCGCTCAACAATGTTTCTCCTCGTCTGAATGTCTTTTCCGCCCACGCACACTTCTTGAAATCGATTGGGACCATCTTTTCTTGCAAGATACAAGGCATAATTTTGACTCATAAATTAGCGTCATCCGATATGTGAAGAGAAAATATTTACAGTAACAACAGGGGGAGCACAAGAAGACGAGAACAAGAGCTCGTCATGCTGGCAAGTGAAGGCTCGTCAGGGCGGAATATAACATGACGGGGATTTCATGGTCTAGTAATATGTAGTCCCCGCCCACCCTTCAAAGTCATACTCATCAAGCAAAATTTGGCCGAATTAAATTTGACATGATGTGTTTTTTAAAACACCAAAAAACAGTCATCTTTACATCCTATGCCTTAAAGAATCATCCCATAAATGCTGATGTATGGTTCTAACAACAGAAACTAAATCGTCATCATCAGCAGCAGCAGCTGCAACAATCTACTAAAATTGCAGTGGTGTATTTAAAACAATAACAAACAACAACAACAAAAACACAACCCAGCCACTTGACCATTGAGGAACCATTTTTTTGTAGTACAAAGAAATACTGTCCAAGAATTTAGTATTTTACTTCTTGACAAAAGGTTTTAATTCTAAAGATGTATAAAAACCTGCATGACGCAGGTTTTAATTCTAAAGATGTGTAAAAAACTGCATGACGCAGGTTTTAATTTTAAAGATGTATAAAAACCTGCATGACGCATTGGCACTTTTCTTAAATGGCCAATCGGCATATGAACTTTAAAGATGGTATCTGACAGTTTGAGCTAAACATTTTTCTCAAATAACCAAAATAAGTAATTGTTACTTGAAAAGGTCCTGCAAAATGCTATTCATTGATGCCATAGATCTTTGAGAACAGTCAGGTGTAAATCACCACTCGCCCTTGCAAACAGGTGTTTTCTATCCGAGCCAGAGAAAGCTATTTTTTTAAACTTTGGAAACCACGTGACCATTTATTTTCCGATGACGCTATATAGACATCCGGGTAATCCGCTCTGACGTCGATCTCTATTTTAGCAGAGATCATTGTCGCGCTTTACATAGAGTTGGAAAGGCTGAACATTTAGTTGTAGGTTGTTGTTTTTTAGCAGTTAGTACTGTCTAACCATACAGTTTGTGTTCAAAATTGTCCTTATTAAGACTTAAATGATGGTTTATGCCAAGAATATGCCACAATTCCCCAATATTAAAGTTAAATATTGTTACATGATTAAGGCTAACTGTCGGTAGATATTGTTACATGATTAAGGCTAACCGTCGGTAGATATTGTTACATGATTAAGGCTAACCGTCGGTAGATGTTGTTACATGATTAAGGCTAACTGTCGGTAGATACTTTTACATGATTAAGGCTAACTGTCGGTAGATATTGTTACATGATTAAGGCTAACTGTCGGTAGATATTGTTACATGATTAAGGCTAACTGTCTGTAGATACTGTTACATGATTAAGGCTAACCGTCGGTAGATATTGTTACATGATTAAGGCTAATTGTCGGTAGATACTGTTACATGATTAAGGCTAATTGTCGGTAGATATTGTTACATGATTTAGGCTAACTGTCGGTAGATATTGTTACATGATTTAGGCTAACTGTCGGTAGATATTGTTACATGATTAAGGCTAACTGTCGGTAGATATTGTTACATGATTAAGGCTAACTGTCGGTAGATATTGTTACATGATTAAGGCTAACTGTCGGATACCATCTTTAATGGTTAGCATGTTCATACTTAATGAATATTAAATTAATATATGTTCAGGTGTATTAAATTTGATATTTTAATTTGTTTCTATGTGGAAATGTCCTCCAGCAGACCTGCGGTGCGCCGGTGGTTCTACCCAGGCATCGGTAGTCTGGGGTGTTCTTTCCCCAATAATGTCTTAAAATCGCCAAAATGAATTGTCTGTGCGCTTGCAAAACAACACACACACGCACTAGTAATTTTACTAAATTCCGAACAACTACATTGATATTAAACTCCTTCTACTGGACCAGGTACTGCGGTCGGTAGAGCGTCGGCTCAAGGTACGGGAAACTCCGGGTTAGAACCACCGGCCGCAATAGGTCAATTAGTAGAGCGTCGGCTTGCGGATCGGGAGGTCGCGGGTTTAAACCCCGGCCGGGTCAAACCAAAGACTTTAAAGTTGGAAGTAGTGGCTTCCCTCCTAACGCTCGGGGCTAAGGGGACAGCATTACGCCTGACTCGTCCGTGTCAGTATAATGGACCGGCCGGGTTCAGTCCCTGGGCACCTCATAAGTGCCCCTGTGCTATAATGATAGAAATGTCGCTGCACAGTATCGGCAAAAATGCCAGCAAACCCCATCCCATCCCGGGTTAGAACCCGGGCCGCGACGTACCAAAGTCGTTAAAAATGTTAGTGTTATAGCTCCCTTGCTAACGCTCAAGCAAATATAAGGGTAATTTCACGACTTGTTGGCCCGGGGTCAGGATAATCTGACTGGGCGTGGTATCATGCCAGGTGTTAATGAAATGATACACACAGTGAAGGCAGCACTGTATCTGCTTCAAGTTGACACCATCACCAGATAACTGAAATACTGTTGGTGGGACGATTAACAAACAAAACTTCTTCTATTATCTTCTTAGCATTTTTCTTTAATTTTTACCAATTGACAGACAGGGCCTTTAATAATTAATTTAAGAATCAATGTATATATTATTCTTCAGGTTCACAAAAACATATGCAAAAAGAGGTGTTTCCTAAGTGACCGCTTAATTCCCACATAGTCGCCGCAATGTGACTGTTGTCAGGGGTAAAACAAATATCAACTCAGGAGCTGGATTAGAAAGTTACAGAAACATCAATTTTGTTCAATCGGCTTTGCAAACAATCACTGTAAAGCACCAGCTGATTGATGGTGAAATGCGCAAACCTGCGGGGTATCGCCCAGCAACAAGATGCAATAATTGTTATCAAATGCCGGTGCTATCGTCAGAAAAAATGTAAATATATCTTGAATATTTGTAACGGATTTTATACTGTATCAACCGCTTACTAAACATTAAAAGTTTGCGATCGGAGCATGAAATTTTATGTGTGGACGTCTCCCAGCTGAACTGAGTTGCGCCGGTGGTTCAACCCACGCGGACCGGCCGCAATGCCTCAGATGGTAGAGCGTCGGCTTCCGGATCTGGAGGTCGTGAGTTTAAACGCCGGCCGGGTAAAAGACAAACCAAAGAAGTTGGTTACAGTGGCTTCTCTCCTAACGTTCGGGACTAAGGGGACAGCATTACGCCTGACTCGTCGGTGTCAGTATAATGGACCGGCCGGGTAATAATAAAGAAGTTGGTTATAGTGGCTTCTTTCCTAACGTTCGGGACTAAGGGGACAGCATTACGCCTGACTCGTCGGTGTCAGTATAATGGACCGGCCGGGTAATAATAAAGAAGTTGGTTATAGTGGCTTCTCTCCTAACGTTCGGGACTAAGGGGACAGCATTACGCCTGACTCGTCGGTGTCAGTATAATGGACCGGCCGGGTAATAATAAAGAAGTTTGTTATAGTGGCTTCTCTCCTAACGTTCGGGACTAAGGGGACAGCATTACGCCTGACTCGTCGGTGTCAGTACAATGGACCGGCCGGGTAATGATAGAAATGTCGCTGCATAGTAACGGCAAAGATGCCAGCAAATCCCAATCTCATCCTAATCTGCCCAGAATTTTTTTTCTGCAGTCCTCTACCAATAGTAAGCTGGACGTCGCCAATACGGTCATGGTTGTGTCAGTCCGACGTATTAAAATACATTTTACACCGATTTATGACATACATTGTAGGCATATTTAAATTCACGGATCTAAATGATAACTTATGTTAAACATTTAAGTCCTGTTAGCGTTTTGCAAACTTTAAGACGCTGATTGGATTCTTGCCTGCAAAAGGACATCATGCCTTTTATCAAAATTAACTGACATAAACTTTATTTTTAACAGAACAGAACACCGGACCTGGTAGCGCAATCGGTAGAGCGTCGGCTCTAGGTACGGGAGGCGCCGGGTTCGAACGCGGGCCGCGATATACCAAAGTCGTAAAAAATGGTAGTGGTATAGCTCCCTTGCTAACGCTCAAGCAAATATAAGGGTAGTTCCACGACTGGTTGGCCCGGGGTCAGGATAATGTGACTGGGTGCAGTATCATGCCAGGTATTCACGACATGCTATACACAGTAAAGGCAGCACTATATCTGCTTCAAGTGGACACCGTCTTCAGATAAATAAAATACTGTTGGTGGGACGATAAACCCAATAAACAAACAAACAAACAAATAAATATAAGAGTAGTTCTACGACTGGTTGGCCCAGTGTCAGGATAAAATGACTGGGTGTTGTATCATGCCAGGTGTTCTCGGCATGCTATACACAGTGAAGGCAGCACTATATCTGCTTCAAGTGGACACCGTCTCCAGATAAATGAAATACTGTTGGTGGGACGATAAACCCAATAAACAAACAAACAAATATAAGAGTAGTTCTACGACTGGCTGACCCAGTGTCAGGATATTATGACTGGGTGTTGTATCATGCCAGGTGTTCACGGCATGCTATACACAGTGAAGGCAGCACTATATCTGCTTCAATTGGACACCGTCTCCAGATAAATGAAATACTGTTGGTGGGACGATAAACCCAATAAACAAACAAACAAACAAACAAATATAAGAGTAGTTCTACGACTGGCTGGCCCAGTGTCAGTATAATATGACTGGGTGTTGTATCATGCCAGGTGTTCACGGCATGCTATACACAGTGAAGGCAGCACTATATCTGCTTCAATTGGACACCGTCTCCAGATAAATGAAATACTGTTGGTGGGACGATAAACCCAATAAACAAACAAACAAACAAATAAATATAAGAGTAGTTCTACGACTGGTTGGCCCAGTGTCAGGATAATATGACTGGGTGTTGTATCATGCCAGGTGTTCACGGCATGCTATACACAGTGAAGACAGCACTATATCTGCTTCAAGTGGACACGGTCTTCAGATAAAACCAACAAACAGACCAGAACATGTATTTTTATTGACGTTAACTCTGCAGCTTCTTGTCAACGTAAAGAAAATAAATAATAAACAAACCAAACAGGTTCAGCTGTTTCTGTAAAATTACTAATTTCCACGCAGCGGTTACATTGTCTCAGTGATCAATAACATCTGCCTACACGTAGGAAAATTAGGCTTTAATCCTGCCCGACGAGGGCAGTGTGATTTATATTTTATTGGACTGTAAGTTCTTATATATATATATATATATATATATATATATATATTTTTTTTTTTTTTTTTTTTTTTTTAAGATAATTTTTAATGTTGTTTTTTTCACGCCAGAGAGTGAAGATGTGGAAACGTTATCTCAGTGTTGTTGTTATTGGTGTTGTTTTCTTCTTCTTTTTATTTAAAAATAAATAAAATAGAATAAAATTTTATTAAACTAAAAATGAAAAAAATATGTAAAAAATTTACACCAAAACAAAATCAATAAATATTACTCTATTGTCAGGAGAATTTTGAAGACAAAAGCATTAGTAAAATCTAGCATTGCGTAAACAGACGTGTGGGAACGTGCGGCAATATAAACTTCACGTCCATTCCGACCTATTTATACATTAACACAACATCCACTTTATTATAATGATTATCTGTAGCAGCCAATCGGAACTCTCGGGTAATTCCGTCCTCGGGACATTCGTGATTTATCCGAGGTGTTCCGATTGCATACTTGAGTTCAGATGCACGTGCAGCATGTAACATGAACTGGGGTCTTAACTTGAGCTGTTTTCAGACTCTAGTTCGCGTGTATATGTGGTTGGCGTGTATAGGTGTCATGTTCGGGAACAAGGTCAATATCCGATTTACACATCGTCACATTTTACACACTTGCACAACTGTGTACACACTGGCAAGAGCAGTCACAATCCGTTTAGGGAATCAACTTGTTCGACAGCAGATAAATTTTAATAAAGATGGCTGCGACTTTGATGAAGTTATTTCGAAACTTGTCCGCATGTTTGAGGAACAAGAAGCCCGTTGATCTAATAATATCGTTGAAAAACTCAAGCACTTACAGGTAATTAATTTATTCAGCTGAATTTACTTTGCCACAAATTAAATAAGTCCATCAGTCTCGATTAGAAAACCTGTTTCAAAATGGACTGTACCAGAGACTGGGGCGGTGAAATACTGAAATAACTGTGTGATTGTGGTTGAATTTGTACATACATGATCAAGTTGAAGGTGGTTTTCGACCATTTGCCTATATTAAACAGACTATTTTACTTGTGTAGACGGCCTTTGAATGACACCAACTCAAATACTGTTGGTGGCGTCAACAAACATAACAAACAAACTAACGAGCGAACTTGTAGCGATAGTAAACCATTGTCTTTCAGTTTTCCCTCTTTTCTAAATACGATTTTTATCACAACTTAATTGGTGAAAATGGACAGTCACACAACACTCAATCTAACTTGTTCTTTCTTTCTTTCTTTCTTTCTTTCTTTCTTTTTATTTATTAAAAATATTGATGCGTTAGGAGAAGTCTGCTAAAACTTATTTCATATCAGGTGAAAACCACATTTTTTTTCAAGGAATGGACTCGAACCCCACATTGTTAACATGGCGACTCAGACCGCTCGACCACAGGCATCCCTACTTTCGTCCTTCAAAAAGATGCAGATATTATAAACGTCATTGCGTACAAAGAAACATTGTTCTTGCTGTACTGTAAGTCGCACAATTTAGGGTTTGTTTCTTTTTAAGTTAGAGTTTATGTAATTAAATATTGCGGAGGTAATAATATATATTATACACGTATTATTATATATGTTGTAGGTATATAGTATTAGTGAACAGGCTTTGTGACATAAAAGAAATCTGTAATTATATCAAATAAACATGTTTGTGTGGTTTGTAGTTTATGGTAAGGTACAATAAAAGAAGGTACAGTATCGGCAAATCCCAATCCCACGTTGGTTTAAATTATACCAAAAAGTAGATAATAGAAGTAGATAAAAAAAACAGTATTGTTCGGGAAGTATGTAATTATGTATGTAATTTTATGAACGCATATTACACTTAAAAGATATCTTAAGTAGATGTAAGAAAAATCAGAAAGTTATAAATGAAGAATGACGAAATGTTATAACAGTGTAATTAGCGGTAACCAAACACGTTATGTTAGTACATGTACTTTTTTTGTTAAGAATTGAGTTGGGGAATTATATCAAGTTTAATATACATATAATAAATACTAATATTATTTAAATGTTTGTACACTTTTCACCATTATTTCCTTGACTGAGACTCACGCCATTCGAATACATGGTGCTAATGACGATTATAGCGAACTGTGTAGTGTTGGCTCTGGAGGAACATCTACCGGAGAGTGACAAAACTCCATTGGCAGAGAGATTGGTAAGTTATAGTTTTGTTATTTTGTGTGTGTTGTTTATACACCGACACAATTATGGTCACTTTTAACTTATTTTAGGCGGGCCCCAAACACATATCTAGGTAGAAACTGCGGCGTAACGGAAATAGACTGGAATTCCATCTCCACATGGACGGTCTCTCCCCGATCGGGACTCCCACCCACGAGGAAGTTTCAAGTCCGCGACTCTTATCAGCTCGGCTCGATTGATAAATAAATATGTTGGTTATCTAGGCAAATTTATTGAATTTGGAGAAATATTTCCTCAGTCAACGTCTTCGTGGGTGTCGTCGCAGTGTTTGGGTTTAAATTTTACTTGCATGTACAAAATCAAGGAAAATTCTCAATATTCAGTGCATAGGTTGGAAGCTCGCACGCCTTCCTAGTAATCATGTCTACTGATGTAATCAAGTTTGATAGTTCCAGGTTGAATTTCTTGGGGACTGTCTTCTCTTAGTGGATACAAGTGCGTAGTTCAATTAAAGTTACCAGTAAATGCCGTTAAGCCCACACCATAGTTTAAAATATTTGAAAAAAATCCAGGTCGCTGTCCTGTGACAGTTCTTGTCATGTCTCTGCTATCTTAAATACATCACAGCGAGATTTACGGCCATACGAGCGACCTGAAATTACAAGACAAGATTCGGCGCCGTATGACCTATTAAGTGTCGGTGTGCCGTAAAACCCAAATAAATAAATAAAACAAGACAAGATATTAAAACAAAGAGCAGCGATGTAAGACATCAAAGACGCCGCAGAGAGCATTCGCTTTACACAAGAAGATGATATACCTCGGGACTCAACACACCCTTAAAGTTTTCATTCTTCACTCTTCATTACATAAAGATGTGAACCGTTCGGGGCGAAGGACTTGATGTGGATAGTTCTTCCTGCTGACCTGCGGTGCGCCGGTGGTTCTACCCAGACATTTGTTTGGGGTCTTCCTCCACCAGAATATCTGGACGTCGCTATAATGACCATAATCGGTCGCTGCGATGTATTTCAAAAACAAAACAATAAATATATGAGAGTAACGAATGGTAACTCTGATGGGAACTAGAGTATCTGCTATTATGCTTTCTGCCATTTTGTCTGCTACATCTGTAATTGCAAGCTGCATTCTAAACAGGGGCATATTCGATTTCTTTCGTTACATACGAATATTCGATTTCTTTCGTTACATACGAATATTCGATTTCTTTCTTTAAAGACCTCGCCAAAACAGCTGCGAATTCTTATTAATGCCTGCTACCATTTTATAATTGGAAATCACACGGTATTAATGCAAGCTTAATATAGGAATACTCGTTTTTTTTCCCTCTGAAAAGGGTCTCTCAGAACAGTGCGATTTTCTGTTATTGCCAGCTACATAAGATAACGATACTGGTTATTAATTTGCTGAAAGATAACGATACCGGTTGTTGATTTGCTGAAAGGTAACCAGACTGGTTATTAATTTGCTGAAAGATAACGATACCGGTTGTTGATTTGCTGAAAGGTAACCATTCTTGTTATTGATTTGCTGAATGATAACAACACTTGTTATTTGTTTTAATAATCGTTGCATGTTTTCTAATTTCAGGAAAAAACAGAGGCCTATTTTTTAGCTATTTTCTGTGTAGAGGCGCTATTAAAAATCGTAGCATTAGGTTTTGCTTTACATCCGGGCTCCTACCTTCGTAACGTCTGGAACATCATGGATTTCGTTGTCGTAGTCACAGGGTAAGTAAATTATGTATATTCTACTTTGTGTTTTTACTTGCTAATGCAATTTTCGGAATTTTAATTTGTTGCCTTCTTAAAACGTTGAACGAAAATTTAACATATAAATGTCTCTTTTAAATTTACACTTTTTCTTTTGACATGTAAATCGTATTTACTATTTTGTGGTTTGTATTAAGAAGACGCTATCCTTTCATACACTAATATAAAATATATGTGCATGTTCAACATGACAACAACAACTTTTGTAACAAACCCAGCCTGGAAGCGCAGTCGGTAGAGCGTGGGCTCCAGGTTCGGGAGGCACCGGGTTCGATTCCGGGCCGCGACATACCAAAGTCGTTAAAAGTGGAAGTGGTATATAGTACCCTTGCTTTTAACACTCAAGCAGATATTAGGGTAGTTCCACGACTGGTTGGCCAGGTGTCAGGATAATGTGACTGTGATATCGTGCCAGGTGTTCACGGCATGCTGTACATAGTGAAGGCAGCACTATATCTGTTTCAAGTGGACACCGTCTCCTGATAACTGAAATAATGTTGGTGAGACGATAAACTCAACACACAAATATTTACTATTTTGTGGTTTGTATTGAAAAACCGCTAACCTTTCATACACTAATATAAGATCTATCTACATGTACACCATGACAACATCTCTTGTAACACTGCAAACATGTTTAATGACAACCTAAAACGTTTGAAATAACACAGGTAAATCCTTTGTCAGCATCTTTAAGCTGGAAGCACTAGCAATGAAACTAACCGCTATTTTGACAGATGTTTTTTTCCAAGTCTGAACACTTAAAAAGATCATCCACGTTTAGTTAGATATCATTATGCATTGACGCCTTTAAATTCAGCATCCAGCCCCGCAAAAAAACAACAACCGTTTATGCATTTCGCCAAAGACCAAAGAAGTTTGCTTGTATTTTTTAAAGGCTCCCTTTAGAGCCTCCTGTTGCTCCCCAGGCGCGTGTCTGGGCCGTTTTGAAAGTTACGCACAATTACAAGGGAAATAACCTTTGTAGTAATACTTTTGAATACATTCGGTTCTTTTCTAATGAATAAATGGCAAAATGCGGACATGCTAGGAACTTAACGCAAAATATGAACGACTAAAATCCTGACGAGCCTAAGTTTCATCATTTTAACCTTTTCGACTTGATTGGTGTGGTAATAAGATTTTATAACATAGAAACTACGGTAATAAAATATGTCATTTCTAACCCGGGTTAGGCATCGACCTTCTAAGTGTTTTTGGTAATTTTAGATTTTTTGATGTTTCGAATAGAGATTACGCACGTGCGTAAAGTGCGTAATGGCAGAAACGCGCCTGTTGCTCCCTATATTCTGTCGTTAATAAAATTTACAGTTCTGGCAAATATCTAACTATCTACATAGTTCCATTTAGTCTATAAGCAAGTGTGATGATTTCAAAGGAAATAATGGCGAGGATCGGATCATATCAGTTTTGGCTGAGTATTCAGCAGAAAACATATTAAAAGTTATATCGTTGACAGAAGTTTTTAAAAGGTTCGTTTTTCACATAGAATGCAAGACGCCGTTATGGAAAAACACGCTTTAATGGCGATAAACTAAATCTCCACGTGCGTCCGTTTATATATTCTAAAAGTCTAGCTTAATAAAACACACTCTTTTTTTTAGCTAGGGAATTTTTCACTGAGATGATATTTCTCTGAAAGATCGTGTGTTAAAGTCATAAAAAAGTTGGATCAATATATACCATGTGCATACTCATTTCCCTGCGGGAGCACCCTTTGGATCAAGAATTTACCAATTGCGTTTGTTCAGTCTTAAGAAAAAAATCAACCCTTTTTGAGTCAATAATTTACCTTACCAATTTATCAAATTATTAAAATTTGTGATGGCCTTTTTCTAAGCTAACAGTTTATTATTATAACGCATAGCTTACTAAGCCCCTTAATCTCTCAGAAAAACAAAGAAACGCATTTTGATTTTTGTTATCAATGGCATCAGATCTTTAAGGGGTCGGGGTTCGCCGTTTTAACCATAATTTGACCAAGTCCATCTCTTTATCTACCCAACAAGCATGCTGGAATACGGCGTACCTTCATTTGATCAACCAGTATTCCGTGCTTTACGGGTGCTACGACCATTGAAACTGGTCACTGGCATCGAGAGTAAGTCTTTTAAGCCCCTCCTCCGTTCTCCAAGCAATCCCTTGGTTTATATAGTCTCCACAGCCCGAGCCTCATGGTTTGCCAAGACATGTAATCGCTCTGGGTTTTAAGACATCATTTTAAGTTAGCGTTTGCTCTCCATTTTGCCTTGGCTTGTAGTCACCCCTGGCTCAAGTCTACGTGGGCCTACAGGCCACCTAACATGAGTCAAACCATCGGGGCCTGTAGTAAACTCATTGTCACGCCCACATCTCGTTTAAATCCTCCCCAAACTCATAGCCACGCCCCTATCATTTAAATCCTCCTCAAACTGTACCAATACCAATGCATTTGTACAGTGTTTTTTTTCTTCTTCGGGTAACGGTGCAGCATTTCTATATACTGGCGAATGTCCATGCATAAACTACGTGTGTAGAGTAGTTAAACCGATCCCATGTAACCTGAGTTTCATATCATACGTCAAACCGGTTTTTTTATGTTAATATATTTCTCAATTTTTAGTTTTGCATAAATAGCCCCTAGACAGCCTTCATTTAATAGTACACAGCCATTTCTAGTTATAAGTAGTCTCAAAACAGCTGTACCTTCAATATCCACGATTTGGAATAGAAGTATCTCTTAACTTTAATCGTGTATTGCCAGTTATTAGTATAAAAGTCCAGTAAACTGCTTTATCTGTAATAGCACACGTATATAGCATAGATAACCTCTAAACTTCATTAATCCACCGTAAATGTACTTCCGGAAATTTCCTCTCACCGCCCGTACTTAAAAAATATCCAAACTTAACTTCTCGGCATAAACAACAGCATTTATAGTTACATCAAACATCCATTCTTGGCGTTTATAGCCTCCTTGTAGCCTCAAAACCGCCATCATTGTAATGGATCGTAAATCGTCTTTTTACATACATAGCCTCTACACAACATTCATGGTAATATCATAGTTCAGCATTCTGGCTTAAATTGCGTCATTTTCTTTTTGGACATAAAAACCCTTTAAACCATTCATTATAAGAGCATGTGAACGGCCGTTATGATAAAATCAGACACCTTTATTGCATTACATAAATAGCCTCTAAAAATCCTTCACTGTAAAGTTACACATCTATTATTTCTATGGCATAAATAGCCTCCAAAAATCCTTCATTATGAAGTCATACATCCATTTTCTTGCATACTCTAAACAACCTTTTGGTATGCATCCATTTCTTCAGAGCGGCTTCAATGTATAACAATACTGCCATTTATTGGCATAAAATTTTTATTTAGGTTTTATTTTAATATCACTTGGCATAAACATCCTCTGATCATTTTGCATAGTAACATCAAATTTCTATTTCTTGATGTAAATGGCCTAACAAGCACCCATTGTCATACCACACGTCCGTGTTTTATTTGTAGCCGTTTAGAAGCTATGTAGTGCGTTTTCCTTTTTGGTTGGTGATGGTTTTTGTACAATTTATTTGGCAGGTTCATTACGATATTGGCCTCGAGTACCCTCGACCTGCGGACTCTGCGGGCTGTTCGGGTTTTAAGGCCTCTCAAACTCGTTTCCGGCATTCCAAGTACGTAATCAATCCGTTCAATCGGAACTGCTCGGCTTTTTCCGTCTCCAATCGGATCTCCTCGGTAAAGGCGTCTAATGAAAGGAATACAGATAATAATGATACGATATGACAAAATGCAACGCTAAGAAATCATAACGCATATACAAATCTTCGAATATGGCCTGTCGTCTATTTATTTTATCACAAAGGACATACCACCTGCTTCCCGCTTTACCATTTACAGCTTTCAATACGGAGAGTAGCGAATATTTCCGAGCAGTTCCGATTGAGCATTCCCGTAGAATCGGGTAAATTGGGAAATTTTCCATCATATTTATGTAAACATCTTATAAAAGTATAAATTTAGACTGTTTTATGATTTCAATAGCATTGTTTATGGCGTTTTCATAAAAATATAAAAGTTATATGTGGGAATGTTTACCATTTAAGGGACATAAAAATGCAATTATTTATTTGAAATAATAAATTTAAACGCCTTGTTACTTGACAAAGTAAAGATATAATACATATATAACGATTTTACACTCGACGGGCCGTATTCACCAGCCATTCTTAACAGTCATGGATTTCAATCCACTTTGCTACTTTCAGCTCAAAATCACTTAGAAATTTCATAAATTAAGCTTATTTTTGTTGGTATGAAAATTGTGACTTGGGCTTAAGTCATGACTTAAGCCAGGCTTAAGAATGGTTGGTGAACACGGGCCTAAAAACTTTGAAGAATATCTTATTGTCTGTAGAAAGGGAAAACATTATTTTCCCTGAGGGGTAAATATTACTTATTAACATATACAATTTAGAATATTAAAAATATGCCTTTAGTCTAAATAAATTCTTGCTGTTGAATTTTTGAACATGAAGATACACTGATGAAACATTTTATCTGGAAATATTCCATCAACACCACATTATTTAGTAAATAAAACAATCTAAAGAATTTGTTGAAAATAATATTTTTCGGTCTTATAAATTAAAATGTACACGTGCATGTATATTTATAGTCAATATTTGTTATTATTATTTAAGTCATTTGTACCTCCTGGGATGTTTAATAACCTTTCGGCAATAATGTTTACTATTGATTTTTTCCGTGCCCATTTTCTACATGGCGAGAACTTTAGGAGGTAGGCTGAGTAAATATTCTATGCCGCCTTAATGATGTGTTTCTTGATATTTTTGCATAATGTACTTAAATGCTTAATTATAGCACCATTTCTTCCCATTGCAGTTTTATGGGTAATGCCGTACATTCAGTTTTAAACAATGGTGCACATTCCTGGTGTATACTTTACGGCCAGATGGCGCCTTTGCCACATATGGTTTGACTTGAATCAGCGTTTACATCAACGCTTAGATGAATGTGTCTTATTGCCATAAATGTTCAGTCTTAACAAGTGTGAATACGCATGGCAAATTATATCATTAATTAGTTTTGTCTTTGAACCTGTCCATGGTGCTTAAATCAGATTCTTAGTGAATATTTACGATAATTAAATATGAAATTAAATAAGTATCAAGCCTTTTTTGTGAAGGATCGTCACATGTTAATATTTGGTTGATACACACATGTATTAATAATCGGGCTAACATTAAAAAAGTTAAATATAACCTGGGTCTCCAATAAAAATTTTTTTTTTTCAACTTCAACTAAAATGTCGTTTAATTTTGATAAATACTAAGAAATTTCGTAGATTAGATGGTTTCATAATTAAAATTACACAAAGAAACTTTTATGATTTCTAAGAAATATTTCATGATTTCATAAAACTTCTTAGTTCCAGTCAGAACAACAGTGACGGTCTTTATAGAAGAGGCCCAACATCTTGACGTTCTGTATTATCTCTTTATCATCCAACAATTTCCACCTGCTTTATAAATAATTTATTTTACCCGTTAAATTTGACATGGCTTTAACGATCACAAACATACACGTTCCACAATATTAGCTAATATAACTAATAAACCTGTGCAGCGTCGGCTTCAGGTATGGGAGGCCCCGGGTTCGATCCCGTCTCGGGACATACCAAAGTCGTTTAAAATGGCAGTGGCATAGCTTCCTTGCTAACGCTCAAACAAAATATAAGGGTAGTCCACGACTGGTTGGCCCGGAGTCAGGATAATGTGACTTGTTGTGGTATCATGCCAAGTGTTCACGGCATGCTATACACAGTGAAGGCAGCACAATATCTGCGTCAAGTGGACACCGTCTCCAGATAACTGAAATACTGTTGGTGGGACGATAAACCCAATAAACAATTAACATACAAAAACTTGTAACATATTCTCATGTATATATGTTATGTAATTATCACATCATTGTGCTCTCTTGCCAGGTTTACAAGTGGTGCTCAAGTCTATTATACGGGCGATGGCTCCCTTGCTCCAAGTGTGTTTGTTAGTTGTCTTCGCCATCATCATGTTCGCTATAATCGGTCTAGAGATATACAACGGTGCCTTCCACAACGCCTGCTTCCGTGTGAATACCACACCAAGTAGGGATGAAGGTAGGTGCCCCCATTGTCACAGTCTTAAATGAAGTAGAGTCTGAAATCACAACACACACGGCCCCTATTTACAGAAAGTGGTGATGTATCATTACTATCCGTGGACTACGAGCCATTGACCATATAACCAAAGGAGGAAATAACAAAAACAAACACACTAATAAGGAAATGAAAAATAATAAATCCAATTTTGTTATATCCGATCTTGATGGCATTATTCCCATATTAATGTGTATGTTGGGGATGAGGGGTGGTTATGGGGGGGGGGGGAGGCTTTGTTCTACGACTAGTTGGCCCAGTGTCAGGATAATGTGACTGGGTGTGGTATCATGCCAGGTGTTTATGGCATGCTATACACAGTGAAGGCAGAACTTTATCTGCTTCAAGTGGACACCGTCTCCAAATAACTGCAAGACTGTCGACGGGACAACAAACCCAACAAACAACGGCAATTGATTCCACAATAACACACATTTGATAAATGAATTCACAAGTAAAAATGAGCTATTCTTAGCATGAATCAATTTTTATATTTTACACACACACAAACTTTCTCTTTTGCAGAGGACATTTGGATTGGGGACGAAGAAAATGTCCGGCCCTGTAGCACAGAGCCGAAGGGCAGCGGAAATTTACTCGGAGGTTTCCGTTGCCAGAAGAACATATCCGAGTGCAGGCCGTATTGGACCGGGCCCAACTATGGCATCACAAGCTTCGACAATATAGGCTACGCCATGCTGACCGTGTTCCAATGCTTCACAATGGAAGGGTGGACCCAAATTTTGTATTATGTAAGTTTAAAATACAGACGAATGTTCCGAAAGTGTACGTTTTATCAATGATACATAAAGCCTTAATAAAATTAGCGAGCGAGGTAGGTTTATATACAAAGGCCAATATTGAAGTGGTACCCTTGGGGCGCCCGTGGCATAGTGGTAGTCGCCGATTTGTAACCCCTCTGACTGCTTAGCCTCCCACCGCGTGGGTTCGAGACCCGGTCGGGGGAAAGGACTTAAAGTGTGAAGGTCTACCAGTTGACTTGCGGTGCGCCAGTGGTTCTACCCAGACATGTGTCTAGGGTCTTCCTCCACCAAACGAGTACGTCGCTACGATGACCATTGTTTACCTATGTCAAATGCATAGAACATCTTACTCTTGTTGTGAGGAATGAGGCTTGATCTGAAAAATACTTTAGTAAATAGTCAATTTAGAATATAACATAATTGCTGCGACTAAACTTTAAATTAAAATCATTTTAAAAT
Source organism: Sinonovacula constricta (assembly GCA_007844125.1). Lineage (NCBI taxonomy): Eukaryota > Metazoa > Mollusca > Bivalvia > Cardiida > Solecurtidae > Sinonovacula > Sinonovacula constricta. The sequence goes on from CM017572.1 coordinate 25,019,649, forward strand.
AAAATAAAATCTTGAAACACATCGATTTACATGTCCATCATTTCCAAATCTATAATAAGGACGATGTGGATTTCAGCTTAAAATAGATACTCGACGTCAGAGCTGCTTAAAGAGTATATTTGGAACTTTCTTATTCCTAAAATGGAGACAGCTTTGTTATTCATTTTAGAAGAAAAAAATATCCAACAATTCAAAACGGGATAGAGAATTTTCTTAAAATTTGGCATAAACGTCAACATTAAAATATACAAGAATTAGTTGTGTTAATTTTCAAATTCTGCATATTGTCTATTACACTTGCTTTGCATTAAGTAAACACACAGCTTTGAAGTTTGAGCTTGGGCAACATCCCAACGTAGAAGCGATTTTGCAAGTAGAACCTGGCGATTATGTACGATAATTTTTTAATAACTACAAGCTGTTTTCTAGACATCATTTTAATGGAATTTAATTGAATCAGTATAAATAATTACGGTTCCAATCCCTAGGGCCTGTGTAGCTGTTAGAATGTTAATGAATTTCAAATGACATTTACGTGTGAAGAAGTGTTCATAATGTCAAAATGCGACTTGCTACAAGTCCTGTGACATGTTTTAACCAAATGTAAACTAAGAAAAACATTTTCTGACTTCCGTCTTTGGAATCGATAAAGCTGAATTTTATACCATGAAAAAAAAACTGTAAATTATTTGTATTGTTAAGTATTTTTTTTTTCAAAACGTAATAGATATGACTTTAGAAAATAAATGGTAAGTAAATAAAAAAGACAAAAGTTAAAATTAACGCAAATATGTTTCCGTGGAAAAAATCGGTATTTTCAGTATTGCTAGCTTAAATCACATGTCTTAAAGGAGTGGGTTTGTTGTTGTTGTTTTGCTGTTGATTCGTACGTAAAAATCAGACGATGTTATTTTATATATAATCAAATAATTATACAAAGAATTGCTTACGAATATATTGGAAATTGTATAATAATCGTTTAAAATGGTAGTTGTTTAGCTCCCTTGCTAACGCTCAAGCAAATATAAGGGTATTTCTATGACTGGTTGGCCCGGTGTCAGGATAATGTGACTGGGTGTGGTATCATGCCAGGTGTTCACGACATGCTATACCTATCGAGGGCAGCAGTGTATATCTGCTTCAAGTGGACACCGTCTCCAGATAACTGAAATACTGTTGGTGGGACGATAAACCCAATAAACCATGTATATAAGTCTGGAATAACATATCATTAAATTTTGTACCAAAATTGATAATAATGATATAGGTGGAGTAGCATGACACTTGCATATACAATCAAACTTGTGGCAGCGTCCACGTGTAAAAGAGCGACCACCCTGCCGAAAGCGATTAGTTTAAGTCATTTTAATCAATTCGTTTTTAATTGTCCTCTTAATTCGCGATCAGGTGTCTTCTGCAGTCAGCTAGATTGGGCAAATTCTTCATTAAGTGACTTCTATTTAGCGACCAAACAACATGTGTAAGTCGCCAGTTAATCTTGTGTGAGGTATTTGACTTTACAAAACAAATGATATTTATTTTAACCTTTAAATATAAACTAGAATATGCATAATAATTAGGAGTATTCCTATTTATACTATAAATATACACTATAATTATGAATATTTCATTAAAAAAAAGGCTACAAACAATAATTTTGTTCGGCGGTTGTGGCGAATGTGTTGCAATTCACTGTTTTTGTTCTGTTTCAGACGAATGATGCTTTTGGGAAGTATTTCAACTGGATATACTTCTACCCCCTCATAGTTTTAGGATCGTTTTTCATGCTCAACTTAGTTCTTGGTGTTCTTAGTGGGTAAGTAAACTAAAAATAGATTTATCACATGACCCCCCCCCCCTCCCCCCTCCAACACACACACACACACACACACACACACACACACACACACTGCTTTCCATTCAATATACCAATTACATATTTCCTTAATTACACTAGTGTAATACAGCTTTTAGGGATGGCGTCATCGACGTCATCATTTGCAGATCGTCTGATACCATTATTTCACCATGTATTGTTGTTTCAGTTTCGTAAAATCGTATATTGGCGACTAAAACCATGTGACACTCGTTGTCATTTGATACAAATATTTATATTAAAACCCCGGCCGTGTCAAACCAGTTGGTAGTAGTGCCATCCCTCCTAACGCCGGGACTAAGCGGACAGCATTACGCCTGGCTCATAAGTGACCCCAAGCTATAATGATAGAAATGTCGCTGCACAGTTTCGGCAAAAAAGCCGGCAAATGTAAAATCTCGAAACAAGGATACAAACGCTTTGTTTGGTATTACGTCACAACGGAATCAGCCCCTGTGCATTTTGTCCTTATATTTAATAAGATTTGTCCCTACAGACAAACAGAATATAGTTTTATATGCAATATATACTGGCGGGAAAAGATACAAATATATATTTTATCTCCTCCTGTAACAACTGTTTCACTATAATGCATTCTTGATTGCAGTGAGTTTGCCAAGGAAAGAGAGCGGGTTGAAAACCGGCGAGCTTTTTTCAAATTAAGGCGAAGGCAGCAACTAGACAGAGAGCTGAACGGATATCTAGAGTGGATATGCAAAGCTGGTAAGCGACAATGTGTAATATTTTTATTACATATTTTTTTTTTTTTTTTTTGTTGTTGTTTTGGAGAATAAAAAACACATTGAAAACGTTGATCTTTAACGTTATTCGCGAGAACACGCACTGCTGCATTGCCCAGTAAATTCCCCGTAGCGGCGTTGCGGATCAGGTCAATGAATCTTACCTAATTTTGAATGGGACATTTTCTTTAAACATGGCTGAGCGTGTAACTCTTCAGCGCTCACTGCATAGTCCCTATCGGGACGAGAACTTTCGTGTGAATGGGGTCTTCCAGCTGACTTGAGGTTAGTGATGGTTCTACCAAGATGTTTGTCTCTGACACTTATAATTAACTGGACGTTGCCAATATGGCCATGACTGCGCCGTTGTGGTGTTAAAAACCCCCGAAGAGATTGGTACATAGTTATTAGTCTTTTGTTCGTTATGCAAAGTTGATTAGTGTACGTTTGAAGATGTGCAGATTTTTCAACCCCATTTCCGAAGGAGAAAATGTCTGCTGATGGAACTTTCAGGGATACTCATGATGCTGTAAAAGAATGTCAGAAGTAGCCAATAAAGCAATGAATGACAAAAATACGAATAGCAAATTTGTCAGTATTTAATCCGAATTAGATGCTTAAAGCCTTCCAAAATCCGATGAAAGGGCGATAACGCGTATCAAAATTGCACATATCGATAAGGTTTATAAGTTTGTGCAAGGGGCGGATCCAGACAATTTTAGTGCGGGGAGGCGGGGGTGGGGTGGGGGTATGAATCAAGATCCATTCAACTTTATCACAGTAAAAAAATAAGGACCCTAACTTCGACCTTAGAAGTAAACAGACAAAATTTGCTTTAAAAGCTTGGTATTTTTAAGCTTACATGTATGTGTTTTCACAACTCTGCTCTTCAATCCATCCCTGGTGTGTGCAGCTATACACCTTCCTTTATACACTACTTCATATTATTTGTTGTGTTACCTTATAAATTACTGTATATATATATATATAATGTGATCTCAACAGTCAGTGGTCGAATACCATAAGGTTGCTTTTTTCTCTTTGCAGAAGAGGTTATACTCAACGAAGAAAGGACAACTGAAGAAGAAAAAATAAAAATTATTGAAGGTACGTGTAAAGCAACTTTTGATCGTAAGTTTGATCAAGTTTTTTAATTGTGTTGGTTTATACGATGTCGTACAATGTCAGTTTTGACCTGATATGCATTGTGTCACTATTACTTCATTTTAGTTTCGAAATCCATTTAATATTGTATTTTAAATCTTTATAAGACGTGCTAAGACAACATACATTAGCTATAACAGGGGCGCCCGTGGCATAGTGGTAGAGTCGCAGACTTGTAACTTCTCTGACTGCTAAGCCTCTCACCGCATGGGTTCGAGTCCCGTTCGGGGCGAAGGACTTAATGTGGGAAGGTCTTCTAGCTGACATACAGTGCGGCGTTGGTTCTACCCAGACATTTGTCTGGGGTCTTCCTCCACCAAATAACTGGAAGTCGCTGTAATGATCATAATTCGTCGCTGCGATGTATCTCAAGAACAAAACAAACAAAAACAAACATGTTTGTTGTTGTTGTATTTGTTGTTGTTGTATTTGTTGTTGTATTTGTTACGTCGCTTCGACTTAAGTCAGGCCATACAGGCGATGTCCAGCTAATACTTCGCAGAGGAAGTCCCAAACCTTAGACAGCAGGCCAGCAGGAAGACCTTTCACATGAAAGTTCTTTTTCTGACCGGGAATCGAACCCAGGTGGTGAGAGACTGATGAGTTACAAGTCGGCGACTCCAACCGCTCGGCCACGGGCGCCCCTCCAAAAATGTTTTAATCAATTCTTACGCGAACGAATTGGACAAATGTCATTTATATTGTGTACTGCATTCACTGCTGACGTGTGTATAAACTATACAGTGTTAAAGAAATCTTATTTTGGGAATCGGATCCAAAAACCAATTACAACATACCTAATCTGATTTGCATTTTATCGTAGACTGTCTACGTCTTTTAAATTAACATCGAGGAATTGGTTTGCTTGATCAAGCCATGTGCCGTGTATATCGCGTGTATCATAATTACCGGATTTGTTTCGGCCTGAATTCATTTACTGAATTGTTACTCTGGCCCTTCGGTTGTTTGTACTTGGACATCGCTGACTTGAAACTCCACTGAGCCTTACCGCAAGAAAATCGCTTGAGGAGGTTTTTCTGGAAGACCTTTGGCAGGGGCGGATCCAGAAAGTAAATAAGATATATACCTACTTCGGCCTCCGCAGTCGACAGATAAAAATATTTTAAAAATACTTTAAAAGTCCTTCCTACACCAATACTAACTATCATCGCCAGTATGAAAATAACTGGGTCGGTGTCATGTATTGAAAAGAAAACAAAACCATACCAGGAGTCTTTGACAAATTTTAAAAGCGGATTATCGCGATTTGGACCACATTTGTGTCGGTGCGAAATAAAAACAAAAATAAATCGCTGACTTGTAACGCCTTCGCCCCTCAACGCGTGGGTTCAAGTCTCGGTCTGGGCGAGAAATTTCATGTGGGGAGGTTTTCCAGCTAACCTGCGGAGCGTCGGTGGTTCTACCCAGACGTAAATCTGGGGTATTCCTCCACCAATCATAAGCTGGATGTCGCCAATATGACCATACTTGTGTCTGTGCGATGTAACAAATAAACAGAACAAATATAAAAAACTGTATTTCAACAACATTAAAACGTTAACTCAAAGAGTAATCATGTTATGCTATCTTCACCGTGGTATCATATCGGCCTTAAATGGCAAAACATTATACATGTCTGCACCAGGCCATGTGCTCACTGCCTGTATAATTCTTGGAGTCATCACCCAAAAATTAAAAAAAAATGTTTATTTTTCTATTGCAGCTAGGAGACGGGCGGCTGCTCGTAAAATGAAACAAATCCAGGATGGTAAATACGGTGACGACGACAACAATGACGACAATGATGATGATCTTCTCACTGACCTTAACATAGGTAAAACCGTCGGTAGGAACACTATAATACATCACTCATTCATTTTATTATTTAAATATTTTTAAAAAAAGTAAATAAGCAGTTTCTGCACTGCCGGTCAAGTTTGCTTACAAAACCAACATGTGGGTGAAGTCCATCCATTTGTAAAGAGATCAACTGTTGACCTACTTTATAGAAAAAGAACGCGTGTTTTAAGTCAGTGCGTTGTAAGCAAATGAAGGTTTAAATACAAAAAATAGGATAGTACGCAAAAGTACGCATTCCAGAGCCCTTCCCCGTGCCTGTTAAATGTTTTGATCCAGCTAGTTCGAAAACTGGACTTTTTTTTCAATGTAAAAACCATTTAATGTAAAAACCATTTACTGTTTGAATTTTGGCAAGGTAGTCCGATCATGGGCGCGGTAGATATTGGCCTCGGAATTATCTGGCTGCCGCAACTTGCAATGTGCATACATCCACCCAATAATGACTTACCTATTTGCAGACAAATTGAATTGTCAAATATTTTATTAATATATGTCTCTTTTATTCTAATTACATCATTATTAACCATATACTTCATGTTTGGCGTCGGTAGCCTTTTAATTGGTATGGTGCCAGTCAAATAAAATATTTTTTTTAAATAAATTACCTTATGAATCCATAACTCCCTTCAACATTCTAGAAACAGTGTTTTCTTTCGAACAGGAAATGCATTCGGGCGAAATGTGCGTGGCAGAAATCCAAATGGAAAATTTGCATCCTTTTGGAAATTTGAGAAAAGAGTCAGGTAATTCTTTACTGTATAGATGTTTAGAACATTCCTAAAAGTTGTGTGGCTTTTTGTGCTGAAAAATCTGTTTTGACATACTAACAAACATTATTATTTATCACCACATTGATGGCTAGATTCAAATGTGGTGTCCGACAGTTTGGACCAAAAGTTTTTACTCAAATAACCATACAGCATCAAATAAGCCAGAAGAGGGCCTGAAAAATGCTGCATTGATGCCTAGATCTGCTGAACACTAAGGCATAAATCACCACTCGCCAATGAAAATAGTAACTTTCTGAACCACGCTGCAGAGATAGCATTTTAAACTAAGAAAACCACGTGGCCTCTACATGTTATAAATGTATAAAAATACTGCAGTTTAAATTAAGTACACGCTGGAGTTTTTGTATGTGTGCAGTTACACACAAATTCTTTTTTACCATGAAGCAAGTATGTATAATTTAGTTTATATATTTTCCTTTACTGCTTTTAGTGGGGTGGGGGTGGTACTACAAATTTTATTTTATTTGACAAGTATTATAAAACTTAACTGCTTCTTTTGTCGAAAATTGGTGTGATAATGTTCAGTAGTTATTGTTAATTTTCAGATATTCAAAACGGCGCGCAATCAAAAGCCAGTCATACTTTCGGAATGTGATAGTATTTGTGTGTGTTTCTTTACGAGGGCATATAGTAATCGTGCCGGGTTTACTTTCTGCACCGAACATCACCGCGTCAAGTAGTTCGTAGGCGGATTAATTAGGATGCAAGAATAATTCAATTTTTATTCTAGTCATAACCTTTTCACTATTTATAAATAATGGTGATTGTTGCTGTTATTGCAAAGTAAAATGATGTACAACGCGGAAGGAGACGGTATCTTTCATGAATGAATGACATTGATGAAGGAATAGACCTAATATATATTAGGGGCGGCAAGTGTTGCAGCCGTACGATGGAAAACATGCAGCGATATATCTTCTTGTTGTGTTTTTTAAGTTAGGCTATGTGCCTGTTGAATTTTCTTAGTGTAGACAAAGTAGAAATTGTTAAAAACGAAACTGGAAACAGAGGTTTAAGCAAGAACAATAAAACATAACGGACCATACAGGAAACGTCCGTTCTTAAATTATCGCGGGAAAACTTATTGAGGCTGACAGTGAGCGACACAGAAAGCGCGGGAAAAGAGGCAGCCATTTTGGCTATTCTGAAGCAGGCGACAGGATATGAATATATTCAGTTTAATGTTTAGCAAATACCCTAAGTGTGGTATATTGAGGAATCTTTATCATCAAAATAACTGAACAATTCCAGTGTTGTTGGTAATTGCTAGTGTTTTACAAAAAGAGGAAATGGTCAAATGTGTCTGACCTAGTTTCCGATTAACACTGTTAACATTAGCGTAAATTACATGTCGTCATTGCCGAAATATCGACGCATTTCAGGTAATTGAGAGCACAACTTAACCAAAAAACACGAACGCAGCCAAACATTCAGGGGAGACCAACATTTTGACCCCGTGGCATGCGTTAAAATAATTGATATTTCGTACCCGCATGTTTCGTACCTTTACATGAAAGTTGAAACATGCATTTTGGTAATTTCGAAATAATATTAATTAAAGCATCAACAGAAACCATTCAGCGCCAAAACTTGGTCATTAAATGTAACATTATGCTATAGAAATCACAATGTAAGTTTTTTCTAGTTTTAATTTTTCAATTATAATTTAATTGTGAATAGCTATTGATTAGTTAACTTAATAAAAGGTGAATGAATATGAAAGCAGAAGCCAGATTCTTCAATTGTCTTTGTGATTTCAGAAAATAGTTTTACAGAAAGTATAATGGGATAATGCTAGGAAACACATATAAAAAGTATAGTTTTATCTTAGGACAAGGGTCAACATACAGGAAAAATTATTATTTTAACTTCCGGTTCTTTGTCCTCTTTTCGTTAACATTTCTGCATGATCTGTAGACCGGCCGCAATAGCTCTAGAGCATCGGCTTGCAGATTGGTAGGTTGCTGGTTCAAACCCCGGTCATGTCAAACCAAAGACTTTAAAGTTGGTTGTAGATGCTTCTCTCCTAACGCTCAGGGCTAAGGGGACAGCGTAACGCCTGACTCGTTGGTGTCAGTATAATTGACCGGCCTGGTTCAGTCCCTGGGCACATCATAAGTGCTCCAGTGCTATATTGATAGAAATATTGCTGTAGAAAAAATGCCGGCAAATCCCATCCCATCCCTACATAATCTGGAATATCGATTACAAAAAAATGTCATCCTTAGAGTTCAGATTACAGGTACAGGGTTTGTGATCGCTTAGGTCTGCTTCATTAGTCATTATGTCATTATATCATTCTGTTCAGATTTAGATACCGATTCAAATAGTTCTTTTGTGCCATTCTACTATGGTTGTTTCAGCCCTTGATATTACCAAACACTGTTTATTATTAACTGTAATAACTTAAAAGTTTATTTTCAGATATTCAGCGTGGCACACATTCTACTAGACTGTGATAGTATTTTATATAACAGAGCACTATAATAAGGAAACATTGTTTATCCAGATATTCAGTGAGATGTGCTGTCATAAATAAAGCATTTAAATATTTATTATTCACTGTGTTAGCATTATTATGATTTTTTCAGATACTCAGCAAGGCGTGCAATCAAAAGTCAAGCATTCTACTGGACTGTGATAGTTCTGGTGTTCCTGAACACCGTCTCTGTAGCCTCTGAACACTATCACCAAGCCTCATGGCACACTGAGTTTCTCTGTAAGTAATTAATGGGGGCACCCGGGGCATAGTGGTAGAGTCGTCCTTTTGTAACTCTCCTGACTGCCTAGCCTCTCAGCACACGGGTTCGTATCCAATTAGGGCCAAGGAACTTAATGTGAGAAGGTCTTCCAGCTGACTTGCAGTGTGCCGGTGGTTCTACCCAGACATTTGTCTGGGGTCTTCCTCAACCAGAAAGCTGGACGTTGCTGTAATGATCATAAATTGTCGCTGCGATGTATTTAAAAAAAAAACAAAAAAACACGTTCATAGATGCTTAGTAAGAAACGAAAATCTGGAATTTATTTTTTTGTGTTTTTGTTTTAAATATATTGCAGAGACCGTAATGGTATTTCAGCATAGGAAACATACAATATTTAGCAGACATTTCACTTGTACAGTATAAATTTCAACATTGAAACAGTGAAGTTATAAAAACAACAATAAAATTAGAAGAAAGAGCAGACATGGAATGCTTCCAATACCAAGAATGACACAAAAAAAGTTTCAGCATCAGTGTCCATTGCAGTCCTTGGTGATGGAGTCGTTAACATCTTGATAGTGTTCCAGTTTATGTTAACACATGAAGTTTTCTGCATAGAATGATATTAATGAAATCCTAAGTAGCAGTTCAATATTGTTTTTTATTCAGTCTCATGTGGGAAGGTCTTTCAGCTGACCTATTGTGGTTCTACCCGGACATTTGTCTGGTGTCTTCATCTTCCAAAACAGCTCAATGTATAATGAACATAAAGGGTTGCTAAAAACACAAAAACAAAACCTTTATTAAGTCTCACAGCTGTATAATGATATGAAAAGGAGCCTTGTATGATGTTTGATACTTTGGGATTGTATTGTGGTTTTGCATTGATGACAGAAATGTTATTTTGCAAGTAGTAATTCTATCCAAAAGTAAGCCTCTCACAACGTAGGTTCACGTATCGGACGGGGCTAGAACTTTCATGTGGAGATTTTTTTAACACAGCCTGACAACGGAGGCACCAGCTTTCTATATATGTGAGGTACATACACACAGAAGCATCTACATCACCCAGCTCCAGGTACACAAGGCCTGGCAGCAACATGCCAAAGTCGTTAAAAATTGTAGTGGTTTAGCTTCCTTGCTAATGCTCAAGCAAAAATAAGGGTAGTTCCATGACTGGTTGGCCCTGTGTCAGGATAATGTGACAGAGTGTGGTATCATGCCAGGTGTTCATGGCATGTTATACTCAGTGAAGGCAGCACTTAATCTGCTTCAAGTAGACATTTTTTCATTTTTTAAAATACACATCACTATTGTTTGTTTCCTTAATTTTCAGATGTGACAGAATTCATGTTCTTGGGACTTTTCATGATGGAAATGTTCATCAAAATGTACGGTCTCGGCGTGCGCATCTACTTCCAATCTTCCTTTAACAAATTTGATTGCTTAGTAAGTATAATGTGTGACATGCTAAAATGTTTCTATGTAAAGATTTTCTGTGCGAGTTTTTTGTAAAATATTAAAATATATGGTTCACTTCCAACTGTTGTTCAACAAATTTGATATCTTAGCATTGTGTGTGATGTTTTTTAATTCTTTATAAAAACAATTTCATATTATGGTTTTTTAATCAGTACTTACACTTCACTGTTTTAGTGAGGTTCTTAAGAATCGTACTAAATACATTAAAGGTGGTATCTGACTGTTTATCTTCATCAATTACACGTAAACCTGGATTGGTGGAATTGGGGCATAATTTCTGCCAAATGTCAAACCTAAGTCTAACAAAAGATGATTTTGAACACTGTCGAAATTGTAAGACAGCAGATATTGTTAAATAAATCACTCGCTATGCCCATTCTTTTTAAAACAAATAACCATAATTGTGATTTCTGCTTAAAATAGACATCAAACCGTATTACCTGAATGGTTATATAAAGTTATGAGTCTCATGGTTTTCTTAGTTTAACAATAGCGCACTGTTCAGCATGGCTTAGATAGAAAATACCTATTTGTGATATTTTGCTTCACTTTTCACATAGATGAACATCAATAATCAGCATTTTGCAAGGTCTTTTCAGTCTACAATAATTCATTTGGTTCTTTGAGAAAAAGAAAAAATCTGGTCCAAACTGTCGGATACCACCTTCAAACTAAACATACTTTGATTCTGGCAATTTATCATGATGTGTTTTTAGGTAATAGTAGGAAGTATAGTTGAAGTAGTGTGGTCCGAGTTCAAGGAAGGAGCATCCTTTGGTATCAGCACCCTCCGAGCTCTGAGACTTCTTAGAATCTTCAAAGTCACAAGGTAAGTTTTAGCATCTTTATCTTTTGATGGGTGCCCATGATATAGTAGTAGGGGAGCTAATTTGTAACTGCTGTGACTGTTTTAGTCCCGTTCGGAGTGAAGGACTTAATGTTGGAAGGTCTTTTAGCTGACCTGCAGTGTGTCTGTGGTTTCACATAGACATCTGCGGTCTTCCTCCACCAAATTACCAGCAGCAATACCTCAAGTAGGAGAGCATCAGCTTGCGGATCGGGAGGTCGTGGGTTCAAACCCCGGCCAGGTCAACCCAAAGACTTCAAAGTTGGTAGTGGTGGCTTCCCTCCTAACGCTGGGGGCTAAGGGGACAGCATTACACCTGACACGTCGTTGTCAGTATAATGGAAAGGCTGGGTTCAGTCCCTGATAGAAATGTTGCTGCACAGTATCAGCAACAATTCTGACATATACCATCCACCGAAATACCTCAATATTGCTATAACCTGTCATGCTTTAGCAAGGTTCAGTAATGTAAATGTTACTTTAAATATGAAACCAACTTCCCACTCATTTTGCGTCAAAGCCACACATTTCTTTATATCATTAACATAGCATTTACTAACCTCAACAATTACTTGCTATTTTCAAGTTTTTATGTTGTAACTTGTGTATTGTAAACTTTGAAATCAATATTCTTCAAAACACATGACATATGGCATCTACATTTTATACCAGACTTTAATTTATTCACTCCCACGTGGACCTTAAAATAGATTTCAAGGAAATTTCATAAATCTGTGTTTAATAACGCTTATTGAAATGTGCTGAAATCCTTTACACCTGACTCTTGCTTTATTTCCTAACAACATTACAACAATACAAACAGTCGCAGTTTAGTTGATGGGGAATATCAACAAATGTACAGGTTTTTATAACATTAAGAGTGATGATTTTGACATGTCAAAAAAGTAGACTAAAGTTTGTCTCCGCTAGTTTTATATTTATGGTGTAATAAAATACATATCAGATGTCCAGTAGTGTGATAGAACATAATGTTTACCCAAGGCAATTTATGTCAACCTCTGTTTACATTAACTGTCACTGGCTAACGTTACGTTCTGTCACCTCATCTTGGATGTGACATTTACATAGTATCGATAGCCTATAAACCCAAATAAACTACTATCACTTCAATATCAATTTATACTTTTTTTCCGATTGGACACCTGATAACTGAAATACTGTTGGTGGGATGATAAACCCAATAACCAAACAATAAGCAAACAAATTCAGTGTAGTTTAAATATCATTAGTTTTGAAAGATTTAAAAGGTGTTATAGTGTTGTACAAACAACAATGCAGCTTGGAGATGGCGCCTTAACATGACACAATTAGAACTTGATCATCATTGTTTATATTAGCTTCAAATATGAACTTCACAGCCCTTCACTGCATCCTTGTCAGGGCGAGAATTTTCATGTGAGGAGGTTTTTCAGCTAATCTGCGGTGCACCAGTGGTTCTACCCAGACAAAAGTATGTGGTCTTCCTCCACTAATAATTTGCTGGACATCGCCAATATGACCATAATTGTGTATGTGCAATGTTTAAAACAAAAACACAAAAAAAATTCAAGTTTGACGTCACTATATTTATCTTTATACATTTTTATATTTTCTTTTTTATACATTTTTATATTTTCTCTCCCCAGATACTGGTCCTCGCTACGCAACCTTGTGATATCGTTGCTCCACAGTATGCGGTCCATTATCAGCTTGTTGTTTCTCCTCTTCCTCTTCATCCTCATATTTGCCTTACTGGGTATGCAGCTGTTTGGTGGAGAGTAAGTATCCATGACAACCAACAGAACTGATGTTAATTTTGTAAAAGTAGAGATCAACAGTATATAAAACAATGTTAAATCATAATTCACATTATTTTCACCTGAAAGATTATTATATTTTTCTTTATTTTACTCACATAGTTTAGTTTTAACCTGATTATGCTCTATTTGCATTGAACTTCTTTATATTCGGCACCGTATCACCTGTTAAGTGTCGGCGTTAATAATATTGAAACCTCTAATGCATTACTAAGGGGGTTGGTATTAGAAGAATTAGTTACCCAATTGGTTGCCTTATATGCTATTTATCCATTACTTCTTTGTGAATTATTTATTTTGTGTCTGTACAATTAGAAACATTTAAATTGAACCCATCCATAGTCGCATGTTTTCATAAATGAATCTGTTTACTGGTCAAAGAACCTACTTAAATTCACAATTTTCGTGCATCCACAATTTTCGTACATTTGTTTATATAAGATTGTAAAATCTTTGATGCTGGACATTAATATTTTCATAAGGCATTGGCAGAGTTGAGCTGATTTGTAACTCCTCAGCCAATCAGCTTGTGGGTTTGAGTCCTGGTTGGTGTGGAACTTTCCTGTAGAGAGGTTATCAGTTTGGTTTTCCACCAATGATAAACTGGATATTGAAATTTGACCCAATTGTGTCAAAACAAAACAAAACAAAACAAAAAACTCTTTCAAAAGTAACTAGTGACAGTTTTATGTTGCTATTTGATGAATATATGTCCAATTTTTTTTATTTTCTTGCTATTTATTTTAGGATGAACTTCGATGAGGGTCGACCAGCCAGCCACTTTGACTCCTTTCCCATTGCTCTGATCACAGTGTTTCAGGTAACGTTAGTTATACACTGTTAATTATTTATTATTATCAGTTAGATATTGATAAATGATCTTGATTTGTCACTCGCTTAATTCATCAGACACGTTATATCTTGATCAAAGACCTTCAAATAAAGATAACTTGTAACTTCCTTAAGGTTGAAGAGAAGGCAAACCTGGCACTTCATTGATATCAGACTTTATGATGATGCTGTTGCTGTTTTTGCTGATGATGATTATGATGATGATGACAAATGTAGCAATAAGATCTCTGACCTTGATGCAAAGAAATACCAAAGTTTAAAATAACTTATCAAGAAAGGGGGCGCCAGTGGCATAGTGGTAGAGTCGTTTGTTTGCTCCTCCGACTCCTTAGCCTCCCACTGCATGGATTCAAATCCAGGGCAAAGGACTTAATGTGGGAAGGTCTTCCAGCTGACCTGCGGTGTAATGATTGTTCTACCCAGACAGGTGTCTGTGGTCATCCTTCACTAAAACATTTTGATGTCACTTATGGTCATAATTGCTCGCTGCCATATATCTCATAAACAAAAACTTATAAAAATGTTGACTGCTTTGTTACAGATTCTGACAGGAGAGGATTGGAACGAGGTGATGTACAATGGTATCCGGTCAGGTGGTGGTACAAACAGGGGCATGGTCTACTCATTGTACTTCATTGTTCTAGTCGTCTTTGGAAACTGTATCCTTCATTACTGTTGAAAGAAAACATATTTGCTGTTTATATTTGTATGAAATTTATGAATCTCAGGAGATGGTCCGAGTCATTCTATAGTTTCAGTTGAATCGAAAACAACTTTCAAAATACTCGTCCTAGGGGGCACCCATAGCCAGGCAGTTACAGTTGCTAATTATATCTCCTCTGCCCCTCACTGCATGGGTTTAAGTCCTGGTCGGGTTAAGAACGTTTATGTGGGGTGGTGTTCCAGCCTGCAGTGTGCTGGTCGATCTACCAAGACTTAAGTGTACGGTCTGCAATCACCAATAGTTAGCTGGACGTTGCTATTGTGTATGGGCAAGCTAACAACAAAAAAGAAACAAAACACACTCATTCTTTCGATGATATTGTGTTTTTTTTTATTGAGAATAACCAGAAATTTATATCAACCAAAATACTTTTTGGTTAGTATTTTATATCTACTCGTGAATTTTCCTTAGCTATATGTCAGACACGCTTCTAAATGTTTTCCTTGCTATCGCTGTGGATAACTTGGCCAACGCACAGGAGCTTACTGCAGATGAGGAGGATTCTGAAGCAGCCAGAGAAGAGGTTAGTCAAGGAAAAAACTCTGCCACATGTTAATCAGTTGGAAGAGTTCCAGATTAAGGGGTTGGCACAATTCGTTTTTACTCTTCTAAACCCAAGCTAATTGACGAGACTGTTGCTTAATTTATTGAATTATTCAACTTAGATCGCCTCAGTATAACTATGTGAGTGCATACAATGCATCATAAAATAGCATGTATTGTGCAATCGAATGTATTTTGCATGCACTTAACTATCATATAAATTATGTGCACAATCAGTTTTGAAAAATTGCGATTAAACATATGTGATTGGGTGGAGAAATTTAGGAGAAATTAGCATTAGATCATGGTTACTTCCCTTTTCTGGAGCTCTTCAGTTAATACCTTTTCAAGCTTAAGATGATGTCGTTTAGACTACTAAGGTACTTACCTGGGTTGTCATAAAGTTAATATATGAGTTTTCAAATATGGGTAAAACATCATTTTAAGTTTGCAAATTACATGTTCAGAATTGTTTATAATACTTGCATTATCCAACCATCTCTTGACAACAAATCGCTTGTAAGCAAGACAATATATACCCAGAAGAAAATTGCACTTCATTGTCAATAAACAACTACCCAAAAGCTAATTGTATCTAAATCTCCTTTTTCCAAGCAAGAACCACAATTTTTTTGGCGTTTAAAATTTTGCGGGAGACAAAGTCAATACTAAAGCACCTGGTGTCTCAGGTTTAAAATAGAAATGTGACCTTATAAATACTTTGAAGGCACATTGAAAGGGATAAGTCAATGACATCATCTTAGCCTTTATCTATACATTTTTATTATATTATTAAAATCACATTTCTGTGTGATGTTTTCTACTTCAATCATGCTGATGAGTAAAATACTAAGATTTTCTGTAAATTTTCCATAAAATTAAATTTGTATTATACCCATAACCTATGATGATGATTTGTCTTTCATGCTTCCTTTGAAGAAAAATGAACAAATATTACAAATTAAAAAAAAATACAGAATGAAAATCATTATTATTAAATATTATTAAAAGTTAAACAGATCAGAATCATACAACAAAAGCTCATATTTCTGTATTTTAAGTACTCTACAAATATTTTTTTTTTTCTTAGCTTTGTATGATATAATTAATTATTACAAAATTAAAAACTGAAATGTCACAGTTTACTGCAAAACCTCAACTCTTTTAAACACATATGTATATGCATGTTTGTGAAGTTTTATCCTAACAAACAATAAAATATTTTATAATTATGAGGATGGAAAATGATAAAATGAATATTGTGAAAAATATACTTGAACTTGATAGTCAGAGGTATAAATTGTTGACTGTTTTTTTTTTAAGTACCCTGAAATAATGTAATGAACCAAACCTTGTAGCGCAACAAGTAGAACGTCGGCTCCAGGTACGAGACCCCCGGGTTCGAACCCGTGCCGCGACCTTCCAAAGTCATAAAAAATGGTAGCGGTATAGCACCCTTGCTAACATTCAAAGTGTTCAAGGCATGCTATACACAGTGAAGGCAGCACTATATATGCTTTAAGTGGACACCGTCTCCAGATAACTTAACTACTGTTTGTGGGACAATAAACACAACAAACATAATTTAATGATAAAATGAAAAAGTGGTTTGATATAAACTTTAAACCTTTAATCCTATCATTAATGCTACATAAATTATGAAATCTAAAGGGTTGAATTAGATATATCTGCTAAGGATTTAACCACAACAGCATTCTATTTTGCTGTCATGTCTCATTTTTAATTTATATTTGTCACCTGGCATGATACCACACCCAGTTACATTATCCTGACACCGGGCCAACCAGTCGAGAAACTACCCATATATTTGCTTGAGCGTTAGCAAGGGAGCTATGCCACTACCATTTTTAATGACTCTGGTTTGTTGCGGTCCGGTGTCGAACCTAGGGCCTCCTGTACCTGGAGCCGAGGCTCTACTGATTGCACTACTAGGTCCAGTCGGTCTCATTTATAATTTATACTTATCACCTTTGTTACGTTTTATGATCGGAATCTTTGTAGATTGATGTCCCATCCTTTCCTATTTCACCATGAAATTTAAACATCCATTCTAAATACTTGTTTCATCCATATTTATATTAAAAACCTGCACATATGAATATAAACTTCAAACTTGACAAATATGATACATGAAGTAAAAATGCAGATATTCGTATATATAGTTTGTGATTTGCTGTGTCACCATGTATAAAAAAATGTGGGTCGGAGCTATATAACCTATCAAGTCTCGTGCCATAAAACCCATATTACAAACAAGGGAACATCGAGATAAAATGTAGACAGTCTCATAATAACAGTATAATGATTTTTTATTTAAGTCGCTAAATATTAAAAGTAAACATTTTGACATCAAATGAGGATAAACATATAATAACAGATGGTAATTTGTTTAAGTCGCTCAGTATGGGAAGTGAACAATTGTCCCTACCAAGTTCGGTAAAGTCTTACCACCAACTGAACAAAATCACGCATGAGTAACTACTGCAAGCACCCTGCATAGATGCAAAAGTGAGCCTTTAAACACAGGCAAAACAAAACTACGGAGCAGTTCCATCACTAATGTTATGTTTTTCTGCTTTGTTAGATGCACATTCTAATAGAACAAGGATTTTTGTTTCAGAATTTTTTTTTAAAATACCAGGCAATTTCTGCTTTGAAGATTTTCTGTCTATACTTTTAGAAGTCGGTGCTGATAAGATTGTCTTTTAGTAGACGCCTAAGGATTGAAAGATACAATCGAGTCTGTAGATAGTCAGGATTTAGAAAGTCTATACTTTATAATATTGCAGATATATATCTCAAGATTTAAGAAAATATCAACCTTTTCTCATGCCATTTGTTTTTTCTATTGTGTATGTGACTAAACATTTTTATTAAAGGTTCTATTTTTTAAACAAGTTTTATTCAAAGAGGTTAAAAGTTAGAGCCATATTCTACAAAACAGTGGTAAAGTGCCACATGTACTTTAACTATTTTAACATACGTCATGACATTTCATGCCGAGTTAAGTGGCTTCTTGTGTATATTACAATGAAACTTAAAAAAAATATATACATTTGACAATATGTTTTAACAGTATTTGATGCAATACAGACTAAGGATTTATGCATATCATCATGATATTTGTGCAAATTTAAACAATACATGTCGACAATTTGGACTCTTTTTTTTTTTAAGTAAAAACAATAATTTTAAAATTGTTATTAATTATTAATCATCAATTAGTTTTATTAAAAAACACAATTACAGACTAATTAAATGCATAAGCAATACATTCAAACACTAATTTTTTCAATTAACAGTTATCTAGATGCATTTAACCTTATTATTATATACTATTTTTATTTGTTTAATGTTATTTAAAACTATAATTTTTATGCAATGCAAAAACAAATCTGTCAACAAATTTAGACTTGTTTCTGATGATAAAAGCATGTTGCTGATGTTTTTCAACATTATTGAAGTTAAACATCTTGTGACCTGCCCTATGATCATTGTTTTCCTTTTCATCAAAGCAAACACTGATGATGATGAGCGATGCACACCTTTTAGACGTATGTCACACTGGCTCCAATTTTGACGTGCAACTTTACAACACTCTATACTTCTGTATCTGCTTCAAAAAAACATGATATGCAAATCTCATTAAACACAGACAACAAGCAGATTGAGTTTTTAGTTGTACAATGAAACAAACTAACAATGTTTGAAGCTAAAAAAGATACAAATCTCTTCGAATGTTGTAGAGAAACAATCTAATAAAGAAAAAGTATTTAGACTGAATCTTTTTTTCTAAGTACTGTAATTTCTTTCATAACGTGCACACTTATATTACATTAAATACTGGATCTGCATATTCGTAATATTTTTGTTGTTGTTTTACTTAGTTTTATTATGAGATAGTCGTAATTGTACAAGTTAAGTGCACACACACAAAGATGTATTTTAGTTTCAGTCATTTTTAAACTATATTACTGATTTGTTTCCTGTTTAACATTTTGAAAACTTGCAGACATGTTTGAGTATCAAACTCTGCAAACAAATGTACATATAGGAACATGTCTTCATTTACCTGCAAATGTTAAGGGTATTAAAATAAATAAAAAGGCTTTTTAGAAGCAGTAAAGCTATTGACATTTTTTCACAGTGTCTCATACATGTAAAGAGTGTTGGAAAAGTTGATCCCGCTGTCCCTGCATGATGTAGTGATGACCTGCTTATTTCCTGGTGTTGTTTGTGGTATAGCCCGTGTTTCCAGCTTTGTTAGAAATACACTTATTTTACAAACAGGGGCGCCCATAGCCGAGTGGTAATAGTCAACTGACTTGTAAGACCTTAGCTGTTCTCCATGTAGGTCTTGTGTCTGGGGTCGTCATTCACCAGAAATAAGTTGACCATCGCCATTAACATATTTTTCCGGCGTTAAGTAACTATGTATTTTTTATCGACTATGGTCACTTTGATCATTTACATAAAAAGCAAAAGGTAAATGTGCCGATGGGATGTCAGAAACTTCTGTGTTTAGCCTTTAACTGTGTGGGTTAGAAACCCAAACAGGGTGAAGGACTTAATGTGGGAAGGTCTTTTAGTGGGAAGGTCTTCCAGCTGACCTGTGTTGCGCCAGAAAATTTATGCAGACATTTTTCTGAGTCTTCGGCCACCAGAATAGCTGGATGTCGCTGTAGTTATCATAACTGGTCGCTACGATGTGTTCCAAAAACAATACAAAAGCAAGGGATGTCACTCCAACCTGATGAATTTTATTGGTTCAGTAAATCTTAAAGCCTCCCGTAGTCACAGGCACCACATGTAAAAGGCTTTTTCTGTACTAAGGTTGAGTTCATAGATTTAATGAAGGAACCTGAACCTTGTGATAAAATGTTCAGTTTCTAAGCCAATCAGAACGCCTTGGATAATCGTCTCTCTGATGTAAAAACAAAGATAAATGTTTTGTTATCTGTACTGAAAATGCAGTAACAATTGTATACCTTACGAGATGTGCACAGTTAAATTGATAAATGAAAGTCTATAGGATGAAATAATCCCATACACTACACCCATTGCTTTTTTAAGAGCTTTTTTTTATGGCGTATTCTTCTACCCGAAAACAAAACAATAGTAATAAGTATCATTGCACCAGATACATCTGAGGGATTATTACGGAGTTCTGATTGTTTCTTAGCAGTTGGGAAAAGCTGTTCAATTGGTAAAAAAGTGATAGACAAAATGAGGTAAAAAAATATCCGCTTTTTATTAATTTGTAGATGGTTCCCCATAATTTTTTATACAACAAAATTAAGTGAGATTCAATGATTATAAAAATTGACCATGATCTTGCCATTCATAAACCCTTACCTAACTTTATTAATAACTTTTTTTTCTTTATTGCTAGCTTATGTGATCAAATAAAATACGTTCCTTTATAAGGTTCACTCTTGTAAACAAGAAAAGACTTGCTAGCTTGTTGTGGTACAAAAACTATGGAGGCTTGATTATTTTAAAAGAAATTTATTGTAAACTAGAGTGCACATACGTTTGTTTGTAATAGATGCCCTTAGTAAATTCCCATTGTTTGTGTGGTACGGTATGTTTTATTTGTGACACATTGTGAAGTAGTCTAGTTAGAAAGTGTTATGAACGATTACTTTCGACGTTGTTTTAAAACTTGGTTTGGGCGGGAAATTTGAATAATTTGCTTTCTTGTACAGAAATTAAGTTACCTTAGGGAGGATAATTATGTTGCTCATTCTTTTAATTTAAGTTGTGTAAGACATATAACTTTGTCATCGACTCGTATTAAAACATGTATTTCCTGTCTGAGCCCCGCTCAGAAAACCACATGACCACTTATGTTTTAGCTCGTCCACATTATCTGCCGATGTCTTTTTTCTGAAGAAATCTTTATCGTTTTTTTATATATAAATTTGATAAGAATGAACATTTTATGTGTTGATTAAAGAGTATTACTTCTGAAAAAGCTTAGACTAAAGTATGATGTTTTTCTTCAGAAATTAAGCACAAATACCTCAAACAGAGGTCAGATATTGTTACATTTATTAGGTTAAGGAAACTGTTGGATGCCACGTTTAAAAGCTACAGTACCTTTTGTACATCCAACAGTTCACTAATATATTGATGTTAACTTCATTACTTTTAAGAAGTGCATAACTTGACAGAAGTGATGCTGTTTATCTTGTTGGAAATAACCTAATGTTAAACATTATTTTTTATAGAACACATGTTAGATTGTTTATGTGGTCTTTTGCCATCATGCCGTTCTATTATGACTATTCTATACAACCTGTATTATACTTTTTCTCTTAGAGAATTTGGTTTCATAAACATTTATCCCTTTGTATTTTAACTGCAAGATAATTATAGGCATTGGTAGTGTCAGACCGTCAGTACCATTTACATGCTTTTACTGCCATGCATTTTGCTTCTGAACTCTGAACGTATTATTGGATTCATTGAACTTTTTATTTCTCGGGAGGACTGTCCAACAACTATTCCCGCTATGTAAAGGGACTTTTCTCTATTAAAAAACTACATTCTTACCTCCCTTGTGGGTAGGTATTTGGTATGTAGTTACTGCAGGAAACTTAAGATTTTTCCACTTTTTAAACACCTGAAAAACACTTAAGACTGAAGCATCCACATAAAATAGAATTTTAATTGTTTGAGATAAGAATTTATTAAAAAACTTGTGCACTTTTGAAAAGAAAAAAAAATCAAGTTAAAAATAAGATGTATTCTATTTTTTAAGCGTGGTATCTGACAGTTTGCGTTCATCAAATAAACGTTAACTTGATCTGGGGTTTAATCTAAGAAAAGCCGATTTTAAATACTGTTACAATTGTAAGACTGTACATATCTTGAAATAAATCAATCTATATGTCCATTCTTTCCAAATCATTCAGTAAGCATGATTGGGATTTCTTCTAATATATACATAGACATCGACGTCAGAGCGGTGTACCTGAATGATGATATAAATTTGGAGGTCATTTGGTTTTCTAAGTTTAAATATAGCTAACTGTGCAGCGTGGCTCAGATAGGAAATACCTATTTGTAATGAAGAATGATGTTTTATGCTTCAATTTTCACAAAGATGTAAGACATCAAAAATCGTCATTTTGCGAGATTTTTTCAGGCAACAATAATTTATTTGGTTCTTTGAGAAAAAAATCTGGTCCAAACAGCTTGATACCACTTGAGTAGAGAATATGAAAACACCTTCCCATAAGGGAGATAACTAAAACATTTCTTTTATTTCGAAAATGGGGAATTTCTATAATTACTGCTTTAAAACAATTTTTGGTGATATAGTTTGGAAAGAGAGCCACTGACCTCATGCTTTCTTTCTTTTGTCACTTGGAGTTTTCTGTAAGGAGCTTTTGTTTGAGGGTCTAGGCATTATTTGTCAAAGTTACGTAATCGGATGTCTTTAGAACATATACATGTATTTGAAATAGCTCGAGTAGAGGTTTTGTCCTTTGGAATATTGTCTGTTAGTTTTTAGTGTATAATTGTACATTTATTCTAAATATTAGCTATAGTTTAAATATATGTAATATATATTTATGTCCTATGTCTGTATTTATGCATCTATATATTTGTGTAATGGCAAACTTGTGAAAAACAAATACTATTTTATATGTACATATATGTTAACTCATTACTATGTTTGCTGCAGAAGTACTTTGGCTATGTATACTATGGCGCATTTCATTTTAATAGTTCATTTACAAAATCTAGATTAGTATTACTTTTAAGGTTTATTGATAAAGATATATGCCAAACTATTTATTAAATAGATCACTGGTTCTTTAGTTTTCTTGAAAATGTTGAGGAAAATACTATTTAAAGAATATGGCCATTTTTAAATGTTTTTGTGATGCAACTTAAGTGTTTTATACTTCACAAATGAAACAAAAGATACTGTATTTATTAGTAACTACTGTATTTATCAATAGCTACCATATTTATCAATAACTACCGTATTTATCAATTACTATCATTTTTATCAATAACTAATGTATTTATCAATAACAATTATAAATTTATTCTTTATTGATTAAAAAAACACCAGTAGATGGGCTTTTACATTAGAAGTGTTTTTGTTGTTTGTAAAATTGTTTAATATCCTGGAAGATTATTTTATGTGTTTCCTTTAAGACACTTTTATTAAGAATAAAGCCCAAAGAAACATTTGTACCAGTATAGGGCTGCACAAAACAAATAAAAAAAAAGTGTCAATTGTTATTGATTCACTTGGTACTTTTCACTACTTTTTCATTAGTTTAAATAACCTTCAGGGCAGTCAGTTATTTCATTTGTTTCTGCTTTTATAAATTAAATGAAGCATCGTTTATAAGATCTCTTAGTATCAGTATAATGGCATCAGCGAATTGTTTTCAGTTTATCCTTAGTATCAACGTGCTTACGAAAGCAAGTTGTAACCAGCTTCAATTTAAAAAAGCAACAACAAGCGCTAAAGCCATTTCAACTGCTTTGTCTTAATTTGCTTGTCAAAGAATTACAAAAATGTCAGTTGCATTGTCTTGCGGTGTGCTTTAATGTACAAACATAATTACCTTTCTCTGCTCTGTTGATGCCCGGCTGTCATTGGTATGATAATGAGTGTTGGTGGCAAGTAACATGGCATATTATATTGGGTGAAACTTAAATCTTGTTTAATGTATTTGTCTGCGATCTTCTAGCGACGGGATGAGATTGGTAAAAAGATGGAGAATCATTTCCAAGGTGGCAGTATCGGAGGTGGACCACCCCTAGTCAATATCTGCCCGCCTTCTCCGCAGAACAATGACGAAACTAAAGTTGGAAACTTCAACTAGTAAGTTACTTTGTTTCTATTGCCTTTTTATAATTTTCATCAACAGAATAAAAATGTTCATCAAAAAAAATATAAACTGAAAGTGAAATATGGTCGACAATAATTGACATTGTATCTTAAATGCTGTTTTTGCTTTTACAAGTCAGATAAACATGCTTGAGCTTGAGGATAGATAATATTTAAAAGACAAATCCAGATGTTCAGCATAAAAAAACAACAACAATAGTTTTTATGATTTAACTTTTTGAATGTAAGCATATGGAAACAGTAAATAATCTGTTGTATTAAAATTACTTTTTCGCACAGGGTGATTTTTATATTAAGGCTACATAGCCTTTAAATATTATTTTTAGATTCGCTGTCTTTGCAAAGCGTATTGGGAACGTCACATGACAATTGTTACTGAATACAAACCATACTTGGACTGTCATTATTGTCAACAATTTTATTGTTTATCTGTAAAGTTAAAGTTACGTGACCCAGTTGACGAGTCATTGAGCCAAGGTTAAAATAGCCATCTCTATTTCCTTAGGTATTTTGTAAACAATAAAAAAAAATTGTTTAACCATTGTACAATATAAACTTGTACTTTATAAAGTTAATGTAAAGTTAATGAAGTAGCAACGAATATATGCATGCACTACTATTTTTGCATATTGAGTAATCCACAGAAATCAAATTCAATACTTGGCCTTTAAAAGGAAAGGTTAGGTGGCGACGTTAATTAATATTAATTTGTGCTCGTTTATTTATTTTGTGATTCAAATCATGATAAATACTGTTACTATTTCAAAGAAAATGTCACAAGTATTAACATATGCAGAGACATCATTTGTCGCTAGACATACTAGATTAACTCATTCATATCTTTTAAAAAGAGAAGTTCAACCTGTATATGTTCCTTGCCAGGAACCAATGACAGTATACCATATTTTATTACAGTGTATCGAAACAGACCACATTCAGTTGAAGTATTTTAATGTCAATAACATGTGTGAACTGTTTAGGACAGTGTCTGATTCTAAACTTGTTTGCTTCTTGAACGATATAAGTATTCTTAATAAGTTATAAATTTTTAAACTGTTTATTTACCAACTGTTATATTTATAAACCGTTTAATATATTAACCTATTTTCGATTGTACATTATTTTAACCTGATAGATTTTTGTATTTTTCTATATTTTACTAACATAGTTTAGTTTTTACCTGATTATTCTCTATTCATATTAAACTTCTTTGTATTTGGCACCGTATGACTTGTTAAGTGTCGGTGTGCCGTAAAACCCAAAAAAATAAATAAATAAAAATATGACTCTGGATGTTTATTAAACTGTCTAGTTTGTGGTATTGAATGTTTTCATTAAGTTGCTTTTTGTCAAAGATGGAAATGAAGATATGTATATTCATTTATAAATTATCGTCATAGCTCGTGTTTGCTGCACACTCTTTTCACTCACTGATAACTGAAATACTATTGGTAGAACGATAAACTCAATAAACAAATCTTTTCTTAACATTATAACATTTACATCATAATTTTTATTATTATAAAGTTGCAAACAATTCCTTTGTCAGGTTTTCTATTGTAAATCCATAGCAAATTTTGTACATAAAACCTTCATAACTTTTCCATTATTCTACTGTTTTCGCATCTTATGTAGCTTAATTAAGCTTATTTTAAGCTGAACGTATTTCGAATACACAGCCACCCTTTACAAACCATTATCATGATTTTACAAGTCCAATGTGTTTCACTGTTTTCTTTAAATTGGGTATAAATGGCTATGGTTAGGCAAAATATTGAATAGAATATTTAGGATTGAGATCAAACCACAAGTGCATAGATCTGCATCATCGGAAGACATCTCAACTTGAATGTTCTCACCCTGACTAGGACTCGAACCCACACGATTTGATTTTTAGGCTTCAACCGCTATTAATGCTATGCTGCTGCTGCTGACACTGTTACTATACTTATATTTATTATAAAAAATGGTTTTAAATTATTATTATTATAATTATTATCTTAATATATAATTTTATTACATGTATTATTATTATTATCATGATTATTATAATAAATGTCATGATTATTATTTTATAATTACATGTATTATTATTATTATTATTAATTGTCTTTATGTTTGTATTAATTTTGAATGTGTAGTTTAGAATATGTAGACTAGTATATGTAATACCCCCCTCCACTTCTTCATCGAACCATTACTGAGACACTATGTTCACTTGCAGTATATCTTTCAGTAACAGCCGAGTGGACTCTAACATCAGTCAGAATAATCTCAAAGATAACTTGAACAAGGAGTTGTCGCTACAACTATCTGGAGTACCTAGCTCCACGACACATCGACGTCTTGATCACTCACCATCAGATATTGGTAAGTGTCACGTGGCCTCATCTAAATATGGTTGATACTCTTAATTTCAAACGTGACTGTGGACCGAAATCATCGCCTACGTGTATTGGTAGTATGTATTGGTTTCGAATTGTCAGTTTGATCGGCTATTCTCATGCTTGGAAATTGGTAAGTATTCACGTCTTATCACAGGTTTGTTTAGTCGATAGTGAAATTTGTGCAAATAAAGATTTACTCATAGAAATTGGTAAGTATTATGTGGAATAAAACTTGTATTCTAACATTTACCTGCTTTGGCAAAAATAACCCTGTTATATTAAAATGGAGAGCTGACCAAAAAAAGTTATCATGTTTAGATGATGGTAAATCTCCCTCTCATTGACTGGAATACAAAGTTTTAAAAAACAGATATGGTTTGAGTGAAATTATGTTAAAGGTGATAATCATACTCCTATATAGGTTATTCTTTGTCTTATCAGTTACAGTTGATATTTGGTATCTTTCAATTTTTTGGCGATTCAGGAACAAATAAAAACTTGACATATCCGTAAACGTCATTTCCCCTGAATCAGGGGCGGATGCAGAAAATTTTGGGTGGGGTGGGTATGAATCAATATCCATTTAACTTTATTGCAGTTTTTTTTATAGTTTTTTTAAGTTTACATGTTTGTGTTCTCACAACTCTACTCTTTTACCTGGTTGGTGGGAGGGGGTTTTATCCCCCCATTCCCACCACCTGGATCAGTCCCTGCCATGGAATGTCTATATAATTTGTGTAGTTTTAACTTCTTATATATTTTCCATTATTCACAGGTTGATTCATAGTAATTTGCATGACATTTTGGAGTTATATGTAAATTCCATTTGCTTTCCTGAAAAACACTATATTTTTAGTATAAGCTAATGTTTTATGTGATAAATTCACAAGTTGTTTTATCCATTGTTTTTAAGACATACCATTCCTTATTTCTGCAAGAAATAATTAAAACTAATAAAATTTACAGGTTCTGTAGTAAATAATAATGTCCAATTTGTCTTCGTTGGCCTTTGTTAGTAATACAGTGTTTTTGGTTTTTATTTTGTTTTGATTACTGAGCTTTATCACATCAAAACGGTTGTAATAATTGATATTTGATTCATCAGCCAGAAAGCAAAAGATCAGGTGTCCCAGGAAATGTTCACCAGTCAAGTGTATTTTAATATACTGTATTATAATATATATTATATTATACTTCATTATACAATACCTCACCTTGCTGTCACTTGTTACAACAACACTAGCTTAGTTAATTGTTTATTTGCATTCAGACATCAGTTAAATACTCCATGTGTATACAGATCTCTTTCCTAACTCCCACACAGGAGAGTTTCAAAACAGAAGATATTCCCTTACATGTAATGCCAGGTAATACTAAGATTTATCTCCCTTGTACCGACAAAGCACTTCATATCGAGTTGAAGATTTTTTCAATTTGTGTAAATACACATGTTATGTCAATAATGCAATAATAATTTCTCTTTACTACATTGCTGTTGTAAGTGGTGGTGTTTCTGGTGTTTGCAGCTAGTTCAACTCGCAGTAGCAGCATTGATTTGCCGCGCCAGAACACCAACAATAGCCAGGACGAGCCAGGCTTCGGTCAGCCCAAACCCATGCTACCATATAGCTCCATGTTCATATTTGGTCCCACAAACCCGTAAGTACTTTCACTCTTAGTTTGATTTAAACATGTATTAAATTTATAATTCAAAGTGCTTCAAAGCTATGCTCTTTACGTAAATAGGTATATATAGTTGTATAGATTCTTTACATGAAATTGAACTTCATTTCAGAATTTAACTAAAGATAACTTGTAAATTTTATCCAGGATTCGTAGATTTTGCCACTTCGTGGTGAATCTGCGGTACTTTGACCTGTTCATCATGATCGTCATCTGTGCCAGTAGTATCGCTCTCGCTGCGGAGGACCCCGTCAAGGAATCTTCACAACATAACAAGATCCTCAACTACTTTGACTACGTCTTCACTGGTGTCTTCACCATCGAGCTCATTCTCAAGGTAACTTTTTATGTCTTTATCTCCGAAAAAAAAAAAAAATACTATTATTATGTTTGTTTACAATTCTTAATTAATTGAAATTGCTTACATGATAAAAATAACATCAAACCATGCACTTATTTCATTGATAAATAATTCTGTACAAAAGGAACCTTATATGGTCAAACTTTGGTCATTCTAACTCGGGCTGTCCGAAGGAGATGTATTATTCGAAGTCGTTGATCAGTCCCATTTTTTTCTTTATATACCGGTAGTTTAATGTTAAAAAATCAGATTAATCATTTGTATTAATCAAAGCTTCGGCATTATTCGAAAGTTTTGGTCCACAACTTACAGCTTAAATGCTATCTTCACACATCTTTTCCAAAGCCTGATAGCATCACGACCATTGTGTATTGCTACCAGTCAAACTGTGAAGTGAGGTTACTCTAGTAACATTGATGTTGGCTTCGTTACTTGGTTGCTTGAAGTTTTTAATTGAAAATGACTGACAATTCACAATGGTTGGTTAACTACACTACACTGCCGTTAGTAATGCTTGAATCCCCACCCCTTTCCTTGATACCGCTGCCACCTGAGGCTGAGTCCTGCTGGCTAGGCCCACCCTCTACCGATTCCTCGTACAACTCATATACCTCCCACTGTGATCACAGTGCAAAGTCAAATAAGGCCACATTCCTATTTTCAATGTCTTTAATATGACAACCTTTCAGTGCATCTAGGTGTTGAGAATAAATACAACATGGATTTGGTATATCAGGTATATCGGGTGAATGGTTAGTGATTCGTACTGAAGCAACAATTGGCTATTCACAGGTGATTGATCTTGGAGTAATCCTTCATCCCAAATCGTACTGCAGAGACTTGTGGAACATCCTGGATGCCACGGTTGTCATATGTGCTCTCGTCGCTTTCTTCTTCACGTAAGTTGAATCACTGTCTTCAGCGTTTTCTCATTTTCATTGATGTTTCAATTGTTTTAAAACTTTTTAAATGTTGTAATTTAATAACATAATATGCACATATGTGTCCTTTGCTTTGTTTTTATCCAAATTACAACTAACCATGAAAAAAAAAATTATTGTGTGTTTAACCCAAGTATTTACTAACACTTAAGTATATGTATTTATATTCAGACCAATTTGCTTAACACGTTTTACAGGCTAATACCTTTCACCGTGCAAGCAACAAACTTATATCACCATTTATTGTAAATACTTGCTACATTTACACTGAAATTTGCACTTTTTGTAAATGAAACTTTATAAAAATTTACTGTTTTTGTAATTATTATTCTAATTGTAAGCTGATTATACCCTGTTTATGTTAAAGTTCATCATAATAGGAACTGTATGATGATCTTTCATAAGTGTCGGTTTGCCATAAAACCCGAAATGCAAATACAAATGATTTATTTCATTTACATTTTTTAGGGTTAGCTTAGATTGCAGATCAACTATGCATTGCAATCATTAGATAGGAACACATTGTGATTCTAATCATTTATCTTCATTTCCTTTTAAATAAAAAACAACGTATAAGTTAAAAAAACAACATATTTTTAATTAAAATGACTTAAGTAATACATTTACATTCTTAAGATACAACTTTTTGTTAAAATTAAAGATCAAAGAGGTATACATATAAATTTGGTGCAAATTGGCTTTGTTTCAATAACATTCTGCAGAAACAACATTCAGTTTATAAATTTGTCTAGTTCTTAAAATTGACAATGGTGTCCTTCCCTTAAAAATAGATCCTTGTTTACATTGAAACATAAAGTTCAGCATATTTATTTTATTATTAGTTCCGAGTCCTTCCCATAATCATAAAAAAAAAAAATTCCATTGAAACTCAAAATTCAGCATAGTAATTTTTCTAGTTCTCAAAATCAACAGCATTCAGATTATTTCTTTTCTAACATAAATCCTATTTTTTTCAAGTTTACCCTGTTTTCGCTTTATATTGTGTTTCTCTAAATATTATGTTTTAAAAACAAGTTTCACTAACCTTCAGAATTCTTGCAGCATACGTGAGAAAGGGTGGGAGTCCAAAGTATTCAAAGCTTTTAAACTAACACGCCAGTAGATAAACAAACAGTGGAGTGGTTTTAAGTGATCGTGATATAGTTGAGTTTCAGAATCGGGGGAGTTTTTCTCACTCTTAGTCATTTAATAGCCTTTAAATTAAATCATGTTTGAATTTAGTAGAATCATCTTGCGAGTTCATTAAGTACCCTCTACATAAGGTGTTATTTATTAACTAGAGGTGGTATCCGACAGTTTGGACCAAAGATTTTTTTTCTCAATCAAAATAGTAATTGATAGTGAAAAGGTCCTGCAAAAGGCTGATCATGTATTCTTCTCTGGCATCAATATCTATTTTTAGCAGAGATCACTGTTGTGTTTATTTATAGCGATGGAAAGAATGAAAATTTCAAGTGCTTTTTTTTATCAATTGGTAAGGTCTAACAATATAGGTACATGTAGTGTTGAAAATCAGCTTTACTGAGACTAAGGTACGAGTTTATGCAAAAATTGCTTCATTTTACCCAAACAGTGAAAGATATTGTTTCATGCATTTTGTGTAGGCAAACTGTCGGATGCCACCTTTAACTAACTTCCAGTTTCTTCTCCAAACCACTTGTTGCTGTCACTCTCCATGATATTCTCAAGTGAGACAGTTTTAGTGGGTAACCACAAAATGAATGTCAGATCGATAATAGCAAAATTTACAATAATAAATCAGAGTAACTCCCCTTATATGGAGCTTTAGATAGAGGATAAATGCCACACACAATCACTGCTTCATGTAGGACATGTGTGTGTACATGTGGTATGTGTGATAGTAAGTGGTGTGAAGTTATGTGTGAGAAATAGACTCTAGACTCCGTCTGTTTTAGTTGATGATTGCACTTTATGTATGTGAGAAATAGACTGTGGCCTGTTTTAGATGCGCTGTATGTGCTTTTAATGTTTTTGTGTCTGAGAGCGTGTGTTCGTGCGTGCGAACACGTGTTCATTTTTTGCTTAAACTTTTGCTTTTTGATGCTGCAGTCAGATTGAACTCAAATAGCCCAAGACAAAGGCTGTTTTTGTGAAATTACTTGACAGTGCTTGTGGGGTTTTCCTGTAAAAGAGTTAGACTTTTGTGCTTATTAAACAAACTAAATAAATTTAATTAATATTGTCAGCATTTTTAAAAAAGAAACAAATTAAGCGAAGAATTATTTATGCGTATATATACCTTGACCTTTGGTTATTTGAAGTCGTTGGAACTGCCGATCTACTTCGAATATTGCATACTTGGAATAATCCAAATTGCCTCCACTTACAAAATTATTCAACTAGGACTCTGCCATAATTCTCAACATATTTCCGTATGTAATTCTGTACATATTTCAATTTTAAATATACAACTATGTCCCTAGATTAAAAAACTATACAAAGACGATGCAATATTGAAAGTCCTTACTTTTGAATGGCTGCAATAGCTCAGGTGGTAGAGCATCAGCTTGCGGATCGGTAGTTCGTGGGTTCAAACCCCGGCCGGGTCAAACCAAAGACTTTAAAGTTGGTAGTAGTGGCTTCCCTCCCAACGCTAAGGGGATAGCATTACGCCTGACTCGTCGGTGTCAGTATAATAGACAGGCCGGGTTCAGTCCCTGGGCACCTCATAAGTGCCCCTGTGCTATAATGATAAGAAATGTTGCTGCACAGTATCGGCAAAAATGCCGGAAAATCCCAATCCTCATATTCTTGTCTAACAGGCACTTGTATGACTTACTTAACTTGGTTACATAGTTACAGATGAAGATATTGACAGTAATAACGTTTCATTCATAGTTCATCTGTAATTTTGAAAATTCACCTGACTTTGTTGTTTTTCTCTAAATGAGATAAAAGGGTTATATTAAATGTATTTTTTAACTTGTAATAATAGATTTAAGGCTGAACCAGTCTACTTATAAACCCTTAACCATGCAGGTTCTGCAAATGATTGTTTATGGTTTGTAAAGGCATAAAATGGCGTATACATGCAGGAAATGGTTTTTAGTTAATAGAACTTTTTACTGTTACATTTTTTTTAATTTGACACTTTTAATGTGCACTAATAATTAATGTATTAATTACAGTTTGCATATGATTAATGAGAATTGCGCCTTTGTGAGACAGTTGAACTAAGTTGCTAAACATAATAACATTTGTCTTTATAAGACTGTTTAAAAATTTTGCTACATAAATGGTGCCACTGTTGTATTAAGCCAAAACATAAGCAGGGATAGTCAACCTTGCACTGGAAAATAAGAAAAGGTTGTATGTCAGTAAATACAGATATTAAAATATGAACTACCACTTGACAAAAGCATACAGAGTAAATGTAAAAGTGACAATACATACAGTAGACGAAACCCAGGTTAGGCGTAGACTTTCTTAGCGTTTTGGGTATTTTTAAATTTTCAATTATTTAAACTGGTTATGCAGGTGTGTAAAGTGCGTAATGGCAGATATGCGTCTGGTAGCACGTTGACAGTTTTACACTGTAAAACTGTTAATTAAAATTGAGGTATTATAAAATAATTCTTGTTAATTTTATTTTTTAAGTCCGGTGACATTTTGTGCCAAATTTTGCTTAATAATAACAAAAATACTAGCAAAACTTGTAAGCAAAATGCCATCGTATACCACCAGTATAATTGGACCGTTCCAAAAGGGTCAGTGAAGCCTGTTTATATAAACTAGCTTATCCAATCAATGCAAGTGTTAACCTTGTGCTGAGTGGTTGACCTACTTTATACCAAAAAATATGCACACTTATTCGTCATACTGTTTGTGATTAATTTAAGGTAGGCGTGGTCTAAAACTGCAAGAATAACAAAAGTGGGAGGAGTTAGGTACAAATCGTGGAATGGTCCATTGAACATAAGAATTATAAGATTGATATTGTGTTTATAAAGAGGATTGAAAAGATGTTAATGTTGTATCATGTTTTCTGCCCTAGCTGTTGTAATGGAGCAAGGTCATGCTGAAAATCACACATGCAATTTAGTTGTTAAATATCGTTCATTATCATAGCTTTACATTAATATTGTAATTGCTATTATTACTATTTCTATTATTACTGTTATTATTATTTTTATTATTATTATTATTATTATAACTTTTATTATTGTTAATTTTAATTAATTATTATAATTATCATCATTATCATCATTATGACTATTATTTATTCTTCTTCTTCTTCTTCTTCTTCTTCTTATTATTATTACTGTTATTACTATCAACATCATCATTACCCATATATTCATAAAATAACCTTTGTTATCGTCATCAGTATGTTTACAAAATATCATCAGTATGTTTACAAAATAGCACGTTTCTTTTCTGTATTTTATTGTAATTATGTAATTGTGCAATTGCATTATTTTGTTTATTCAACTTTCATAAAATAAAATTAATTGGTTAATTTTGGTGCATTGTACATTATATATAGGAAAGGCTTATAATGCGTGTGTGACTCTCTCATGACGTTGGTCTTAAGTCATTCACCGCTTTTCCCGAGGCTTGTAGCATCATCTCTATAGTTAGTTACATGCTTTGTTGTCTTTTTTCTTTCTAGATCCTCTGACGAGTAAGCTATCTCACAAACATTGATAAATAAGTATTGATATGATAGTATGTTTTGGAAATGTATACATTATGAATTGTTTTTATAACTATATTGATCATGAAATGAACTTTTTTTTTCTTCTTTTTGTTGATGAAATTGAGTCAAGTTATGTTGTATTGTTATCTGAATGACATATACCCTTTAAAGGCATTTTCCATACACAAGTGTCGACCATTGAGAAAGTTTGTAGTGGTTAAAATGATATTGAAATATGAGATATTGCCAAGAGATAGATATAGCAATGTTGACTGCATTGAAACAGCAAAATTATCGACTTGAGTGGTGCGACTGCATCGTCTATTTGTCACTTCTCTGACTTAATGTTGGAAGGTCTTCCAGCTCTGACATGCGGTGTGCCACCAAAATAGCTAGACATCGCTATAATGATCGTAATTGGTCGCTGCAATGTATTTCAAAAAGCAAAGCAAAACAAAAACATACAATATTATTTTGTAACACTTAAGCAACCTGTTTAAGCGAATTTGATTTTAGGTATGTTGAATGTTCAGAACAGTATTTAAGAACTAGTGACAATAATTTTTAAAAACATTTACAATACAACACGGATTTTTAAAGCATAAGCTTGTGACTTAAGTGAACTTAAACATCCAGGACATTTCACCTCACACCAATTTAACAAAGGTTAATTTTTTTTAAATGGTAGGATAAAATGTTAGGCGTTAAAATTAGAATGAAGAGCTCCCATGGCTGATCAGTTAGATTTGTGACTTGTAACTCCTCAGCACCTCGCCACGTGAGTTAGTGTCCCGGGTTGGGCTGATAACTTTCATGTGGGTAGGTTTTCAGACTAACCTGCCGTGTTCTACTCAGGCTTAAGTCGTCTTCCATAAATAATTAGCTGGATGACCATAATTTATGCTGGTGCGATGCAACTAAAAACAAATGTGATGTAACAAAAAACAAAACAATTTAAATGCTTTGAATTAAATCTTATGTATGCCTGATAAAGAATGCCTAATAAGACGTTGTGATGACCTGATAACATGACACTTGTGTATGTGAGAATTGCCTGTATATAGCCGATTATCTTTGCTTTTAGTAAAATTCACATTTTGATAACTGAAACATATACGATTTACGTGTTCACAACAAGATATTGACCATGCTCATTATTGTTTCTCACCTTTGATTTTTTGTACTGTCATGTTTGTGTAAATCACCAAAAAATATATAGGAAATAATTCGGAATGACACTTTGTAATAAAAATGGTCAATCATTTGATTTTTTAATTTTAGTTTTGTCTTTTTGTAAATGTGCAAATAAAATATATATTCCTTGTGTAATCATCAAGCCAGTTTTATTTAGTTGGTTTTTGTTTCAAACATATGTTTAAAAAAATGCCATTGTTTTATACATTAAATGCAGTTATTCCAGGGCATGATATTTTTAAACTCAATCATTAATTGTAATCCACTGCTATAAATTAACACTATCATATGGGAAACTATTTCCTATTTCGTAATATAATATTAAATAAATTTGATTGTTGTTAAAATAATTAAATAGTTTTGTGTTATGATGAATACTTTAGGATATAAAATTAAAGTTAATGTGACATGTTTAAATTCCATTTTTGGGAAAATTGTTATGACGGTGTATACCAGAAAAGGAAACCCTAACAGAATTAGTTATTGTCACACACATGTACATGTCTTTAAAAGAATCTAAATGAAATATTTTCTTCTATTTGTATGCAAATCTCTGGTGTATTTGTCCGGCGCTGTTTGTATAAAATAATCATACTGTTTGAAAACAATGTATGGATCATGCAAAATGCTGGAAGTCTTTGTTCACCTGTTAATTTCCTTGTTACATGAAACATTTTGATTGTAGGTGTAATATTGAGGTGGTATCTGACAGTTTGCTTTTATCAAATACTGTATACGACCTCACCTGGTGGCGCAATCAGTAGAGTATCGACTCCAGGTACGGGAGGCTCAGGGTTCGATCCCGTTCCGTGACATACAAAAGTCATTAAAAATGGTAGTTGTATAGCTCCCTTGCTAATGCTCAATCAAATATAAGGGTAGTTCCACGACTGGTTGGCCAGGTGTCAAGATAATGTGACTGGGTGTGGTATCGTGCCAGGTGTTCATGACATGATATACACAGTGAAGGCAGCACTATATCTGCTTCAAGTGGACGTCGTCTTTATCATTTCGTTGGATCATTTCATTTAACAATTTATTTGAATATTTGTGAGAGATAAAACTGTTTCAAACTGTCAGACACCACCTTTAAAGTACTTTGATTAATATAAAGATCTTCTGTTGTCATAGCATAGGTTTGTTGAGGAGACAAGGCCAGGCAAGCTCCTAAGTAGCTTGTTTACATATTGTTTTTGGTCCTTTGTCTGTTTTTTGTACATAAAGTTATTAATTTTTTATTTCTGAAAAACTGCATTTAATTATTTCTGTAATATCAAAATGTGTTTAGTAAGGTGTCAAAATCACAAATCTAAATAAAAAAGGAATATATTGTTATGTTTAGGATTTATAGCTTACTTCAAAGTGTATATCTTTTTATAGCAATGCAAACATACTTAGGTAAGTGTTAATATCGTCAGTTTGTTGACCTTGGCAACTGCAGCTGCACTGAATGTCACATGACAATAATCAATGCATGCTAGCAAGTAAATGGATTGTTATAACAAAAAGTTAAGCTTGTTTTGGTTTTGTTCATTTTAAGTTGAAAATGGCCATTTTAAAATCGTGACAAAATGATAATGGAATAAAATGACTACAGTACATTTTGCATATGTATATCTATTAACGAATTAATAATTTTCAAAAGAGGAATAGAAACATAATTGCTATTTGATCACAGGTGATTTATAATCTTTCTTTTTTTTTTATTTTCCTACTGGATTTAAAACAGAAAGTTTATGAATATGCAAATATTTACAGTTACCTTTATCAACAGACTCCCGAATGTTGTATGTCCTGTTTTAGAATACAAATCGTGGACGCCCGTGGCATAGTTTTCGAGTCGCCGACTATTAACACTATGATTGCATTTCCCCCCACCGTGTGGGTTTGAATCACATTCAGGGCGAAGGACTTACATGTAATGTGGGAAGGTCTTCCAGATGACTTGTGTTGCACCGGTGGTTCTTCCCAGACATTTGTTTGGGGGTCTTCCTTCACCAAAACAGCTGGACGTAGCTATAATGATCATAATTGGTCGCTGCGATGTATTTTCAAAAACAAAACAAACTGAATACAAATCTTTCTTCTGGATATTCATTTTTATGCCAGATAGATGTGTAGATGTTTTTAGTCTATTTTAGTTGGTTTCAATCTCATGAACATTAATTGTAATTACTGCACACTTAACGCATAGCGCAAACAATGTCCTTTTGCTGGTAATAGACATATCATTATATTATCAATATATTATATAATATATATGTTATATAATATATATATATATATATATATATATATATATATATATATATATATATATATATATATATATATATATATATATATTATATAATAAAAGATGAGTAATTGACAATGATAATGTTTGCATTCCATCATTAAATATGTACATTTCATACAACTTTACCGACACATGAACCGAGAATGAACACAGGCTGCTAAAAGCGTAAATTAAAAACATGTAATTGCTCAAAAGTTTCGTACTTTTCTTGAAATGTGTCTCAGCCATCATGTAATCTGTCAACTTCTTTAACTGTAAAAGGGTGTTATGTATACTTTACAAATACACCTACACTATCAGCCTCATCTCACTTGCATGAAAAGTCTTCGTATATTTCAGCGATCGCAATTATTCTTGACCTTTATCTTGCACCTACAAAACATCTTACCTTTTTATCTCTACTACCTCAAATCAATCAGTTAATCAATCAGTTTTCTGCACTCTTTGTGGTTTTATTTGTAAGAACATAATTCGTAAGGTAGTTACTTCTACCTTCTAATCAGTAATCAATCAGTTGTCCACACTCTTGGCTGTTTGATTGTAAGAGCGTGTTTTATTTGTAAGAGCATAATGCATAAAGTATCTCCTTCTACTTCCAATCAATCAGTAATCAATCAGTTGTCCACATTCTTTGCTGATTGTAAGAACATAATGCATAAAGTATCTCCTTCTACTTCCAATCAATCAGTAATCAATCAGTTGTCCACATTCTTTGCTGATTGTAAGAACATAATGCATAAAGTATCTCCTACTTCCAATCAATCAGTAATCAATCAGTTGTCCACATTCTTTGCTGATTGTAAGAACATAATGCATAAAGTATCTCCTACTTCCAATCAATCAGTAATCAATCAGTTGTCCACATTCTTTGCTGATTGTAAGAACATAATACATAAAGTATCTCCTACTTCCAATCAATCAGTAATTAATCAGTTGTCCACATTCTTTGCTGATTGTAAGAACATAATGCATAAAGTATCTCCTACTTACAATCAATCAGTAATCAATCAGTTGTCCACATTCTTTGCTGATTGTAAGAACATAATGCATAAAGTATCTCCTACTTACAATCAATCAGTAATCAATCCGTTGTCCACACTCTTGGCTGTTTTATTTGTAAGAACATAATGCATAAAGTATCTCCTACCTCTAATTAATCAGCAGTCATTCAGTTCTCTGCACTCTGTGTTGTCTTATTGTAAGAGCATAAAAGCAGTTAAAAAAGTATTATGCTGTAACATATTGAAGTTAACCTTTTATAATTGTAAAGTACAGAGCTAATTGTTTTAAAGAAATGTAAATGGTTTAAGTTATAGAAGTGTGTATGTTAGCTAATGTGATATAGTTTGCTTTTTTTTCAACAGGGTTGTCAACTTGTTTTATTAGTTATAGATTTTGTTGAGTATAAACATTGTTTACCGGCCGCAATAGCTCAAGTGGAGAGTGTTGGCTTGCAGATCGGGAGGTCGCGGGTTCAAACCCAGGCCAGCTCAATCTAAAGGCTTTAAAGTTGGTAGTAGGGTCTTCCCTCCTGACGCTAAACTAAGGGGACAGCATTATGTCTGACTCGTCGGTGTCAGTATAATGGACCAGCCGGGTTCAGTCCATGGGCACCTCATAAGTGCCCCTGTACTATAATGATAGAAATGCCAGCAAATCCCATCCCTAAACATTGTAATACAAAATTATATGTCCATTAATTGTTGTTTTCTGATTAACTGTTACAGATTGACTTTATAATGTTGCTTATTAATATTATTTTATTTATAGATTACTGAAATTTTTTTTGTTTGTGTATTTGTGTTTAGAAAATAATGTTTTTTTTGCAGACTGGGTTCATGTATATCATCATTATTTTGACAAGTCTTATACTTTGCCTTTATTATTCTTTATCGTACTGTACTTGAATGTTCAGTGGCCTTCTATAATTCTGTCAATATTTAGATGGAAATTTATTTCTGCAAATTTTTAAATAATGAAATTGATATAAAGTGTTTGGACCTACAAATCACCTTGTTCAGAAAGAACTTTGCATATTCTTTCAATGGAAATTAAGTAGCTAACTCTGTATAAGGGACACTATTGTGGCGTTGTTGTCTTAACATTTTTGAGTTGTAGCACTGTATATAGTATTTTTTCGTATATGTGTGCATATTTGTAAATGCCTCCAAGACATAAATACTTCTTTACTTTATTTGATTCCATTGTTAGGACTAAAAATTGAAAAGTATAAACTTTCCACCTCTTAATTGCCAAATTATTATATGTTCATATAAACAACCCATTTTTATTTTTTAATTGCATTTTCAATTCAGTTAATTGAATCTCTTATATAAAAATGTGCTTGTATCTTGCAGTGTTGTCTAAGTCGCAATTATACTGTTCTGTAACAATGTGAATTTTAATATGCTTTTTTTTTAACAATAATCATAAAAATCATAAATTGTATTTCATTATCTTTCATTTACAGGGTCTACTAATGAGTCTAACAATGATAAAAAACATTCCCATTCCAATACTGTTCTGTCTATAAATTTTTTTTACAGTAACTTAGTTTTTTTTATGCTATTGACTATGAAGGGCTTAAAATATAAATAATTAAGAAATTATAACCATATTTATGTGCATCAATTTGCTTAAACTGTTTGTCGAATATGTTAACAGCGACAGCGCTGGTCAGAGTTTGAACACCATAAAATCTCTGAGGGTCTTGAGAGTATTGCGACCATTGAAGACAATCAACAGGGTACCGAAGCTGAAGGTCAGTCAATAAAACCCCTATCTTATTGTCACCATAACTACAATACTGTTGTGTATACATGAAACAATGATACTAGTGTAGCAGACAGAGGGGCGTTCATTTCCGATCGGTTAGAGTCTCAGACTTGTAATTCCTCAGCCCCTAGCCACGTGGGTTTGAGTCGCAGTTGGGGTAAGATCTTTCAGAAATGTTCTAATTATCTTGTGGGAAGATATTTTCATATACTTCATATAAGAAATATAGTAAATTTTATTTTTAATTTGCTTGTTTAAAAAAATAGATTTTTTTTATCTCAAGCCTGAAAACTCATGTATAACACACAACATACTTATTTATAATCTGTGTTATTTGCAGGCTGTCTTTGATTGTGTGGTCAACTCGTTGAAGAACGTATCTAACATCCTCATCGTGTATATGTTGTTCCAATTCATTTTTGCTGTCATCGCTGTACAGTTGTTTAAAGGAAAGTTCTTCTTTTGCACGGATGAATCCAAGGAAACACGAGATGAGTGCAAGTAGGTTGCAGATTTTTATGTAAAAATGATTTTTACATTAAATTTCACCATTATTTAATAGATACTCATAATTCAGCAATCGTTTTTACATTGAAATCACTTAAACTTTAGAATCAACATACTCCAGCAGTTATAATAAACATAATTCAAAAGAAAAATCAATATTCCTGCTTTAATAATAATTCAAAAATAGTAAGCCCTGTGGCTTTGTTATTATTGGCTTCATCATATTACAGACTAGAACGCCAGTCTTTTAATACAAAGTCTGAACAGCTGTAGTGGTTTAAATTTTGTTTTTAGGGGTCATTTCTTCTCATACGAGGATGGGCCCGATGCCCCGGCGGTCAAACCACGGTTGTGGGAGAGACAGGACTTCCATTATGATGACCTGTTTTTCGCCATGCTCACCTTGTTTACGGTCACCACCGGCGAAGGATGGCCTCAGTAAGATCACAGGACAGTCTTCAAAGCCCGTATTCACCAACCATTCCGAAGTCTAAGTCATGACTTAAGCCCAAGTCACAATTTTCATACCAACAAAAATAAGCTTATTTATGAAGTGTCAATGAGATTTTAGGCTCAAAGTAGTTAAGCTAAAGTGTCATGCAAAAATACAGACACAAAGCAAAATACATTTAAAGAATAAAGAAATTTGTGGATCGATATTCAGGACTTGAGCAATTCTTACTTAAGAATAGTTGGTGAATACTGGCCTAAATGTTTAAAGAATTAAGTTTATAATGAGATGTCCATGACTTAGTTGAAGACGCCTTAGTTTCCTTATCGCTTGGTTCTTGTTGTAATACATGTGAAATGAATGACTATTCCACAACCTGACTATAACTATAATTACAATCATCAGCATTTAAATTGGCTGTGGTTTTGAATGACAATTGTTCATGTTGATTTTCAATGTTATTATTATTAGTCTCTTGTTCCAATTGTACTTAAAGCTAAATGGCAAATGTATGTGAGGTGTCGAGGGGCATACTCCCCATTAGGGGCTTCTTAGGTTGCAACCGCAAGCGTATAACTATAGCTTATTAAGATAGGCATTATTATTATGCCATAAAAGTAAATAGTGAACTATATTATGTCCTGATATAATTTGAATCATTGCATATGTAATCTTAAGTAACTTTGCTTGATGCGGCTAGAGACGTCATTGTGTTTTCTGTATTGAATGTGTAATACTGCATATATTCGGTGGGTAAAGTGTGCCTTTACCAAAAGAATTATTGTTTGTTGATGTTAATAAATTGATTTCATAATAGAACAACTACATATAAATCTATGAGGGTTGCCTGTGGCCGAGCAGTTAGTCGAGTTTTAACTTCTCAGAGGTTTTCCAGCTAGATTGCGGTGTGCCGGTGGTTCTACCCAGACATAAGTCTGAGGTCTTCCTCCACCAATAATAAGCTGGACGTCACCAATATGACCATAATTGCATCCGTGCAATGTAACAAAAAAACAACAACATTTAACTATGATACATCTATAATTCTTTGCATTCAGGGTCCTGAAACATTCCATGGATTCGACATATGTAGACAGGGGCCCTAGACCCAACTATCGAATGGAGATGGCAGTATTCTACGTTGTTTTCTTTATCGTGTTCCCGTTCTTCTTTGTCAACATTTTCGTCGCTCTGATCATCATAACATTCCAGGAACAGGGGGAGAGTGACTTGTGTGACCAAGACGTCGACAAAAACCAAGTATGTGTTTGTGATAGGCAGAAGAGCACTATAATCTACCACATTAAAATGGATTTAGGGATATGTAAAGCCAAAAGAGTACTATAATCTACAACATCATTAAAATGGATTTAGGAATATGTAAAGCCAAAAGAGTGCTATAATCTACAACATCATTAAAATGGATTTAGGAATATGTAAAGCCAAAAGAGTGCTA
This sequence comes from Sinonovacula constricta, assembly GCA_007844125.1. Taxonomy (NCBI): domain Eukaryota; kingdom Metazoa; phylum Mollusca; class Bivalvia; order Cardiida; family Solecurtidae; genus Sinonovacula; species Sinonovacula constricta. Next base: position 25,062,687 of record CM017572.1, read on the forward strand.
TAATCTACAACATCATTAAAGTTGATTTAGGGATATGTAAAGCCAAAAGAGTGCTATAATCTACAACATCATTAAAATGGATTTAGGAATATGTAAAGCCAAAAGAGTGCTATAATCTACAGCATCATTAAAATGGATTTAGGAATATGTAAAGCCAAAAGAGTGCTATAATCTACAACATCATTAAAGTTGATTTAGGAATATGTAAAGCCAAAAGAGTGCTATAATCTACAACATCATTAAAATGGATTTAGGAATATGTAAAGCCAAAAGAGTGCTATAATCTACAACATCATTAAAATGGATTTAGGAATATGTAAAGCCAAAAGAGTGCTATAATCTACAACATCATTAAAATGGATTTAGGAATATGTAAAGCCTATAGAGTGCTATAATCTACAACATCATTAAAATGGATTTAGGGATATGTAAAGCCAAAAGAGTGCTATAATCTACAACATCATTAAAATGGATTTAGGGATATGTAAAGCCTATAGAGTGCTATAATCTACAACATCATTAAAATGGATTTAGGTATATGTAAAGCTGAAGTTGACATACACTTATTGGAAAGAAACTTGCAGATAAGGGTCACAAACAAATGATGGTTATTTCTGTGTCCCAATCAAATATGAGTATACATTTTTTCTCATGCTTCTTTTAAACACAGCACAATTGATTCTGGCTATTTTATACGAACTTAATTACCCATCTCAACTAGAATTGGAAAATACTGTTCAATAACTTATTATTATTAAAATTTTCCATTATTTTTATCAAACTTTGCACATGACATTTCTAAATGATAATGATGCAAAATATTGCTGTTTTTTCTCAAATTTACTTATAAGCTTGTTTTTTATCATTTTGTTTCCACAGAAACAATGTATAGATTTCACCATCAATGCAAGACCACTGTGTCGGTTCATGCCAAAAGTGAAAGGTTCCTTTAAATATCGTATCTGGAAGTTGGTGGTGTCACCGAAGTTCGAGTATTTTGTCATGACTCTGATAGCTTTGAACACGGCAGTACTAATGATGAAGGTATGTATAAAGCCATATATGTCTTGTTCATTTTAATTACATGTTTATTTTCAGAGATTTTCTGTTACACCTTATAATAACACTTTTTTAATTTTGAAAATTCTATTCTGGTTGTAAAAAAGCCGTGATTTTTACGAATCTATTCAAAATCGGGGAAATACTCAGGAAAAGTATGAACTGGTTTGGGTACTAAATAGGCATAATGTGTCAATAAAACGGGACTGTTTTGCAAGCATGTATTTGATACTGTTTCGTGATGTCCGCTGCATTTTTGCGAAGCCTTTTTAGTCACGAAATTGGCATCAGTTCGGTGAGATTGTAAATATGCTGTCAATAACAGATGTGAACGTTGACTCCAGCGATCTAGCCAGTCTTCAGTAAGCAACTCATTTGCAAAGCCTGACTTTAGAAACTTAAAAACCTGGAATTTTACCAGCAAAAGTTTATGGGAACCCAGTTCTGGTTTATTTTGTTTTTGTTGGCACCATTGTGCCATTAAATACAAAAATACAAATAGCTACGATGAAACGTGCATCAAAAAAGTTAAGTCCCCTTTGTCACTGACATGTTTTTGTTGGTTTTAATGTCTGTTTAATTTTTTCCAAAGATTGAAAAATGTCCCTCAAAAGTGTCAAAAAGATGTTTTCCATTTTTTGTTTCAAATATAATTTTTATAAGATATATAGTCCAAACAAATTTTTATACATCAAGTAGTCAGTAGACCAATTGTCCAAAATTTTACTTAGAAAGTTTTTGTACACAAAACAAATGTTATTTAAGGTTTTAAGCCAATATCTTTGTGGAATTTTATTTAAACTGAGCCGTTTAAAAACTCCAGATGGTGAACACTTTTTATAACATTTCACACCCAAAACAACATATATTAATTCCAAATATTGTTTATTTTTTATTCTACTGCTACAGGTGCATACAACTAACTTTCTTGATGTAAGATCTAAGTGTGGTTCACTCTCACAAATCTAGCTTAGACATATTGCCAAATTGTAATGCAGCGTTTTATGTCAATCACATAAAAACCCGAACAAAATCTGACTCTGTTTTGTTAAGTCTATACAAGTGTGGTTTTAGTTGTTTGGACAATTTTTATTCAAGTAGTGGTTGTAGAAGTTCCATTTGACATTCCCTTTTGAAAGCTCTGCCTTTGTTTATAGTTTGTTTGCCATGTTTGTTTTTCTTTCATCTTGTTTACAGTTGCCATTAACACCGTTTTAGAAAGAGAATGCTAACAACTAAACTTTTTAAAATAAATAACATCGGTTCATGAAGCAAATATTTGTTGCGAAAGCTCAGAAATGCCACCGAAATTTGTGTTTTTTTCTGCTCTTGTATCCCTGCCCATTGTTTTTAACTAGCCATCACTTTTGGCTTTGCCATCACGTCAAAGAAACTGTAGATATCAGCTTCGTTTGTTTGCATCCAGTTTGCTTCATGACTTGAGTCAGATCTCTTTGCAACGATCCAATGCATGGGTTGTGTTGTTTTTGTCGTGGTTTAAATTATACTTGATTTTTTTTTAGATTTCATGTGATATGCATTCTCTCTAAGGCCATTTTCTTGTAAGTTTAAATGACTTCAGTCAAGTTGCATGACTTGATCACACTGTCGTTTGTTTAAACATTTTATCATTGCGGAATGTTCGCAGTTCAGTGATGGAATCGCTGACTTATTAACTCAGAGTCTTTCAGCAGCAGAGTAGTAAGGGTTTCTGACTTGTAACAATTAATTTCACAGGTGTACCCGACCTGGTAGCGCAATCGTCGGAGCGTCGCTCCAGGTACAGGAGACCTCGGGTTTGATCCCGAGCCGTGAGATACCAAAAAAAATGGTGGTGGTATAGCTCCCTTGCTAACACTCAAGCAAATATAAGGGTCATTCCACAACTGGTTGGCCCAGTGTAAGGTTAATGTGGTATCATGCCAGGTGTTCATGGCATGCTATACACATTGAAGGCAGCACTATATCTCCTTCAAGTGGACACCATCCCCAGATAACTGAAATACTGTTGGTGAGATGATAAACCCAATAAACAAATTTCACAGGTGAGAGCTTTCATACATGAAAGTCTTCTAACTGACGTACTGGGTGCAGTGGTTATACCCAGAGGGTTGTTCAGGTGCTTGGTACCCTATTTTACCTGTATAACCACAGTTGTGACAATCTGTCTCAAAATCATACCAAACCTTAATCCTACTCAAAATTAGTTCAATTGAAATTTGTTTGAAAAAGATATGTGTAACTGCAATTCAGGGCATCAAAGGTCATGCCAAGGAAAGGTATTAACAGTCTTTAGTAAATGTCCAAAATAAAACATATAAATGAATACAAAAGTTCAGACAGTAAATGCAAACAATTACAGATTTTGTTACTTGTTTTGCCATGTGTGTAAAAGGTTTAAGCAGCTTGGCGCAGTTATCCAGCTGTCTTCACTAAACACATGTGCAGCATTGGACAGGTAGACTTCTGATGAATTGATGTTTAATTTTATGTGGAACACCACATCATTTATACATGTGTTAAAAAAGTCACGAAAAAAAAAGGAAAGCATTTTACGATGGTATGTTGTCCTGGGAGGACGCCAGATGACAGTATTTTAATTTGGTCACGCATAAGCGTAAAGTTACCTTAATTCGTCGGCTCCAGGTACGGGAGGCCCCGGGTTCGATCCCGGGCCGCAACATACCAAAGTCGTTAAAAAAGGTAGTGGTATACATCCCTTGCTAACGCTCATGCAAATATTAGGGTAGTTCCACGACTGGTTGGCCCGGTGTCAGGATAATGTGATTGAGTGTGGTATCATGCCAGGTGTTCACGGCATGCTATACACAGTGAAGGCGGCACTTTATCTGCTTCAAGTGGACACCGTCTCCAGATAACTGAAATACTGTTGGTGGGACGATAAACCCAATAAATAAATAAATATTACCTTAATTCTGTCATGGGCTTTTTATAAATAGGTGAGCAGACTTTTTTGTATGCAGGCCGAATGCATAAAAGAATACCGATATCTGGAGAAATTACAATCACCTAATCCAGTCTTCTGCTTAAATGATGTCTTATGAGGACAAATATCTTTTGACAACATGATGCTTCATTTTAATATTGCCCAGTAATATAAAATCATGTTCAAGCAGCAGAGCTAAATGCAAGATGTCTCTATGTCTACATGCAATTAGTAAGATGCCACAAAGACTTTTGAGTAAGCTGAACAGGGTTAGAATAAACACTGAAATAATTTATTTTCATATTGTCTGCAATTCCTTGGGGAAAAATTAAAAAAAAAAAAATGATTTTGTTGCACTTGCTACACGTGGTATAGATATACGCATTGTTTTTCATACTGTCTAAACTTTTTGTTTTCAATATAGTAAAAAATACTTTATTTTACTCTTGAATTATTCAACTAATGGCACTAAAGTAAAACAGGAACAACATACATTGGAATATAAGTTTTGTCTAATTAAGATCAATTTATCATTATGTTAATCATTAGTTCTTGTTGATATGTTTAGCATACATTCAGCGTATACATGTTTGAGTCTTTTTCAGGTTTGCCTTAAAACTATTGCAATGTCTTCCCTTTCAGCTAAGTTTGTTTTTTATGTAGACAATTATTTATGAGAAACCTATTTCTGTTATTTTTTGTTAATTAATATTTTGTAAGCCACCCAAATCTATTAAAAATTATGATAACCAACAGCTATGACAATATCACACTGAGCCAAAACATTGGGGATTTCTACGTATTACTACAACTTTTCTGCATTCGGTTAGGATACAATGTTTGATTTTTATTTCAAAGGTTGACAGTATTTCAGTAAGGACAAATAAACAACAAAATGCACAATTCAGAGCTCAGCAGCTATTGTATAAAGGTCGCCTGTTTTCAGTGTGTTCCCCACATTTTTGTTACAAAGCTATGGAATCATTCTTCCATGTGTTTAACACAAAGTCATTTATTACGTTGAACACAATATGATATCGACTTGGTTAATATTGTGATCCCCAAAACTCCTTGCAGTTATTGACAATTATTTAAGTTATTTTGATAATGTTTTATGTGTCGTCAGCCGCTTTTTATATATTGACAGTGTTTCAACTTTGAATTCAAGTTGTTTCCTTTTATTTTTTTATTTTTGTCAATTATTAACAGCCAATTTATCGTTTATTTATTATTATAAAGATGTAAAATTAAGATTATTATTGATTATTATGGTTTGTATGATGATTATTATTATTATTATTATTATTATTATTATAATTATTATTATTATTATTATTATTATTGTTATTGTTATTACTTAACATAAAGTAAAAGAGGACCAAAATGTTTCAATGTTTTGATTGTCTTTGCATTTGCCCATCGTTAACTACTTTCGTACAAATATTAATAATAAGGAATTTCTTGAATCATGGAAATAGTACAGTGTATACAGAAAGGTGTGAGCTATGATAACATGGGATAATACTGTTGTTGATATTATTATTGTTTATTCCTGTTATCTTTTTATATTTTATGTTTTTATAAACTTATTTTTAAGTCAATATCAGTATAATATAATGATTTTATTCCAACATTTATCCTTTATCATGCTGACATTTTTACACTGAGTCCCGCGAATACAGTTTTATTTTAACTCATATAAACATGCATACATAAATAAATAACACTAAATTATATCAATACTATATTTATACGCGTTTCTTTTATTATATTGACAGTATAACAACGAGCCCAAACAGTACAGGGACGTACTTACCTATGTAAACATGGGCTTTACCGTTATGTTCACGATTGAGTGTATATTAAAATTACTCGGTTTCGGAAGGGTAAGCCTGTTTAAGGGTTGCTTATGCCATGTGGTTTCAATCTATATTTTAATCCATCCACAATTTTTGTTTGGATGCACAAAAAAGCATGGTGTGACAACCTGACTGCCGGAGCTGTTCGAATTTATTTTTTGGATTTCAGAATGTTACAGGAAAAAATAGCATCTCAAATAAATAAAAAAAAAATGTATAAAATATGTCCAGATGATGCAAGGACTTTGTAAATCATTAATGATTTAACCCTTCCATAAACAATCCGTTTCAAGTAAATGTATATTTTGATCTAATTTACTTGTTAATTGCAATTAATTAAAATTTAAGTGCGTTTATGATGTTCCAATAAAATATTTATGGTCATAATGACATTATTTATTAAAGATTTTCATGCTTCAAATTCTTGCTCGGTCTTACGGTACGCACACCATGCTAGAGTTCAATTGAATGTAACCTATATCAAGGGTTTTTTGGCTCATGTCTACCCTTTCTTGGTGATGGACAGTGTGACCATTGTGCTTTAGAATAGTGTGATGATGCGATAGAGGAAGACGGCAGATTGTCAAAATCGATAAAATGTCAATATAAAAAGAAAAACAGTAGATTTGGGAAACTCGAAATGGTAGAAAACTTTTTATCATTGCCAATGAAAGCATCAAAGTTCATCTTGCCAAAAGCTAGTGAAAGCTTTTTTTTGCGTGTGTTGAAAGTTTGTAATAGTTTGGGGTTTGTTTTTTCAAATAAGACATTGAAAAAAGCGTATATATTTGTTTTATAAGCATTGTTAGTTTTTCTACATAGGGTTGTTCATTTCCATTTGTCATTTCTTAATAATGGATAAATCTGAGTCAATTTCATATTGGTATTTAACATTTTATATAAGTTTGTCATTCATTTCAAGTTAGTTGGTTGAGAAAAAATTTCAAAAATAGGATTTGAACAAAAATGTCAAAAGTAGATTTGAATAAAATTCTTTATTGAGCATCTCGCATTCCGTCTTCTTCTGTCGCTTTAATATCGGTTACGTATGCGGTGACTAATGATTGATGTGGGATTTTCTAACTGCTAAATTTTTGCTGTTAATGTTGCACTTATTAACCACTGTTTAATCTTAATTAATTGACTAAAGGAAACGAGATATTTAAGATGTGTGCATAAATCATTTATTGTCTTTTCAACTGCCAATTTTTGACTATCTTTGGTTATAAAGAACACTGCTTTATTGGCATGACAAAGTTTCATGCTCAAAGGAGATTACATAATAAAATCATTATATTATGTAAATCTTTTGAACTAGAAAGACTTTGATATATGAAAAATGTGTAAATAATCCTGTCATTTTTTGTTTTGATAATAGATTCTTTATGCAGCACAAAACTTAACTTTTTTTTTAGCCTGTTAGTTAAACTTCTTAAGAAAGTTTGTTTACCTCAAGTCAACTTGAAAACATAATTAGAAGACTATTTATGTAATTCGAAATCAGTTTATATCAAATATATGCAAAAAACGCTTTTCAACCAAAAACATTCTAAAAGAGGCTTCGGTATACTTCCTGGAAAAAGAACATTCAAAACATCTCAAGAAGTTTAAGGATCCAGGCATCCTCGTTTCCTTAGTGTCTTTAATATTCACAGTAACCCTACCAGCAGCCCTTTTAATTCTACTGTTTTCTTTACTATTTTTTTCGCCATCAGTTTAATAATCAGAACGAGTTTGATCAAAGAATGGGACACACGGACCCTGATCTTCAAGCAACCGAGTCGAATGTTCAGAGAGGCTCCCAATATGAACGTGTGCTCATCTCTATAAATATTGTCTTCACCGTACTGTTTACCATCGAGTGTATACTTAAGCTATTGGCGTTCGGATTTAAGGTTTGGAGCTTGCTATTTCGATGTTTTGTTACTACTGTATGACCTTCTTAGATGTCTTCCCCAGTCAAGTGACTTGCAGACTTACTCTAAACAAATATTTATACATGGATGTGTAATAATTGTAATTGTATTTTCTTCTTTCTATTTTTTCCAGGCAAGTGTTTTTTTCATTTCCTGCTCTTTCCTCCCCCATCTCTAGTATTTTTTTTTTTAAGGTTCTGTACAAACGTGTTATCATATTGTTATACCTGTCGATGACAAATTTAAGACCCCGTGTATCTTTAAATGGCGTCTTCCAGTGTTTTTTCTGTGCCTGTCCACTCTTCTTTTGAAGAAGTAATGTCTCATCGGCACGAATGCGACCCTAGGGCGTATTCGTGTTTGTCAAAATACCAATCCAATAGATGAACAACTCTTTCTTACATAGTTACCAATTTATTGATTTCTCAATATCTCTTGATAGATCTTGTTTCTTTATACCTGTTATTTATTTTAAAGTGAGATTATTGCAAAGTCTAGTAATTATACATGGAAAATAGTGTTCGATTTTGTCGGGAAATCACGTTATGCTTACATTTACCCACAGTGCCATTCATTTTTCTTATTAGGAAATAAAAGAATTTTAATGCAAGAAAAGAATCTTCCAATGGATCAGAAACTTTTGAGACCAGTCTTATGTTCTCCCTCATACACTTGCCTTTTATTTTTCATTCCAATTTATGAAAGAAAGTCACATTTCCAAGTTGAGTAACGATGCAAGTAATTGATTGAGACATTCTTCTTGCGTGTGTCACCCGCCAAAGGTCACGCAATAGTCACGCATAGTACAACATCAACTTCCCCTCCCCTGCTTTTGTACATTGTACCTAGTGGCATAGTTCCCTGCTTGATGTAAGTCAGTATTTATTTTGTTAAGTTGTGCGTGCAAACCAAACAAATCTTAAAAAAAACATTAAACACAAAACAAAACACTAAAAAGGCGACATATAGAAACACATTCATTACAGATATACGGAAATGCAGCATTGCATCAATATTCTTAATTCTACCAGGGGAAAAATACTTTCTCTAATGCTACTGAACGTGTTAGCGTAATCGGTAGCGCCTCTGCACCAGGTACGGGACCCCGGCCGCGACATACCAATCATTAAAAAAAGGGTAGTGGTTTTATCTACTGCGAATTTCAGTGATAACCAATGAGTTGACGTTTGGGGTAGAACAATAGAATTAATGGCTTGTCTTTCAGTGGTCAAATAAGAATTTCTTTGTTTCCATCGTACATACCATAGAAATGACCATTGTCTTGCACCAGAACATTTCTGCCTTCATAACACTGCACATTATCATCAATCTACCCAATCCCATACTTTCATCAAACTACACACTGTCTATCATACTACACAATGTCGTCAAACTGCATAGTTTTTCTAAACTATGTACCCTGTCATTAAACCATACACACACTACTCTAAATAGACTCACTGATCACAAGCTTACAATGACTGTATATTTGAAAATGTCCACATAGCTTCACATCACATCACATGCTTTCAAATGTGTCGGACTATATTCCCACAGTTTTTTTAAAGTGATGCTATAAAAATGTTACAAAATGTAAAAAGAGCAATAACAGATGTTTTGTCGTTAATAACCTTCAATTTTATTTCCTCTTTCTATAGTTGCTGGTAAATTATTTTGCTTTTCACTCAGTTTAAGACCCAATTTGCAAAGAAAGAAAAAAATGGAAAAGGGTTACAATAACATGTTATTTAAAAAGTATATAAAAAAGAAAAAATGAAATGTCTTTCATTCACAAAACTGCCATTTTTTTTTAAATTGCGATGGGCTGTGGGTTTTCTCTTGTGTTGAAAGACGAGCAACAAGGGCATGTGTGCTAAACTGCTTTAAATTTGTGTAATATTGGAATAAGAAAAACAAAACATGCTCAGGATGTTGAAATTATCGTCTTTGTGACTGTAATGAAAGTATAAGCTGTAGCTAGGCGTACTGTGACTATTAGTGGTGTTTGTTTTTAGTTTCTGTCTTCACAGTGAGTTGTCGTAGTAACCATTTTGACAGTCATTTATCAAGCAAACATTGTATCAGCATGTTGCCATAGCAACCGTCAACTTTTCAGTTTTTTCTTTATTTATTTATCTAAATAGTTATGTTATAAACTTTTTACCTCACCTATGGGATTTTATTGTTTTTTTCTTATAGATGTTAAAGCAAAATAGTACTATAAGTAGACATTGTTAAAATTCATATTTTTTCTTACCAGTTCATAAAACAGCCATTTTTTTTTTTTTTTAAACCAATAATTGAAACTCTCAATCTAAACTGGCTACTTACAATAATATATAATATTCAATAGAAATATAATAGAACTTGATTAAGTCTAGTTGATACAATGTTTGAATTCTTAAGAATTGTCAGTCAAACATGGTTAATAATGACCTGCTTACATTTAACAATGCTTTTGCTTCATTACCCAATCTGTAGTTGCAGAACCTTGCAGCTTTGATCAAAGTTCCGGATATGGGATAGAAATCTGACTTGAACATTTCTAGATTTTTTTACATCCTCCTCAATTCTCAACTCTGTCTTATCAATAAATGGAAATTGTCTCCCTTGTTTGATAAGGTCTGAGATAATCCAAAGAGTACATAGGTCCTTTTATTTGGAATCCTCTGACTTAATCGGCTATTCTTTTGGATTGCCATTGCAAACAAAAATGTTCATAGTTTTGCATAAACATGAGCTCTCAATCTATTTAAATATGTAAGATTTTATGGAGAAAGAAAATAAAAGATTTTCCCAAAATCTGGAGCTTCGTCATAACTATGCATGATCATTGCCCTTGTCTGTCATTTTATCCAATCAATAATCAGGATTTACTTGGCACCTGATCGTATTAAGCTTTAATACTCACATTGCACACACAGTGTGTTGTCATATCTTCATATACATCAAATAGAAAGAAAAAAAACTATTTTCTCTATGATAAGGTATTTCATATTTTATTAATTAATAGTCATTGATCTTTAAAGCTTAAAAGATTTTCATTTTTAATTTCTATATTGATTACCTTGATGTTGGTGTTCGTATTAGAATTAAAAGTTGCCAGGTGACATCAAAAGACAAATGATACTATTTGTCTTATTGACATGTTTTAAAAATTCATTCGAAATTCAGCTTCAGCTTTTGCTTATTCCGACATGTTGTGCGTGCATGTTTTAATGTGTATATGTATAGTGTTCACTTCATATGGTCGGTGTCTAATCTACACATTTCCTAACATTTTTGTCCACTCAGCCAACATAGAGATACACCAACTAGTAAAACATGTGAATATATGACATGATATCCCACCTTCGTATCACTGTATGGTTTTTAAAGCCGCCACTAATATGTTGACTGCATACAAAACTTTTGAGAACTTTTTGTACGCTTTGACATCAAAAAAATTTCAATCACACAATCACATGTGCTTATAATCACAAAACTGTATAAAATGCGAGTTCACTCACTGCATAAACTAACGGCATACACAGTCGCAAAATTCCTTCGCAGTTGTATTTCTTGAACATCAAATTTTACCAGGGGGTGCCCATGGCCGTGCAGTTACAGTCTGCAACTTGTATCTCCTCAGTCCCTTGCCACATGGGTTCTAGTCCTGGTTAGGGCAAAAACTTTGTGGTAGGCTTTCCAGCTAACCTGCTGTGCGCTGGTAGTTCTACCCAGACTTAAGCATGGGGTCATCCTCCGTCAATAATTAGCTGGACATTGGCAATTTCGGTGCAATGTAACAAAAAGTTAAAAAAATACTTGCAAGTACTTTATTATTTAATATGTTTATGTAATAGTTTTTTTAAATATATATAAAAAAACACAGCTATAAGTCAAGTTATAATGATCGTAGCTCTCATTAAGCTTTCGTTAATAAAAGATGATTATCGTAACATCGACTTTCCAGAGTTGACAGGCCTCGGCCATTTTAGTTTATAGGCAGAGACTAGTTAGGAAGTATCACTGCGATGGGATTTGATAAATAGTTGTCATTACTTCCACTAATAAACACTGTTACACACTGTTGTCATGTCTTTGGTATATCGGTATAGCTTTCATTGTATTCAGCATGCATGTACATGTGTAGATATATATTGTTTTCTCTTACTTAACAGCGTACAAATTCACCAGGTATTGCCGATTTTTATTTTATAATTGTAATGTTAAATAATGTTTTGAAGTTATTCATAAGAATATATTTCAATATATTAATATATCAATACATTATGCAGCAGTAAATAGATTGTAACTGGATTTAATTGGTACACTTTTCTCTATAAGTGCATCTATATTTTAATAATATATATAAATAGTCATGTCATTAAAAATCTTAAAACTGCTAAGTGCTTTTTTTTTCATTTAATAAACTTAAACATAAAGAATTGTTCAAATTGATGAATATTCAGATGCCTTTTTAACATTTTTTTAATTAACCTAATCATTTCTGCATTCTAATATTGTATAGTTTGGGATTATTTACTTCTAGGTGTATGATCTTTTCACTGTCAAATTTCTATGTATTTAGACTCGAAAATTGCACAAAAATTGAAATATGTGCTTCACAGTGCTAAAACTTCACCAAAACAATGCAAAGAGTATGCTTTAAATATGAATTATATTGAAGATATATTAAACTTGTCATACAGTTTGCTATGCTACTATAATCACTTATGTGAACAACAACAGCATATTTTTATTTTATTAAAATGAAGTTGTTAATACATTAAAATACTTATAGTATTGTTACACTTTTTTTAAGACGTGAACAAAGTATTTACAAACTATTGATTCTTCAGACACGAGAAATGTACAAACTTCGTTCAGTTGTAGTATAACTTCATATATCCTGATATTATATATTGTTTGTATTATTACAAAAATATATAAGAAAGTCCTGATACAGTTCATATAAAATCATATTACTTAATTTAATGAATGTATAACTAAATGTATTAATGTTCATTAAATGTTCTATCACCATATACTATATATATTTTTATTTTGTAAACTAAATTGTGCCTACTTATAAGTATATTTAACTGTGCTATCATTTCAGCTAATATTTATCTTATTAGACAAAAATGCTTACTTCCGAATAGTGACTCTTTTTTACTGTTAAATGATGCAGAGATTGATATTTTGAATAATTATATTTAACAAATATAAAACCTTTCTTTCCTAAATAACTTCCATAAAGGGACGCCCATGGCGTAGTGTTAGAGTCACTGATTTGTAACTTCTCTGACTGCATAGCCTTTCACCACGTGGGTTTTAGTCACGTATCGGAGTGAAGCACTTAATGTAGGAAAGTCTACCAGCTGACTGTGGTGCGCCGGTGGTTCTACCCAGACATTCGTCTAGGGTCTTCCTCCACAAAAATAGCTGGACGTTGCTAAAATGATCATAATTGTTCGCTGCGATGTATTTCAAAAACATAAACTACTATGCATAATTTCATTACAGCTGACATTTGTTTAATGCCAGCATCAATTTTTTTCCTTTATCCAGAACTACTTTCGGGATCCTTGGAACATATTTGACTTTGTCACAGTGCTTGGCAGCATCTTAGATGTGATGATAAACGAGTTTGGGGTAAGTTCAACATGTTGTAAATTATTCGTAACACGCTCAAAACCAGACATCATGCAACGGTTACGTACCCTCGCAGTACACAAATACTGCTGCATTCACCAATCTCCACACAATAGTTATTTTGCTGTGCAGTATATATTAAAATAACTTATACACACAAGTAAAGACAAGTCATTGGTTACCAATTTGTTGATTTAAGAAATTTACTTTTTACTTGAATAAAGCAACATATTATTTGTGTATCAGTATGAGTATAAATTTATAAATCCAGCTAAACATTAATTCTGCATTTTTAAAAAAATCTTTTTAGTTTTAGTCTATGTATCTTAATAAGTTTTTGCAAACATTGTAAATATTTGTTTTTTATGACGTAAACAATTAGATTAGAAGTTAGTTTATATTAATTTACACCATTAATTTTTATGTAAGCAATGTCCAGAAATCACATGATCCCATCCTTGATTATATGCAGTAGTTAAACTTACTGTTTGGTGATGTAACCGATGTGCATAGTTTGGCTCGATACCGCTAACAGACTGCTCCCATTGTTTAATCTCTTTAGCTCGCTTCACATGAACTCAGTCTTTGACTACTGTGCAGACTTCTTCACAAAAAGCTTCCACCTGTTCTAACAAAAGCTCATATGCTTGTGCAATATTATGTGTTCCATTTTCCTTTGTTTATTTGTTTATTTTTTGGATACCGATTCACTCATTTCAAGCCTATTGCAGCTTTGCTCTGTCAGTCTTGACACTTCAAAACTTAGTCCATTGTAATTTTCCTTGAAATTACATTACTCCTTGGACATTTTCTTAAAATCTCAAATTTTCTGATCTTTCCATTCTTTGTCAAGTTAACCTACTTTACTTATATTTTATCTTTCTTTCATTCTTTGAAGATACCAATCTGATGTTATCTTCCATGTTTTAAATTACATTTTTTCCCAAAGGGAAAATGGAATGAGCATTGCTTACCTCTACCAGTACAACAACCACATATTGTGTTTTCGAAATATGGTACAATGCCACAATCATTAGTTCATACCTTTCATAGTTATAAATGTAACGACAATCTATACATAAATATTAGTTAACTTAAATTAACTCAAGGTACATGCTTTTAAAATGAACTCGAGGCACATTCTTTTTTTAAATAGACTTGAGGTACATCTCTTTAAATGAACATGAGGTTCATGCTTTTGAAATGAACTCGAGGCACATGCTTATTAAATGAACTCGAGGTACATGCTTTTTAAATGAGCTCGAGGTACATGCTTTTTAAATGAACAACCGTTCACGACAGTTACCATACTTTATTGCAAGGATTCTGTAATATCAATAATGACACTAACATGTACACTTTCTAATTGTAGGGTTTCATCTTAGGTGTTTTGTTTGCCATATTAAGTTAACTACAATGGCAGTATGGCTTATGTAAAAATGTACTGTTTACAAAATGTGTATTAGAGTTGTCTACATGACGATGTGTTATATTCATAAGAACAGAGCATCCCCATGTCTTAACGATGTTGTTAGCTTTCGCTGGTTTCCCCTGTTTATAGATGCATTGTTGTCTCGCAGTTTTTTTGTTTTTATTTTCATCCGTTTTTGTAAATAGGTAGCATTAAAGTTTTGGACAAGTGCCAGTTATGAAGTATGGTAAAAAATTTGTGAATCTGAATTGAGGAGTTAGATTCTTTTTGTAAATAGGTTGAAATATTTTGGGCATACATAATTTTTTTTTTTTCAATAAATTTCTTATTATGTTTTTCCTTTGATGTTAAAAATAATTTTCCTTTTCCTTTTCTTCTGCTATAATTTTTTTGTGAAGGGGATAAAAACTTTCGCTTTTTTTTTTTTTTATCTTCTAAATACTCTTACCAATCTTATTCAACTCTGTGTGTTTTGCCAGTCAATATTTCCTCTATCTACCCTCTTTTGTAACTAATTCCAACATACCTTTTACCAACAAATATCCAGAAAAATATTACAAACTTCTTTTTCAGGTACTTTTTTCAATATCAATAATCATGTGTTAGCCAGGAAACAAAACATTCTTTACATAGCATTTATCATTGTTGTTGAATTTGTTTTAAGATGGCCGTAGCCAAATGGGCATCTTCCCAACCCGATGATGATCAGGTTTGTCAACCAGTTTTACTACAATAATACGGGGAGCATGGTTTTTGACAGAATCAACGGCACCATCTGCTTTAGCAGACAGTAGTTCTAGATTACCTTAACTCCACATGTAAAGGTCCCTCTGAACTTCTTGTTAACAAACCTTGTGTTCTATTTATTCTACAGAAGTACTTCAGAAGATGTAATTTAATAAAATATTCTGATTCACAAGTAAGGTATTGCATCATGCATAAATGAAAAAATGATGAAAAATATATAAAAAAAAAAATTCGGACTAAGAGCACACTACTTTGGGAGGTTGCGGATTGTGACAGAAAATTATGATTTAATACAACATAAACAGAAAATACACTAAGACTAAGGGTGCCCATGGTGTAGTGGTAAAAAATTTGTACCTCCTGATTTAATGTTGGAAGGTCTTCCAGCTGACCTGCGGTGCACGGTGGTTACACTCAGACTGGGGTCTTCCTCCACCAAAATGGCTGGATGTCTATAATGGTCATCACTGGTTGATGAGATGTATTTCCGAAGATTGTGGCAGAAAAATTATGCTTTAGTTCTAGATAAACTAACAAAAGTCTTTATTGTTGAAAGGACAGCTTGATGCAGAAGTTACATTTTCCATGATCATCCAACAACTTAAACACTTTTTTCTAAGACACTGTTATGCCTCAG
Source organism: Sinonovacula constricta (assembly GCA_007844125.1). NCBI lineage: Eukaryota > Metazoa > Mollusca > Bivalvia > Cardiida > Solecurtidae > Sinonovacula > Sinonovacula constricta. The sequence goes on from CM017572.1 coordinate 25,078,924, forward strand.
AAATTATGCCATTTATTTACATCCAGGAATAACATTGTGCAAGGCACTACTAACAATAGGAACAATATGGTAAATAGTTTCAGTACGTCTCGTGACAGACATCATGCTTCTTTGCAATGCTTATGTAACTAGCAATTCACTTCCAGGACAAAGTTTGTGTCAGAAAGTATCCTTTTTTAATGATGGTCTCTCGTATAATACAAAACATCTAAAATAAATGACACAAGTTGATTTAATTATTCAGATAACTTCAGCAATTTTAACTTGATCGTTAAGTACTTTCCCTTACCAGTAATAGCTGAAAGTTGCATCTTGACATAATTTTATTCTTCTGTATTTATATTTTTTATAAAAACACCATATCATTTGTGGAAAAAAAAATAAAAAAAGAACAAATATACTGGTAGCTTAAAACAAGGGACCTTTATTTGTGGAGATATGATTTTCAGTCCATCACCTGTGTTCGCTTCACGTGGGCTAGACCCCCTCGTGTTTTGTTATATATTTATTATCTTACTTTTCAGATTATGTTCATCTATTTTGCAACAACGTATATATTTTATTTCTTAGTTGACCCTGGAGTGTCCGATCCCCTTTTCATGAATTCAAATCTAGTTAATTATCACCATTATTAACATTTAGAAACACTTTAACTATCAGCCATGCTGAGTTTGAGGATTATATTACCCAAGAATATAATTCAACTAGGGGCGCCCGTGGCATAGTGGTAGAGTCACCAATTTGTAACTCTTCTGACTGATTTGCCTCTCACCGCATGGGTTCAAGTCCTAGTCGGGGCGAAGGACTTAATGTCTGAAGGTTTCCATCTGTCATGCAGTGTGCCGATGGTTCTACCAGACATTTGTGTGGGGTTTTCTACCAGACATTTGTGTGGGGTCTTCTACCAGACATTTGTGTGGGGTTTTCTACCAGACATTTGTGTGGGGTCTTCCTCTACCAAAATAGCTGGATGTTGCTATAATGATCATAATTGGTTAATAAAAAAATATTTATTCAACCAGTGATCCTTTCTGGCCTTGAAAGTTACAGCCGTAACTTGGTTTTTTTCTGTCAATAATAATTTGAGATTGCTGATTTACAATTGACTTGAACTTATCAAATAAAATCTTTCGATTTAATAATAATGGAACGGCTCAGATTTTTTGCAATTCATATTATTTAACAAATACATATCATTTGCAGCACATGAAAATACATGTATAATGAGGACTTACGGGGAATTCCTTTGTGAGTTATCATAAATAAATCATAATAAATATATGTCTGTAGGTTATATGGGCATATTTTGTCAAAATGTAAGGGAAAACCTGAACATAAATTTGATTCACTGACTTTATATTTTTGCCTACAGATTTCTTGTTCATTGTTTCTTTTATTCTAATCATTAACCATTTCTAACAAAACATATTGAAATCAGACAACTGATTAATTTCGGTATTGGTAATTTTTCTGGTTGTCAAGTATTTGGTGAAAGACTTTTTAGTCATAAAACAATTACTTTATTTTGCTATAAAGCAATAACATTATAAGAATTACTGCTTTGGCATCTGATGCAATATGATCAAAACACAATGATTTTGGCAGCTTTACTGGTTTGTAATTGCATATGTGATTATTTGGCCAATCATTACCATTCGGCAGCTGTTAAAAGTAACTAAAGTAACTTTTTACAACATTTCTCAATCCGGAGTATTTTGACACATTCGGCAATTGTGCATCCACGTTAATTGTGCAGTTAAACCCACATCCTCCGTAACTGTTCATCCACGATTATACTGATAATCATTATCTTGTCCCACCTGTACGTCAGTATAATAGATTTACCTTAAACTTCACTGTATTTGGTGCAATATGACCTATCAAGTGTCGGTGTGCCGTAAAACCCAAAATGCAACATAAAAGTTGCAATAAAACTTTAATATCACGATTGTATTGTTGTGTTTAATGTTTACCATCATTTTCATCCTTCATAAAATAAAACTTATAAATATAACTCTAGTGTATAGTCATTTATTGAAGTTATCGCATTTTGTTATTTGTGTATATTATTCTTAAAATTTAACAATGTCTTCTATTTATCTTTACTGTGTACTGGAAAGTCATTTTTTATGTTAGAATTGGACTTTAATAATATGTTAAAATTTGCATCATGTTCAAATTAATAATATGCTTCTGTAAACACAACAGCAATCCATCGCTTCCCATTATGATAGCACTTCCTCTTGCACAGTTATTTTATTTGTTATCTATACACTGAATTACATGTTTATTGAATATGATTTTCAACTATATGATGGTGCATTAATTAGATATGCCCATGTTATTCGCCCACGATCATTTATATGTAACCATCACTGATTATGACGTGTACCACGATTTACGTTTTGATGATTTCACGCTTTGCTTTTAGTGACCATCCCGATGAGTGATATACATGTATGTTTATCCTTATGTTCACGTATATATTTGCACCCAGTACTAGCTGTGACCTGTAAGCATGATTGTGCTGTAACGTACAGCTGCATTAGAGTTTGTGTTAATGTTAGCGAGATGTTGATAAATTGTAACAAGGCCAATATTTTAATTGAGTGGTCAAACTATTTTAATTTGGTGATCACTTGTGTGGGTTTTTTTAAGGTGTGAAATATTTGCATTTAAAATGTGAAATTGTGTGGGGTGAAGGGGGTGGGTGGGTGAATTACATGAATATGCATGAATAAAGTATACGTAAATGCATACATACAAGTACAATGTATACGCAAGTATTTAAAATAAGATCAGAGTTTTTTGTCAAAGAAGCGCTGAAGTGGGTGATAACTGAGCAACATAATTCTTTTTAATATTATATGCACGAAAATCATGGGAAAATATAGCAGTGTGCTCTAATATAATGGTATGGTAACATATTATGGTAGAAATATTATTTACATATATATTAATTATTACAAAAACAAGAAGAGATGGAACGACATAATAACAGTTGCCTTTCAAAGACACTTGATGTGATTATGTGACAATAATATTTATACCATATAATTTTTTCCTTAAATGATATTTTTATTACTTTAATATCTGATTGATTATAATCAGTTTGGTTGGGGTAGTGATACAATTTAGAATTACAACCAAATTAAATGTTTAACGAGTAGTTGTCATCAATTTGTTAATTATTTCCTCCTATTTTGACTTCAACCTCCAAATAATGAATATCAGAGGTTCTGCCTAGATGTAAGTTTGGGTCTTTCAATAATTAGCTGGACATTGACAATATAACAAACATTTATCCAAAAAAAAGAGTAGCAATATGTTAGTGCGTGCTGAAAATCTCAATCTTACAATTCATAATAGTCTTATACAAATGGTTCTTTAACAATGTTAACAGTGGTTCATTTTTTACAATAAAATGCATATTTTGACATATCCATGATTTCATTAAAAAAATGCATTTAATATATCTAACGCTGTTGATATATTTATGACATGGATTTTTATGATCTTATTTCTTGTTTCCTAACAGAATGCCCTGATGAACTTTAACGTGGGAATTTTCCGGTTGTTCCGAGCTGCTCGTCTAGTGAAGCTGCTACGCCAGGGTTATACCATACGACTTCTTCTGTGGACATTCCTTCAGTCATTTAAAGTAAGTTTGTGATGCTCTGTTCCTTAACCGTCGGCTAAATGCGTGTCATAAACAGATGTATCCAGTCATCGCATTTACAAGCACATGGTTAACAATCGACCTAATTAACACAAAAAAGCATGTTTTTTCATTTTTTGCTGGTTCTTATTTAAATGTTGTTATTGAATGTTTTTATCTAGGTAAGAATAGAAACTAAACTGTCAGACTATCAAAAGAGTGAGAAAAAAATTGTACTTAAAAATTTTGAATGTTAATATTAACTGGATCCTGTCAGTAGTATCATAAAATTATCTGACTTTGGCCACCTGTTTGCAAGCATAATCCCTTCCAGAATGGCTTTTATTATACTTGAAACTCCTCAGCCCCTCACTGCATGACTTCAAGCCCTGGTCGGGGTGAGAACTTTCTTGTGGGAAGGTTTTCCAGTTAACCTGCGTTCTACCCAGATATAAGTCAGGGGTCTTCTTTGCCAAAAATAAGCTGGACACGCTATCATGACCATAAATGTGTCGGTGCAATGGAAGAAAAAATTAAACAAAACTCATTGCCTGACAATAGTTACTGATTTACACGTGCCATTTACTTTTGCAGTTGCTGTATTTGTAGTTTTCTCTTCATATATTCAATATGCTTTGTGTTTAGTAAAGTGATTTGTGTTTGACTAAAACTGCCATTGTTCCGTTTTCAGGCGCTGCCTTATGTTTGTCTCCTTATCCTCATGCTCTTCTTCATCTTCGCCATAATCGGGATGCAGCTTTTTGGAAACATTCGCCTCGATTCCAACACCGACATCAACCGACACAACAACTTTAGGAATTTCTTCTATTCACTCATGTTGCTATTTCGGTAAGTTATTGATCATGACTGGCCCCAATAGCTCAGTTGGTAGAGCGCCATCTTGCTGCACAGTATCAGCAAAAATGCCGGCAAATCCAAAATCCCAATCCCATCGATCATGCGGCAGTTTGTTTTTAAATACACGGCAAATTGCATGGAGGAATAATAAGATAGTCGGTAATTGTACAGCCATCCTAAGAGTATAGACACAAAAGAAAATTGTCCAATTAAATAATTGTGAGGGAAGACTAATGTCTGTGGATGGATTCAGTGCAGGTCACCTGGATTTCCACATGAAAGGACTGACTGGCATGTAAGTCATATTTATGGGTCACCAAGCTTGCTCGTTCTGTAGGTTATTTTCAGACACATTAAACTAAAAACTGAATTCTTCTGTAACACTTCATTCAGATTATTCAGTGTACGTTTTAAACTATCATTAATTGGTACATGACAAAACATGTAAATTACAAATTAAAGTATTGCTGACTGAACATTTCACAACATTAATTTTCCACTTTTTATCTTTTCTGTAAAATGTGTGGTTTTTTGTTTTTTTGGCTCGCCTAATACCGTCAACATTTTAGCTAGAGGCCACAGTTTTTATCCAATCTTCATCGAACTTGGTCAGAATGTTTGTCTGAATGAAATATTGTTTGTCATTTATCCTTAATTTGACAAGGCTTGGAAATCTTTTAGAGCCAGCTCAATTTATACCTGTAATATACTTTGACATCTAACAGAACCTTGTTTCCTTATTCCAGATGCGCCACGGGAGAAAGTTGGCAGAGGATAATGCTTGCTTGTCTTGGAGGGAGACCATGTGACCCGGAGTCCGAACTGGGCAACAACACTTGCGGTCTGGACATTGCCTACGGATACTTTGTAGCTTTTGTCTTCCTTTCATCGTTTCTTGTAAGTATTTTTTTTTAATGTTGGGGGATCATTTGAGCATGTGGATGTTGTAATCATATTTTCATAAATTAGAGATATGTGGAGAACATTGCCTACAAATACTTGTGGCAATGTCTTCCTGTCTTTGTTTATTTTTAGCGTTAGCATGGCGGCATTGTCCCTATTTGAATGTATGACAGAGTCTTATTGAGCAATGCAACATATACCAGACCCTGAAAAAAGCCCAGGAAAAAGATATTCACATGAAAGGCAAATGTAAAAGGAAGAAAAAATCAGTAATGAATCATGTAAAAAAAAAGAGAAAACCCAACAGTTACCGCCTTGGAATGGTCAGTCAGCTAAAGGGACTCATACCTTGCACTTATTGAGGTGTTCCTCAAATGCAAACAATGAAATGAAACCCCAGTCTATTTGAATAAAAAAATGTCCAAGGGCTGACGTATTCTTTGATATGATGAAAGTAGTGACGTTGTTAAAAACAAATGTCCACATAATATTTACGAGAGAGGGAAATATTATTTCTATTAGAAGAACTTCACGAAATTGTTGATTATAAGTAAAATTAACTTTTTTGAAATTTGTTCTAACTTATATGGTTTGGCTTCCTATTCCAGATGTTGAATCTGTTTGTTGCTGTCATCATGGACAACTTTGACTATTTGACGCGGGACAGTTCCATTCTAGGACCGCATCATTTAGATGAGTATACTCGAGTATGGGCTGAGTATGATCCAGCCGCCACGTGAGTTATTAAATATTTCTTCTTTAAATTATCATTGCTTGCTCCCTGCCACTGCGGTTTAGATTTATCAGGAAAAATGAAGACACAAGCATCAACAAAGCAGTGATTGGCATTGTTTTATTTTAGATTAAAAATAATACATTTTTTTGTTATTACAAGCTCATCTGACACAATTTTGGTGCCAGTTGTTCTAGCAGTAACTGTCATGACTTAACAAATATTGATCATCCTTTGCTGTGTGGGCTCAATTCTGAGTTGGGACAATTTGCATTGAATGTCTACCTTTACCACTTAAAGCTCGAAGTCACCAAAAGGCCCTTAAGTTTGTTATTGTATTGTAGTGAATACAAGATACTATTTAATCTTACATTTTAATCGTATTTTCCAGGGGTCGGATACATTACACCGATATGTACGAGATGCTTCGGAACATGGAGCCCCCAGTGGGCTTTGGAAAGAAGTGTCCATATCGGTTGGCATACCGGAAGTTGATACGTATGAATATGCCGGTGGCAGAAGACGGGACAGTCCACTTCACAACCACACTGTTTGCTCTAATTAGAGAGTCATTGGGCATAAAAACATCAATTAGTATGTACCTGCAGTCTGGCTCAATTTTGAGCTAATTTATATTTGTCTTTGTCTCTGTTGACATAAAAAAACAAACAATAAAAAGGCCCCCAGTAGATACAAATGATTTAAAGCTTTAAGCCATAACAATCTTGGATTATGAAGACCTTTTAATTACTTAAAAAATGTGCACTATATACAAGCTTTCATGGTAAAATGAGACACCTATATAGTTTTAGAAGTGCTTCGCTTATGTTTTTTTCATTCAGAACAAATAAACAATATAAGGCCACACCGGACCTGGTAGTGCAGTCAGTAGAGCATTGTCTCTAGACATGGGAGACCCTGGGTTTAATCCCATTATGCGACATACCAAAGTCGTTAAAAAAAGTAGTGGTATCTTCCTTGCTAACAATCAAACAAATGTAAGGGTTGTTCCACGACTGGTTGGACTGGTGTCAGGATAATGGTGTGGTATCATGCCAGGTGTTCATGGCATGCTATACACAGTGAAGGCAGCACAGTAACTGCTTCAAGTGAACACTGTTTCCAGATAACTGTGTTTATCATCCTACCAACAGTATTTCAAACATAAACATATGAAGCCATGAAATTGTTCACTTGTTGTTCATATTTGATATGTAACAGTTATAAAATCAAAGATTGAGATAGTGCTATTGTATGTATGATCCTTGCTGTGCATCTCCCTGAGTGTTCAGTCATTGTAAACATGTTCTATTACTCCGTTCTTACCACCAGCTGATGACATGGACAAGAAGGATGAAGAACTGAGAGAAGTTGTGCTAAGACTTTGGCCAGTTCAGGCCAAGAAATTAATTGACTTTTTGTGTCCGCCAAAAGAAGGTCAGTATTGATAACAGTTGTCATTATCACGAGCAGCATCTTTGATATGTTTTATTGTTATTAACACAAGTGACGCCAGTGGCGTAGTGGTAGAGTTGACGATTTGTAATTCCTGTGACTGCTAAGCCTCCCATTGCGTGGGTTAAAGTCCCAGTCGGGGTAAAGGACTAAATGTGGGAAGGTCTTCCAGCTGACTTGCAGTTCGCTGGTGGTTCAACCTTGACAATAGCTGGATGTCGCTAGAATGATCATAATTAGTTGTTGTATTCCCAAAACAAAACGAATGTTATCACAAGTAACATCACTGATATATCACAAACAGTGACATTGATAAGTTATCATTATTGTCATTATCACAAGCAACAACATTGATATGTTATTAGGTAGTAGAAGCTGAGTTGGAATACATTCACAATAAACCTCAATTACCATCCAGCGACCGTCATCATCACGCACTTTTAACATATTTTTCAAAAGTGTCTTCATCGAAAGTATCATCATGAAAGTTTAATCATCATTATATGTATTGTACTGTCTCCAGATAACTGAAATATTGTTGGCAGGAAACTGTTTAGGGAAACAACACCAAGGTTTAAATTGCAATGCATTGAATAAAGCTCATAATATAAGGTATAGTGCGAGTCAACCTCAATGTGCAGTGTACATTATGTATTACCGTAGATGGTAAAATTTAGAGATTTAAATTGGGCAGTTCAAACGAAAAGACTAAATTGATGCATTTTATAATTGGCCACATGGGAACTTCAGCATATGCTTAATATATCTAAAATGTGATAATTTATCACGTGAAGTTTGATAAAATGCCTATATTGATGTTCACTTGCAAAATTATGTTAGTTAAGATTTATATAGTAAAAATAATAACTGAATAGGCACATCACCACTGGGTAATATTTATTAATATATCATTATTTATATAATAATATTCATTAATATACGATGTACATACTTTTTTGTCAATAATTTTATTAATGATGCTTCACAGAACTTGGCGTGGGAAAACTGACCGTGGGCAAGATTTACGTTGGGTTGTTAGTTGTAGAAAACTGGAAGGCTTATAAAGCCAGCCAAACCAACGGTCAGAGTCTAAGACTGGTGAGTAGCATTTGTTTAGATTTTTCTTGTTTGATTTATCATAGTTGTCTTATCTCACTTTTGACTTACTGACAAATGAACAATGTTTGAGGCATGCTATACACAGTTAAGCAAACACTATATCTACTTCAGGTGGACACCAGCTTCACGTAACTGATAGAATGTTGTTGTAAACGTAAACTTTCACACATCAGAAGGCGCCTGTGGTGTAATGGTAGAGTCGCCAATTTGTAACTCCTCCCACAGCGTAACCTTTCACCGTGTGGGTTTGAGTCCAGTTCGAGGCAAAGGACTTAATGTGACAAGGTCTTCCAGCTGACTTGTGGTGCGCCGGTGGTTCTCCCCAGAGTTTGTGTTTGACATGTGTTTGGGGTCTTCCTCCACCAGAAAGTTAAATGTTGCTATAATGATCATAAATGGTTGCTGCAATGTATTTCAAAAACACACCTTAGAATAAACTTTTCTATCATGCATTAATCCACACTCTTTCCAGGAAGGGTATAGTTTAAGTGTATGGGCTTTTAGGACTTAAATAAAATTAGTGCTTGTGAATTATTGTCTTATCCTCAGGAAAATATATTTGATTTTAGCTCGACCATTCTTTGAATAAAGAAAGCTATTCTACTAAATTGCTGTAACACTGAAAGGTGTAAAAGTTTGGTTAAAGTTTTGTATTTAATATTGAATTACACATATTGTAATGAAGCTTCACCTATGTCTTGAGTTGAGTTCCAAGATTGTTTTTCTGATAAATTTTTTCCTAGTTCAACTATTAGTAAATATACATGCAAGTTTAAGTGTTGCATATAAGTATTATCAAACTTGTAACCATTAAACTATTAAACACTATAATAAGTCAAGTGCACTGTCCTGTAACATCTCCTGTGTTTATTGCCCTGATGTTTTTGTACTTTTCTTTTCAAGGAGGAGAAAGAGGAGGTAATTGATGTCATGCACCCAAGTTCTTTTGGCCACGTTTCCCATGCTTGATGTTCCTTTTCTTTTTATTAACCTTAGTTATGTATTCCTGTTGTTTCACTCTTCCACTATTTCTTATAACCTCGACTTTATCTTCAGGTGTTTTTTTTTTACATGTCTATTGTTTATATACAAGCTCTTATTTTGTTGTGACATTTAGTTTTATAAACATATTGGTTTATTTTAGTTTCATATACACCACGTAAATACCTTCGTATTGGAAAATGTGATAATGCTACTTTCCCCTTTAAATCTTATATTGTGGGTACTCATTAGAATTGCCTTAATGGCTTAATCTTTTTAATGGGCATCCAAAACATAGGGTTTGGTTACAAATCATATGATTAAATGCTTTACTTTTGCCTCCATTTTGGAGCTGTTAGCAGGAATATCATGGCTTCGACAAGTAATCGTTATCAATCGAATTTAATGCGCACACATGTGTGATACTCAAGCTTAGTTGAAATTAGGGGCCATTTCTATCATTTGCCCTGAAGTCTAACCACATCCTCATGCTGGTTTTTGTGCAGGGCAAAACTTTATTTTGAGGTGTAATTTTATCTTTCTGTCATATGCCATTTGTTCTACCAGGACATTTTACTTGTGTTTTTTTTTTTCACAAATAAGACAAAAAAAGCTCATTGAGTTGTACAAGTACTGATTTATAAGGCAATTATATTTTCAGTGCCTGATAGGTATTCTATTATGCACAACTTGCTATTTTATTTATAATTAAGTCACTGAGCTTATATCTGAAAGTATTCTTTCGTACTTTTTATTTGGCAAATTTTCTACATCATCAGTGATATTTCATAATGATTTAATCACAGTCCCAGAGGGTTTTAATATTACTTATTTTTAATTTATTCAAATATTAAACAGTTATTTACATTGCCAGGATGCATCAAACTACACTTGCATTTTGTATACATTACTATCATCTAGTCATATACCAGCTGCAATAGCTCAAGTGGTAGAGTGTTGGCTTGTGGATGGGGAGGTCATGGGTTCAAACCCCGGCCGGGTCAAAGACTTTAAAGTTAATAGTAGTGGCTTCCCTCCTAATGCTCGGGGCTAAGGGGACAGCATTACACCTGACTTATCGGTGTCAGTATAATGGACCGGCCGTGTTTAGTCCCTGGGCATCTCATAAGTGCTCCTGTGCTATAATGATAGAAATGATAGAATGATAGAAATGTCGCTGCACAGTATCAACAAAAATGATGGCAAACACCATCCCATTTAGTCTTAAATACTTTCAAAAACTTGTGCACTAAGTATCATGCAGGCACACATCTACGTTCTGGCTGCTTTAACCGTACTTCCTTGTTTTCATTCTAGTTCTCATCACAAGCCTATACTGGCTTCCCATAAATGGGACTAAAACAATGTAAGAAAACATCTCTTAATGCCCATGATTATAATCCTTGCTGAGATTCTTCACTTTCTATACTGTTTACTAACAATGGCCAAAAGTTGTGACATCAGAGTTACCTGGTACGTTTCACTAATGGAGAGCTTAGGTTAGTAGATTTATTTTCCCTTGATTCTTTGAAGGTCATATAAGAATCAAAACCTATTCTGATGCTGATAAGATGACATTATTTTACAGGTACTTTTGATCTGTAAAAAAGGTACTTTCTTGTAACGTTAGTTTTATCTCAGGAGATATTTCCGCATTTAAGACTAAAAGTATTGGATTTTATTTACACATGTTTTAAGTTTTTGCAACACTTAACTATAATGACATGCATAAACATAGACTGGATCAATATGATATAGCTTTGTGCTCATGTATAGGTGTTTGAGGAAAAATATCATGCCACACATTCAGCACTTTGATTTTTTTTCTCTTTACGTTTTGTTTTATTTTATATTATTTGTGTTGTACTTTATTTTCATTTGATGATCTTAGTTTTGAATCTTTTTTAATTACTGGTAAATAATTTCTCTAAAGAGGTCAGCTTGTTTCTTAATTTAATTGTTATTGCTTAACTTCTGAGAGATAATTTTTCAGAGGATTGAATTTCATAGACCTACACATGTACAATGGTCCTTGACTTTTTTTTTAAACAAACATGTTGCATTTAAGCATATTTGTATATTGATATGGTGTAAAATTGCTAAATATTTCTTTTTGGGAAATGAAGTGCTATTAGTATTGTGGGTTTTTTTTACACGAAATCAAAGAAAACTCCCTTCCCAGTGATCTTCACCTTGTTGTTACTTAGGGTAGAAATAGTGTGCAGGGGAGCTTACTGTAGCAATGTTTGCTTTGCTTCCAATGCTGTGATCTAAAACTTCCCATGTCGGGTATTTAAACTTTCTTAATACTCCCAAACAACACATTAAGCATCAACCAACTTATTTTTATACAAATGTAATGTTGTCAATCTTATATATAAAAATTGGTGTGCTTTCCTGTTTGGTCCAACAATTTGCGAATTGTGTAAGATAAAAACATGTATGTTTTGTTTTATTTTTTATCAGCATGATGTCTTTAGTGGCATTATTATTTTTCGGGTAATTGTGGCTTTTTTTTTAAATATTTTTTATTTAATATTTTTAATTTTTTTTTTTAAATATGTGTGACATTTGTTATATATGTTATATACTATAAAAAATCCAGACATGGGTTGTTTTCTACATGTAAAGAAATAATTTGAGTTTTATTTTGTAAAAATCTTTTGTTCGAGTTTAGACTTGTAAAATATTCAACTGTTTCATGTCGAGGTCTAGATATTTTATTTCAACTTTAAAGAATTATACAACATTTAATAACGGGCATAAGTAGATAATCTCCCCTGAATAATCCCTAAATGCAAGTAAGGTCCTTCCATTTGGATTACTCAGTATTTGTGCTTGTACATTTTTACCCCATTTTCGTGTGTAAATAACATATCTTTAGTTGTTAAATGAACTTAAAGATTTAATTTATGCAAAAGTAAGAAATTTTGCTGCTTTTAATTGCACTCTCTGCAAAACGAACCAGAATTCCAACTAAAGGGACCTTCATATTATTTGGACTACCTTGAATGTTATCTAAAAAAGAGAGAGCATTTCCATTTTGCCAATTTTCCCCATTTAAATGAAATGCGTATTAAACTACCAATAAGATAAATTGCATACCAAATATTTTACATTGAAAAGCCTTTAATGTATAAACATGTTTTAAAGACCTAGTTAACAAAAGTATTGTATTTTAATAAAAATCACTTTACATTAAAAACTACTTATTTCTTTTAAATACAATTTCATTTTAAACGCCTGTATTTTGTAAATTGTATCACTTATGCAAAAATGATAGAGATACAGCCTTGTAAAAATGTTGTCAAAGAGTCCCACATTTTATAATGTTGTTGTATTGGCTGATATCTCCTGAAAGAAGATTTAAAAGTTTGGGCTGAAATATGTGTTTAAATTTGACCAATCAGGTGTTTGAGAAATATTTCACTGTGGGCTAAGAGATTGAAGGTGTTCTTCTAATGAAATTTAAATGTAGAGAACAAGTTGTTGTTATTATGCTGTTAATGGCAGTTGCTCTTGACTGAGTGGTTGCCTGGTCGACTTCACAACAGTCTCACTGCGATGTACTGGTTTTGATCAAATGGCTGAAGTTATGTTTTTGAAACTGCTTATATAAAATATCAATTTAAATACAAAGTGCAATTTGTGCATTCTTTGCATCATTTACCTACCTTAAATTGCGACCAAGTCATTTTAAGACTGGTATTATCTTGGATAGGAGCCCAGTACAGAGATCGTCCCTCACTGTAGGAGATACCAGCCATTCAGCCCTAGCTATCCACCATTTTATACCCACTAACCTCCCAAAACCTCCTACTTTTCAGCCTCCAGACACAGAAGAGGTATTTGTTGTTTCTTCGATTATCTTTTTTTTATTATCCATTTCTTTGTTCTCTCGTTTCATCAATTTTTTTCCATTATAATCACATGTTGTTCTTGCTTGTTTTGCGGGGCCTTACAGTAAACAAGCGGCATGAAAATGTGACCAAACTATGTAATTGAAGCTTCATTTCCGACTTATGCTATTGTACAGCCTCACTTATTTTACCATGTACAGTTTAATTATTAGCAAACTAGAACAAACATCTGCAAAGAATACACATGTAAATGCATTTCTTTTGTTTTGATGTGTACAAACAAGGCTTTACAAATATATATGTTCTATGCAAATGAATTTTAAATTTAAACACACATCAACAAATCGTTAGGTTACAAAATTGCACGTGCGCATTTTTATGAATAACTGGTTCGCAATTTCTTTGTTAAAAATTACAAAAAAAAACAAACGTCGTCTTCGATTACATACATGTGATGGTTCTTGTTTAATCACACTTTTAATTTGTAGTATAGAATGTTACTTTTATTTGGTGACTTCAATATTAAACGTCTTCTCATATTAATCATTGGAAATAAGGTTTTTTGGTTTTATTTACATCTGAATATATTTGACTTTTTTGACATTTAAAAAAAATGTAAATGCATGTTTGTTCGTATAGTTTATAAAGAGTCATATACATCATAAGTGAATGCAATATATTTATGCAAAATGTTAAATGATAATATCTTTTGAAGACATATAATGTAAAATGATACATTTTTTTGTACCCATCCAGGTTAAGGACTTTTTTTTCTGGATAATTTAACTTTATGACAGTAGATATGCTCGTAAAGTCCTATATAAATATTGAGCAAGGCTTTATACAGCATTTTTCAAATAATTTCCTTCGTAAAAACCTTATAATCACTCCGATTGTGAAATCTCTTTCAATGCAATTATGCTTTCTAGACTGTCTTTCTGAATCATACATCTTTTAATCTATACAGATCTTTTTAGTCATATATATTCATATAAATATTTATATAAACTTACATGTCTTTTTCTCTGCATCACTATTGCATCATGTAATTATTTAAATCAATTTCCATGTAATAAACTTGCATTTCAAACTTGGTGATTCCGTTTTAACTATGGGGTTTTCCGTACACATGTTAACCATTTATTTTAGCAGTTTCATTTTAATGTCATAACATTGTAGTGATTTGCTTAGAACTCCAAACAAAGGTAACATGGGTGCCCGTGGTGTAGTGGTACAGTTGCCAATTTGTTACTTTTCTAAATGTAACCCTCTCACCGTGGGTTCAAACCCCTGCCGGTTCAAACCAAAGACTTTAAAGTTGGTAGTAGTAACTTCCCTCCTAACTCTCGGCTAAGGGGACAGCATTATGCCAGACTCTTCGGTGTCAGTATAATAGACCGGGCGGGTTCAATCCCTGGGCACCTCATAAGTGCCCCTGTGCTATAATGATAGAAATATCGCTGCACAGTACCAGCAAAAATGCTGGCAAATCCCAATCTTTAACCCTCTCACCAGGTGTGTGAGTTCTGTTCATGTCTAAGGATTTAAAATGGGAAGGTCTTCCAGCTGACTTGCAGTGTGCAGGTTTTACACAAACGTTTGACTGGGGTTTTTCTCCATCAAGTAGCTGGGAGTCTCTTTTTATGATCATAATTCGTCACTGTGATATATTTCTAAATGCAAAAACAAATGCAACATGATTACTTTATACTTAGACACAAATAATGCAGATCCTGATCAGACAGATCCTAGAAGAGTGTACTTTAAAAACTGTCCTTTTTACCTGTATATTCATTGTAAATAATTCATGCATTTCAAGATGGTATCTGACAGTTTGCCTATAGCAAAGATATGGGACAGTATTCTACCACTGCTTTGGGAATAATGAGCATAATTTCTGTGTGAATCCATACTTTTGTCTAAGTTAACACTTTTCAAATATAAAATGGGCATGATAGTGATCTTTGCTAAAAATAGATATCGACGTCTGAGTGGATGATTATATAATACGATCTCAAAAGTAATGTGGTTATCTTTGTTTGAAAATAGCTATATCTACTGCATGGCTCAGATAGGACATATCTGTTTGCAATGACGTGGGGAACAGTGGGGATTTATGCTTCACTGTTCACACAGATCTAGGGTATCAATGAACAACATTTTGCAGGAATTTTTCATGTGGGGAGGTTTTCCAGCAAACATGCAGTATGTCTGTGAAGCTACCAATAAATAGCTAGATGTCAACAATTTGACCATAATTATGTCAGTGCAATGTAATAAAAAACAACAACAAACTAAAAAAAATAATAATCTAACCTGTTGGTTGTTCTCTCATTAGAATCTGCATTATTTACTGCTGTGTCACTGTCAATATACTCGTGTAACCTTTGCGTGAAGTTCTAAGCAAATATAGTAAGATTTTAGTATAAGTTGCTAACAAACGTCACAGGCTGAATTAAAAAAAAGCCAGAAGTTGTCATTAAAACAAGGGGTTTACCTACTATGGCTACATGTGTACACAATAAACCCTTTATACACTGGCTACTGGGCTATATAACAGTCTCCTCTTCCAAGCCCATCACTTTTGGTTGCTTTCTGCAGAGCTCTAGATAAACGGAATTACATTCCATATTAGGACAGCAGCATTCCATCATTTCCAACCAAATCATATCAACTTGAAATTTATTATAATCCTCATGCCAAGACGATTCTAATAAGTACCAATTTTATATAGTTTAGATATACTTGAACTCTGTATTATCGGCGCATTTCTATTACCGACGTATTCCGAATATTTCAACATGAAATCAACACAGAATGGCTTTGACCTAGATTTCTAAAAATTATCAGTTGATATTGTAATGCATACACATCATAGATAAGTCAAACACGTACGACGATAATACAGTGGTCCATGCAAAAAAATAATGGAGGTAGTGAAATAAATTCCTACTCTCTTGTAATTCGTTGGCATATCACTGCTGTCGATTCGAGTCCTGATCGAAGTATGGAACTAAATATGGGACGTCTTCCAGCAGATTGGCGGTGCACTGGTGATTGTGATTCTACGAAAATATTTTTTCTAGTGCTTCTGACACGGTTTTCAGAACCCCACCCCACGCCGCACCAGTTCACCAATAATAGCTAACCGTTACCATAACTGTTGATGCTATGTCATCCAAAATCCCATCAACTCATTGTCCTTTATCTAGAGCTTTGTATTCTCATCATTCTGTCTTCTCATTGTTTGTTCTCCCTGTTGCAGAATGATTGTACAATACCATTGCTAGGTGACTTTGATCAGGTCAGATTTGTGCATGCTTAGACAGTTCTCAGCTCGTATAGCATGTCTATTTTAGTCTTTGTAGCACACTGAAAACACTTTGCAAAAAAATCTTGTACTCCTATATAGGGGGACGGGACAACGGTCACAGTTATATATAAATATTACTGAAGCTCAATATCTCTGCAGCTGTAAATAATCAAAATAGGTTGAAAGGTCAATCGTCAAGGCCACACTTTCTATTTCAAGTGTGGTTTGCATTTTTAATAATTATTGTCATATATTTGATGGTCAGTTTAAGCAGTTGATCGAATCCCAGTCAACTGGACCTGGTAGCGAAATCGCTAGAGCGTCGGCTCCAGGTACTGGACGCCCCGGGTTCGATCTCGGGCCATGATATACCATATTTGCTAAAAAATGGTGGTGGCATAGTTGGAGTAAGGACTTTTATAATAAAAAATGGTGGCATATCTCCCTTGCTAAAGCTCAAGCAAATGTAAGGGAAGTGCCACGACTGGTTGGCCTGGTGTCAGGATTATTTGACTGGGTGTGGTATCATGCCAGATGTTTACGTCATGCTATACACAGTGAAGGCAGCACTATATCTGCTTCAAGTTAACACTGTCTCCAGATAACTGAAATACTGTTGGTGGGACGATAAACCCAGTCAACAAACATTCACCATAGACAATTTTTTCAAATAAACATCAACACCCCCTTCAACACTAGTGCATCGCACAAAGAATTTATGTACAAACTATTTCATCAGTGTGGCTTTGTTTTTGCTCAGTATCTTCAGGGTTTGTTCATTTTTGTGGATTACTGCAAATAAAAAAATGTGCATATTGCTGCATTAATATTGTTTTGATGTGAAAAGAATAAGAATGTCAAGCTTGTATTGTGGTTGCTATTTCAGGGATGTGAATGTTATGTTTACTGTGATGCACTGTGTGCTTGTTGGGCAATTAATTACAGTGCTGGTGTTATACGTAAGAAAATAGGCTGAATACGTAGAAAATAGGCTCTTTACCAAGATAGGTTTTCATTTCTTTATATGTATCTTTAAAAAGATACTGCCATGGCTTCGTTTTGTTACATTGTTTTCCATTAGCCCAAAGGGGCTGTTCCAGGCATAGCGGACCCTAAGTATAAAGAGGCTGTTCCCGGCATTGCTGGCCTTAAGTATAAAGGGGTTGTTCCAGGCATTGCTTATCCTTAAGTATAAAGGGGCTGTTCCAGGCATTGCTGACCTTATAAAGGGGCTGTTCCAGGCATTGCTGACCTTAAGTATAAAGGGGCTGTTCCAGGCATTGCTTATCCTTAAGTATAAAGGGATTGTTCCAGGCATTGCTGACCTTAAGTATAAAGAAGTTGTTCCAGGCATTGCTTATCTTTAAGTATAAAGGGGCTGTACCAGGCATTGCTGACCTTAAGTATAAAGGAGCTGTTCCAGGCATTGCTTATCCTTAAGTATAAAGGGGCTGTTCCAGGCATTGCTTATCCTTAAGTATAAAGGGGTTGTTCCAGGCATTGCTGACCTTAAGTAAAAAGGAGCTGTTCCAGGCATTGCTGACCTTAAGTAAAAAGGAGCTGTTCCAGGCATTGCTTATCCTTAAGTATAAAGGGGCTGTTCCAGGCATTGCTGACCTTAAGTAAAAAGGAGCTGTTCCAGGCATTGCTTATCCTTAAGTATAAAGGGGCTGTTCCAGGCATTGCTTATCCTTAAGTATAAAGGGGCTGTTCCAGGCATTGCTGACCTTAAGTATAAAGGGGTTGTTCCAGGCATTGCTTATCCTTAAGTATAAAGGGGTTGTTCCAGGCATTGCTGACCTTAAGTATAAAGGGGCTGTTCCAGGCATTGCTTATCCTTAAGTACAAAGGGGCCGTTCTTAGCCAGGCATTGCTTATCCTTAAGTATAAAGGGGCTGTTCCAGGCATTGCTGACCTTAAGTAAAAAGGAGCTGTTCCAGGCATTGCTTATCCTTAAGTATAAAGGGGCTGTTCCAGGCATTGCTTATCCTTAAGTATAAAGGGGCTGTTCCAGGCATTGCTTATCCTTAAGTATAAAGGGGCTGTTCCAGGCATTGCTTATCCTTAAGTAAAAAGGAGCTGTTCCAGGCATTGCTTATCCTTAAGTATAAAGGAGCTGTTCCAGGCATTGCTTATCCTTAAGTATAAAGGGGCTGTTCCAGGCATTGCTTATCCTTAAGTATAAAGAGGCTGTTCCAGGCATTGCTTATCCTTGAGTATAAAGGGGCTGTTCCAGGCATTGCTGACCTTAAGTATAAAGGGGTTGTTCCAGGCATTGCTGACCTTAAGTATAAATGGCTGTTCCAGGCATTGCTGACCTTAAGTATAAAGGGGCTGTTCCAGGCATTGCTTATCCTTAAGTATAAAGGGGTTGTTCCAGGCATTGCTGACCTTAAGTATAAAGGGGCTGTTCCAGGCATTGCTGACCTTAAGTTTAAAGGGGCTGTTCCAGGCATTGCTTATCCTTGAGTATAAAGGGTTGTTCCAGGCATTGCTGACCTTAAGTATAAAGGGGCTGTTCCAGGCATTGCTTATTCCAGGCATTGCTTATTCTTAAGTATAAAGGGGTTGTTCCAGGCATTGCTGACCTTAAGTATAAAGGGGTTGTTCCAGGCATTGCTGACCTTAATTATAAAGGGGCTGTTCCAGGCATTGCTTATCCTTAAGTATAAAGGGATTGTTCCAGGCATTGCTGACCTTAAGTATAAAGAGGTTGTTCCAGGCATTGCTTATCTTTAAGTATAAAGGGGCTGTACCAGGCATTGCTGACCTTAAGTATAAAGCAGCTGTTCCAGGCATTGCTTATCCTTAAGTATAAAGGGGCTGTTCCAGGCATTGCTTATCCTTAAGTATAAAGGGGCTGTTCCAGGCATTGCTGACCTTAAGTAAAAAGGAGCTGTTCCAGGCATTGCTTATCCTTAAGTATAAAGGGGCTGTTCCAGGCATTGCTTATCCTTAAGTATAAAGGGGCTGTTCCAGGCATTGCTGACCTTTAGTATAAAGGGGTTGTTCCAGGCATTGCTTATCCTTAAGTATAAAGGGGTTGTTCCAGGCATTGCTGACCTTAAGTATAAAGGGGCTGTTCCAGGCATTGCTTATCCTTAAGTACAAAGGGGCCGTTCTTAGCCAGGCATTGCTTATCCTTAAGTATAAAGGGGCTGTTCCAGGCATTGCTGACCTTAAGTAAAAAGGAGCTGTTCCAGGCATTGCTTATCCTTAAGTATAAAGGGGCTGTTCCAGGCATTGCTTATCCTTAAGTATAAAGAGGCTGTTCCAGGCATTGCTTATCCTTAAGTATAAAGGGGCTGTTCCAGGCATTGCTTATCCTTAAGTAAAAAGGAGCTGTTCCAGGCATTGCTTATCCTTAAGTATTAAGGAGCTGTTCCAGGCATTGCTTATCCTTAAGTATAAAGGGGCTGTTCCAGGCATTGCTTATCCTTAAGTATAAAGAGGCTGTTCCAGGCATTGCTTATCCTTAAGTATAAAGGGGCTGTTCCAGGCATTGCTGACCTTAAGTATAAAGGGGTTGTTCCAGGCATTGCTGACCTTAAGTATAAAGGGGCTGTTCCAGGCATTGCTGACCTTAAGTATAAAGGGGCTGTTCCAGGCATTGCTTATCCTTAAGTATAAAGGGGTTGTTCCAGGCATTGCTGACCTTAAGTATAAAGGGGCTGTTCCAGGCATTGCTGACCTTAAGTATAAAGGGGCTGTTCCAGGCATTGCTTATCCTTGAGTATAAAGGGTTGTTCCAGGCATTGCTGACCTTAAGTATAAAGGGGCTGTTCCAGGCATTGCTTATTCCAGGCATTGCTTATTCTTAAGTATAAAGGGGTTGTTCCAGGCATTGCTGACCTTAAGTATAAAGGGGCTGTTCCAGGCATTGCTGACCTTAAGTATAAAGGGGTTGTTCCAGGCATTGCTGACCTTAATTATAAAGGGGCTGTTCCAGGCATTGCTGACCTTAAGTATAAAGGGGTTGTTCCAGGCATTGCTTATACTTAAGTATAAAAGGGCTGTTCCAGGCATTGCTTATCCTTAAGTATACAGGGATTGTTCCAGGCATTGCTTATACTTAAGTATAAAAGGGCTGTTCCAGGCATTGCTTATCCTTAAGTATAAAGGGATTGTTCCAGGCATTGCTTATACTTAAGTATAAAAGGGCTGTTCCAGGCATTGCTTATCCTTAAGTATAAAGGGTTGTTCCAGGCATTGCTGACCTTAAGTATAAAGGGGCTGTTCCAGGCATTGCTTATACTTAAGTATAAAAGGGCTGTTCCAGGCATTGCTTATCCTTAAGTATAAAGGGATTGTTCCAGGCATTGCTTATACTTAAGTATAAAAGGGCTGTTCCAGGCATTGCTTATCCTTAAGTATAAAGGGGTTGTTCCAGGCATTGCTGACCTTAAGTATAAAGGGGCTGTTCCAGGCATTGCTGACCTTAGGTATAAAGGGGCTGTTCCAGGCATTGCTTATACTTAAGTACAAGGAGCCGTTCTAAGCCAGGCATTGCTTATCCTTAAGTGTAATAGGGGCAATAAACAGCCATTATGGTTTGCAATTTTGTAGCTAGAATAATAATATAGAGTTAAGTAGTTAGAAAGTTAGAAGAAGAGACAAATATTTGTTTTACACATTGTTGTGTAAGATTTTGTTGGTTCTTATACATTTAATGGGTGATGCACTTAACCATGACAATGCTAACATTTGTCTTTGGTCGACATTTTCTTTACCATATTAGAATCTATGTCTCACTAAATATGACCAATTAGATGCTTTGGTATTGTCTTAGTCTGTACTGATGATGATAATCAATTAGTTGTTAATTTTGATATATTAACTCTGGACTCTTGAGGCAGTCTGCAGTTTTTCCTGCATAGTCTCTCTTTCTACGTTTCTTTTTTAATATGTAGATACAATAAAACCTCTCCAAAAGGCACCTGTGCATAGCAACACTTCTTTGCAGCAACAGCTCTGTACCACTGCCAAATGTTGCTGTAGAGAGGTTTTACTGAACTTCTTCTTTTAGGTTGCGACCTAAACATGATGTTTTACAGTACAAGAAATACAAAAAAATTCAAGCAATGCGAGGCTGTATAAATTAAAGGTCCAAATGCGCTATCTCTTCTAATATTAAAAAATAATATATGGTTTATGCATGATCTTGAATGTGGAATACAATCGAAAAACAGCAGCAGTGCTCCAAATGTAAAAAAATAAAATTGTTTGCTCTTCTTAAATAAATAAAAATAAAGTAGTTTATGCATGATTTCCAAGGTATAATAAATTCCAACAAAAACAGCAATGGCAGGCTTTATAAAACTGAGCAAGAAGCAGTGAATTGGATTGTTACATCTGATGAGTTTAAAAATATGAGCACTATTTATAGTATTACATGGTAAAACTTGTACAATAAAACCAGAAGCGATGACAGGTTTTTTCAAATTGAATACATGAAAAAGATGTGAACAATTAATCATCCTTTATGTTTCAAGGCACACAAATAAGCCGGAAACAGTGTGCTGTTTAAATCAAAGTGCTAAAGGCGCTGAGTCTCCTTGTTTATCTAGGACAATTGGATGGCTCTCATAGAACAAAATATTTATAAAACTCTAGGCTAACAATGCATGTAAGAACTTTCTCGGCTGAGAATTTATAAGAGAAATGTTTTAAAAGTGGATTGAACATGGATAGATTTATTCCATTATCAACAGAGAAATGAAATGCAACTGTAACTGCCTGGCAATGGCTGGGTCACAGCTCCAGGGAAATGAATTGTACAAGGAGTTCCAATGGATATAAGCTATAACAAGAGACACTTGTACACAGTTTATTGGACGCACTGTTTCTTTTGTATCTTTATCTACTATCTTTATCTCCTATCTTTATCTACTATCTCAGATTTACCATTTTGTTTATGATAAAATAATTTTCTACACTTTAGGTCTATAGCACGTTGAGCGCATGTTTGAGAGAAAAAAAGATAGTCACATGTACAACATATGTTTTCATTTACGTTCTTTATAAGTAAGCATAAAAACTCAACAAGAAATAGAAGTTAAAATAATTACCAATGACAAAAAAAAAAAAATTAAAATTTTATTTTCAGAAAAATAATTATTATTTATTTTGGTAAGATCTAGTTTTCAGTAAATCATATTCATACATTCAGTCAAAAATCTTAAAAAAATTCAATTCTTCCTTAGCCAAATTAAATGCACGTGTATAATTAACTTTCAGGTATTAAGTGATACTTGATTACATAGTAGACCTATTTTTGTTAGTATTTGTGTTTTTTAGGGTTTGCAGTTGGTTGAATTAGAATATCTAGATAACTTAATATTTATTTGATAGTACTTTTTATAGATTTTGTTAGTCTTTGCTTTTCAACTTTTAAAAATACTTTTAGAGACTAATTGCCAAACATCAATCATATTGTCATTTGAAAATAACTGTAAGTAAATAATTGCACTAATTATGTGAAACAGAGACCTGAGTAATTACTTAAACATTTTTTGCTATCATCTCTAAAATGCCACTAGAAATAGTAATTATGAGATTAATAATAGTATTTATGACATTCTCATTATGGATATATTACTCCTGGCCTCTGTCATTGGTCATGAAGAATAAATTTATACTATTCATCAATAGTTAGTTGAACTTTTAATACTAAAATAAATTTAGCAAATACAGTAATGAGTGAAACAAGATCTCAGCGAATAATGTTCTAAATATCATTGAATTTAATCATCATAAACTGATTGTGTCCGGTTAGTTTTTCCGTCACTTCTTAAAACTGATGGGATCATAAGTAAAAAAAAAAAAATACAATTATAATTTTTATAAACTACAAAATATTTAATACATGATGCATAAAAGAACTATCTGTAAAAACAAAAATTGTTCTTATTGTGATTGTAACAGTTAGGAACTGTGCCACCTAAGCCTTATTCAAAATGCTGAAGAAATAATAATGAAATATTTTTATACTTTTAGAATTTCTTATAAAATACCATTTGAGGTGACATGTTTTGCCTGTTTAAAAATGAAGAAATATCAATATTATTTATTTACATCACATGGCATTTGTATAAGAATCTTAAGTGACCTTTTTGCACTTATGTCTATAAGATTGTTGCACTGTTTATCATTGTGGCTAGTTGCATATGATTGCTGCTATCCTAAATATGATTGCTGTTTGTTACAGAGGCCTCCTTCATTGTTTAAGAGACTGATGGGCGTGATGAGAACGCCGTCTGCTCGCTCCAGTCAAAGTATAGACTCAGATCATTCCGGGGATGAAGACACCCACAGGTCAGTTATAACTGATGCTGTTTATTTTTCCTCAGTTTTATCTTTCTCCTAAGAGTATTCAATTGAAGGTGGCGCCTGTGGAGTAGTGGTAGAGTCGCCGATTTGTAACTCCTGGCTGCTTAACCTCCCACTGCATGGTTTTAAGTTCTTGTAGGGTCAAAGGACTTAATGTGAGAAGGTCTTTCAGCTAACTTGCGATGCGCCGGTAGTTCTACCCAGACATGTGTCTTCCTCCACCATTGAGGTGGACATTGCTATAATGATAATAAATGATCGTTGCAATGTATTTCAAAAACAAAACAAAGATTCAATTGCAACATTCAATTGCAACTATGTCAAACATTGCTCATGCTCTGAGATAAGGGTTGGGCCAGTCTAAGCATACTTGTTTTGTTTGTTTTTTGATACATCGCACTGAAAATTATGGTCCTATTGGCGTGACGTCCGGCTAATTAGTGGTGGAGAAAGATCCCAGACTTATGTCTGGGTAGAACCACCGGCACACTGCAAGTTAGCTGGAAAAATTCTAAGGATAAAAACTATGTGGATCATTTATTACTGTTACAGGGATAGCTCATACCCTCAGCCCCTTTGTGGGTTCAAGTCCCAGTTGGGGCGAGAAGTTGTAGAGATAACCTGGCAGGGTCCTGTGGTTTTACCCAGACTTAAATCTTCGGTCTTCATCCACAAATAATTAGCTGGACATCATCAATATGACCATTATTGCGATGTAACCAAAAAATAGAGAATTACTGTGATATTGAGGGGGTGCTCATTGCATAGTGGTAGTCACTGACGTGAAACTTCTCTGACTGCTAAGCCTCCCACCATGTAGGTTCAAGTTCCATTCAGGACAAAGGACTTGATGTGGGAAGATCTTGCTGACCTACAGTGTGCAGACATTTGTCAGGGATCTTCTTCCACCAAAATAGCTGGACATTGCTATAATTGGTCACTGTGACGTATTTAAAAAAATAAATTGGTTATTAATTAATAAAATAAAATAATATGCACATGTAATATAGATGTATGATTAAAAACATATATTTAAACTGTAAAATATAGTTTTATCTCAATAATATTAATAATAACTTGAACAGATTCAAATACATGAGAGAATATTATAATTGCTTGACATCCTAAATGTAAGTTTATTTTGCACTTTTTTTCAGCTTTCTACGTCGAGGTAGTAGCAAAAGACGTCGGCCTCCAAATCACAATGCAGATACTGGAAGTTTGCAGGTAATGCTCACAACTAAACTTTATTTTGGTCAGACATATTGCAAAAATTAAGATGAATCTTTAATACTGGCACTCTTGAATATTGGCCATTCAGATGAGTACAAGACATATCCATAGGTCAAAGGTCAGCATGTGTTTTGTTTTGAACCCCCTCGTATATTGTTAAAATAATTTGGCTAAATTATATATAAATATTTACATTATGGCAAAAAAGTATCTTATCTTAAATCTATAATATGTTAAATGCATAAAGCAGTCTAACTTCAGTTAGATCACTCTTGCGCAACTAAAATTATATGTCAGTTGTTTTTTTATACGCTAGACTATTCTTACTTCCAGATAGAAGAGTTTTCCATTTGAAAGATTCTGCTTGCTCATACTGTTCCCTGTTGAGGACTTTTTTGTGTGAAATATACATTGTCATTTTTTTTATTTAACAAAAAATACAATAAAAAATCTTTTTTATACATTTCAAATAATAATAATAATTTATTAATGCAGAGGCATGAAAACACTGTTACATATATAATTCACCCACAGCAGAAACAAAGGTTTTCCATAGAAAATATGTAAATTTTTGATGAATTATTTATTTCACTCACTTTGTCCTTTGGGGCCTAAAATAACCAAGAAAGGAACATTTGAACATTGTTTTTGGACTGTCCGTGACAGTTTGACTGTCAGAAATATCACAAAAACCAATATAGCTGGCATCGATAGTGATGTACTAAGTAATAAAAATAACATGGCCAAGAAATCTTGGAAATATATTTAATAAGAACTCCTAAATTTTGATGCAAGGGAACTACATGTATATAATTACCATTATTTTAATATTTGGGTGTCTTGGCAAGAAATGGATGTCATAGACCAGACTGACATTCTCCTAATTGCTGATCTAATACATATTAAAGATGCTTTTGTTTTAATTATATTTTATATTGTATAATAATGTAAATACAGTCTTAATTAAATGTATTGTCCAAACACAATAACAGGTATAATGAAAATAATCTTCAATTGGTTTTGTTTGACAAATTGTTTTGAGAAATTATTTTATATAAATGATGTATTAATAAAATAAATTGTCCAAATGCAGAAATAGAAATAATGCTTAAATCCTTCTTGACAATAATCTTTAAGGTTACATTCTACATTCCAATCGATAAATTGTAACTCAAATGTCCTTTTCAGAAATCTCAGAAAATATTTTATCTCAGAAAATATTTTTTTTTTATATCTATTTTTTTTTCATAATTAATAAGTGGATTATTTTTTAACACCAAAGTTGAAATAGGTAACAGAATTTTTCCATTTGCAATCCTAGAGGGAGTGCACTTCCAGGGCTTATGGAATTGATTGTGAATATCAATTTAGAATTAGATGCGGGGTATATTTTATAATATATTTCCAGTTACCAACCTAAAAAATGGCTGCGCTTCCATGGCTTGTGCAACTTAAGAAGCATTTAAATGGATGTTTTATATATTTATAGTATTCATGTAAAGAAATCTAATTATTGCAATCCTAGAAAATACGACTGCGAGTGAGGAGGCCAGAAGGAGGCTATGTAAATGATTCATATTCTAACGATGAGGAGGAAGAGAGCATGATTGATGAACTTAACAAACCAATATTTATAGTGACGCAACACTACCAGGTATTCATGGTGACAGGGCTTACATTCATGTTACCACGGTGACGGTTTTGAACACAATATTGGAATTTTATGTAAATTTATGAAAATCTATGTGACTATATGTAAATCATTATGCAAATTTATGCAAATGTCTGGTCATAATATGCGTGTCCCCCCTCCATCAAATTTGCTAAATTGGCACTGGGCTATTTTGAGTTCTTGTTTTATTCTCTGTTTTCATAGCTTGACATATAACTTATTTGGTAAAGAGGTATAATTCTTTAGTTGGGGAGGGACTGTTACTGAGGGTTTCTTTTGACTTCTTGTTATATAAAATCCCATTGCTTTCTTTGTGTGTGTGCTTTCCTTTTTCTACAATCATAATGTAAAAATCTGACTTTAAAGGATAGGGGAAAAAAGATAAAGATTATCAAATTTTATAGATGTTTTTCTTATAGCACCTTATAATGAAGTTACCCAATATCAACTTTTGAATTTTCTAAATTTTTAAGTACTATCATAAAAATACAACATGAATTCAAATATCTTTACCATTACAATTTTGCATTAAATAAGACATTGTTCACTAACAAAGGTAAAATTAATTTCAAAAAAGTGCATAAACCTAACATTAATGTTAGCAGAATTGTCCTTTTATAAATGAGAATTTAAATTGTCTATCCTGGAGAAAAGTAATGCGTGCTGTCTTGGGACAGCTCTTGTTCTAATCCAGCAACAACAGAAATCAGAATCTTCATTTCACTTATAAAATGATTACTTGCACAAAATCACTTCCCTACTTTCAAGACTGCTTTCATTAAAATGTCAAAATGACCCACAAAACAAAATCAGCAGCTTACACTTGCTTTGATAATCTTAGATTGAACACTCCTTCCTATACAGAGTTTATTACTTGTTACCATAAAATATGCCAGACATGCTCTCGCCCATAAATGTCAAGGTTCTTTAATTGGACCTGGTAGCGCAATTGGTAGAGAGTCAGCTCCCGGTACTGGAGGCCCCGGGTTCGATCCCGGGCCGTGACATACCAAAGTCATAAAAAATGGTAATGGCATTGCTCCCTTGCTAACGCTCAAGCAAATATAAAGGTATATTGCCAGATAACTGAAATATTGTAAGTGGAACGATAAACCCAATAAACAAACAAACAAATGTAAACAGCCCAATGTATTTTAAATCATACATATATGTTCATGTACATTCAGAAAAAACAAGCATAATAAACTGACATTTAATTTAGGTATTAAAACAATTTGCCTTTATCCCATATATATTTCAAAAGCTAAGTGTTAAGCCAAATTGCAACTTCTATTTTAAAAATTAAGTCAAAACTGCAACACAATAGAAAAAACTGCAAGTACAATAATCCTTTTTTTGACATTTTCCAAATTGGTGACCAGCCGCAATAGCTCAGTAAGTAGAGTGTCAGCTTGCGGATCGGGAGGTAGCGGGTTCAAACCCCGGTCGGGTCAAACCAAAGACTTTTAAAGTTGGTAGTAGTGGCTTCCCTCCTAACGCTCGAGGCTAAGGGGACAGCATTACCTGGGCACCTCATAAGTGCCCCTGGACTAAAATGATAGAAATGTCATTGCACAGTATTGGCAAAAATGCCGGCAAATCCCATCTCATCCCACAATGCAGAACTAGTTTAAAGCACAATAAAGATCAAGGTCATAACAACCAATGACATAACCAAATGCTGTTTGTGATAAAGATGAAAAGAAAAAAAAAAGATGGAAAACAATGTCAGTGTAAGTGCACTGTGGCTTTTATGGTGGATATCTCCAATCCTTTGATTGTAAAAGTTAATGCACATCCATATTAAATTTGCTTTTCTATAGATAAGAGAGTCAACATGAAAACAAGCACATATTTTACTTGTAAAAATACATTTAACTTTGACATTTTTTTATCACATGAATTTCCTTGTTTTCAATACACCCATTACATATTTTGTTATATAACACTAGTGTAATACAGCTTTTTGACTCATGACGCCATTGACATCATCATAATGTAGATTTGTCTCATACCACAATTTCACATTTTTTGTTAAAACTTTGTAAAATCATGTGATAAAAAGAATCTTACTCTTATTGTCATTAAATACAACATTTATAACACTCGTCCAGGAAAAATGAAAGTAAGATCGCCATATGCTCACTTACTATTACTTTTCCTGAATTCCTTTAATAAATGTTTGTATTAATTGGCAACACTTGTCAGATCCTTTACTTTATAACCAGTGTGTGAGTGTGTGTGCTTATAACTTTGGCTTACGTTTATCCAACAGTAATAATTTGGGTTACCATGGTTGAATGCTGGTCTTTGCACATGTACTTAATAAATTAATAATTTAAAAAAGAAGCATTTGAATAAAAATTGCTTTTAAGCATGTTTAATGTCACAATATATTTTTCTTCAAATGGAACTCGTGATATAAATTATTTCCATAAAAGGATAAAAAAATGAGTCATTCTGGTATAGATACTATCATTACAGTGTAACGGTTATGCCTGTTCTTGCAGTCTTTACAACATCAGCTCCCTTATTGCCATTTTAACATTTATACCTGTTCTTGTAGTCTTTACACCATCAGCTCTATTATTGCCATTTTAACATTTATACCTATTCTTGCAGTCTCTACAACATCAGCTCCATTATTGCCATTTTAACATTTATACCTGTTCTTGCAGTCTCTACAACATCAGCTCCATTATTGCCATTTTAACATTTATACCTGTTCTTGTAGTCTTTACACCATCAGCTCTATTATTGCTATTTTAACATTTATACCTGTTCTTGCAGTCTCTACAACATCAGCTCCATTATTGCCATTTTAACATTTACCCTGTATCAGCATCATTCATACAACTTTAATCTTGATACCTGTTCTTGCAGTGTATACATGATCATTGCCATTATTCCAATTTGTTCCTGAATTTTTATCTTAGTATCAATTCCATCAAATACCAACACAATAATGATCATATTGACCTTAACATCCATATTTCACTTTTTTCGCCAGGTGTCGGAGGTCCTGGGTTCGATACCGGGTCACAACATTCCAAAGTCGTTAAAAATGATAGTGGTATAGCTTCCTTGCTAATGCTCAAGTAACTATAAGGGCATTTCCACAACTGTTTGGCCCAGTGTCAGGATAATGTGACTGGGTGTGGTGTCATGCTGGTGTTCACGGCATGCTATACACAGTGAAGGCAGCACTTTATCTGCTTTGAGTGGACACCTTCTCCAGATAACTGAAATACTGTTGGTGGGACTATAAACCCAGTAAATAAACAAAACTTTGTATCTTAAACAACTAACAATACCTTCTTCCATGTATTTACAGTCCCTGGACAAGCGAGATTTCTCGAGAGGTCTCCGCCCAGAGCATGCAGGTGCCCCCCTCTCTCGGACTGCCAGCGAGTCAAGCCAACTTGGCATCCGAACTCCCTCCATCCCCACAACGCCTGTGAGTCCTAGATCTCCCATTATGCACCATAGAAGTCCCTTCGGATCTCCAAGCACGTCCCCGCTGCCATACCGACGGTCCCAATCTCCCCGACGTGGACCAATAGATGTGGGTTTTGCGTCTGCCGTGGCAAACATCTGTGAACAAGCCCACAGCATTGCAGAGAGTGAGCGGAGGCGGCATAAACGTAATTACGCATGTACTTTGCAGTTTTTCTTTCCTTTCTTGAATTGAAAAATAAATCCTGAATTATTGTGGGAGTTACTGTAAGAAGATAATCTTTCGTATTGTTAAAATGGCTTCTTTTTGAGAGCTTAACTTAAATTTGTATTGCTTGAACTAGCTATAGATAGATTAAACCAGCATAAGTCAAATTTGAAATAAGATTCTGAAGTAAAAAGTAATTGGGAAAAGATCGAAAACATTTTCTTGAGTTAATGATTTTATTAAAAGTTTACATGAAAATGTTGTTGATAAAAAATAAATATATTAAATTAATTATTAACATGAGTACAAATGACAATCCATATTTAAGGACAATACTTTCAAAGGAAATATACTAATGCAAAGACAAAGGCTTCATGATTGCTACACCAGCAAGCTTCGATATAGCTATAAATATATATCTGCTATAGAGATATAATATGTCGTCATTGTTTTTACTGGACAAAAACTGATTTCATTGTAATGTAGTATTGCTTCCTATATAAATAACCAGGATAAAAAGAAAAGTTCATCAATGCATTTGTATTCTCGTGGTGCCAGGCATATCTGTTGGTTGATTCTTAGCAAATAAGATGTATAACCTTATATAGGATTTACCCAGCAAAAGTCTGGTTTCTACCTTAATATATTTAATAAAAAGCAACTTTCATGCACTTCTTGTGTGTTCATGTGTTTTATAAGTCCATCTGTAGAGACCATGTCTGTGTTTTGTTACTTCATCCATAGAAACTATGTATGTTGTGTGTATATTTCAGCTCTCCGTGCAGAAGACAGCATCAGTATCCCCAACTCCCCTCAACTTCGTCCCAGCCGCCCAAGAGTGAAACGACCCCCTCTGATGTCTCAGACAAACGTGATGGGTTCACCATTGCCTAGCCCCCATGTCAAGCATGAAATGTATCGCTCCACCTCCTTGGAAACACGTTCCCGCACTCCTTCACCCAATGGAACCCCATCATCTACCCCGATGAATGAGTACTACGGAGGCTCGAACCTGACCGACAGGTCCCGGAGTCCAAGCCCAAGCATCAGCAGTCCTGTGAACACGCCACCAAAGAGAGCTAATCGCAAGTTGCCCATTGCTCCCACGCAACCCACTAAGCCCTCTTCGCTGAATCTTGCTCAACCAAAGCTCAAAGAAAATATGCCACGTGTCATGCCTTCCCCTACAATCCCACAACCTTCCAAGAGTCCCGGAAGCATTAATTTCCCAAGGCTGAACGCCTCCCCTACTCATAAACCAAAACTTAACATAGCAGTGCTACCGCATAATGTTCCTCCTCCAGGGAAAATGGGCCGACCTGAGCCCTATAGCCCTACTGAAAGAAATAATTTAAATAAAATAAGTGATCCTCGAGAGATGCCCGGTCAAACTCGGTCACTTCCTGGTCATTACAGCCGGCGCCCAAATGTTAAGGACAATGTAACAGCTAGTGATATGTATCGTCATGCATCACGTTCACCTGATATAGGCAGAATGAGAAGTGTAGAAAGGACACGACAGACTTCTAGAAACAGTGATGATAGTAATAGGTCACCTGTTCATGTGGCTAGTGGCAGCCGTGTGCGAGGTGGCGAGAGGAGTGGTCGTAGTCAGGGTAATGGCAACCCAATGCACCCACCAACTGGTCCGGTGCCACGGTCTCCAAGACCAGGTGGTAACAATGTACAAAATGGATACAAACATCGCAGCGGACGTCCTCATGAGAAGATGGAACTGCGTTGTGATAGTAACGCTCCGGTTACGCATAACTCTGATGATGATGATGATGATTGGTGTTAAGATGGCAAGTGTTGTTGTGGAATCATTTAGTTATCACACAATTATTCCTGAGTGTTTTTGATTTGTTGTGAAATCCATATTGTTTTTGAGTGTAAGGGCTTTACAAGTCAATGGCGTAAGGGCAAGACCAGAAGTCAAGTTTAAAAGGCAAAAGACGGATGTTTGTCGGAGTGAAGTGAAGAATCTTGCTCTTGCTTTTACCAAAATCAGCCCAGTAATTGAGGGTGTGGAAAAACAGAAGTTGCGGTCCGGGAAACGCAAGTGCCATGTGACCCCAAATCACAACCAAAAGAAATTTATTACTGGACCTCTTATCAAGTTGTTGCCATGGCAACAAAATCTATTGAGAATTTACCAAAAGTAGGGTAAAAATGGTGGGTGGACATCACCCATGAAGCAAAATGTAAAGGTTGTCCGTAAAACAGAAATGTGGGAAGATGATGTAAAGGACAATGAATGAGGTTGCTTCTGTCAAATGCTCAAAAAAAGAATAACAAAAAGTAAACAGAAACATGTTTTCAACAGATATATAATATAGATTTTGCATACTTTCTGTGTATGGAAAAATGACAGGCCTGGCAAAGGCTTTAAAATGTAAAATAAAAACACATATATTGATTTCACTGTATAGAAATGATGTTTGCTTTAAAAAAGGTTGTATGATTTGTGTTTTTGTAATTTAAAAGTACAACTCAAGTGTTATTCTTGGGGATGATGTAGGTTGACTATTACCCTGTTTAACTGTTTTCTGTAGTGCTGAATGCTAGATTTTTTTTTCTATCTAACCACTTTTATGCCAGAAAGTTCTATACAGTGGTATCAATATTTAATTGTTAGAAAAAAAATCAAAATATATATATATATCTATTAATGTTATGCCACTTTTTTGTCCATATCATTATATTATCTCCCCCATTTTCTGTATTAGCGTTAATGTGCACTTACTCATTGTAACATACATGTATTTTCTACTTATTTACGCATGACATTTTTCTCTAAAAGCAAACATTTATTGTATAACTATATCCAATATTGCTATATTTTCATATGTATGATTTTTTAATTTTTCTTTTTTAAATATTTAGGTAAGATAGGAGCACTTTCTGACAGTAGATTAGTTCCTAGATAGTGAACAAGTCCAAATGGTTCAGAGTTATGGGCCTGAACTAGAACAGTATGTAGAGCTAGGCTAGTCTCTTAAAGGTGGTATCCGACAGTTTGAACCAAGATCATTTTCTCTCAAGTAACCAAATAAATTGTTACCTGAAAAGGTCTGGCAAAATGCTGTTCATTGATGCTCTAGAACAGTTTGAGCAGTGAAGCATAAAACCCCACATAAAGCCCCACTCACCATTGTAAATAGGTGTTTCATGAGCCACACTGCAGAGATAGCTATTTTTAAACTGAGAAAACCATGCGACTGACTTTAAGAATCACGCCTAATTGTTATCCGGGTTCTTTGCTCCGAGGTTGATATCTATTATAACAGAGATCACAATTGTTTTTATTTATTAATTTGTAAAGAATGAACATGCAATGATGTTTTTTTTTCAAATTGTATTGTCTAACAATATAGGAATTATTCGGAATTATGAATAAAAATGCCAAAACAGTGGAAAAGTATTAAATGCATTTGATATTGACAAACTGTCGGATATTACCTTTAAATATACCAGGCAATCAACAGGGCTGTACGAATGGGTAAATCGAATATATATATATATTAATATATCCCATAAATCTCCAGCAAAATCTATAGTGTAAGTACTTACAAGAGATATTTCTAATGAGTACCATATATATATGATATAAAAAAGTATAAGCCAAAGCAGTTTATAAAATATCAACATATTAAAACATTTGAAATGTGGATAGATCATTTACAGGGGCTCTGAACAATATTATTGTCTTGTGTATTCATGTATATTACCCATTTTATATTAATATATATTTTGTCTGTAGGGTATGATAAAAATATATATAATTGTATATTATAAAATGTCTTTCAAGTAACTGCAGTGTGTGCTGTGTCGGACAAGTGGCTACACCCCCACCCACCCATCACATTGTGTAGTAATGATTTATCTCTGACCACTTATTCCATTTTTTTCTGGAACTTTCAGTTTGAGATGAGTTTTATAAACAGTGTTTATTGTCGTTTGGGTCGCCTTTGACTGAGGGATTAAACAATTAATTGCATTTCCTCAGCACTCATAACGGCATAGATGATGGTTCCTAAATGGAAAAGTCATGTGAGGCAGCGGTTCAACCCATATACTTGTGGGAGACCTTCCTGCACGAATGTCAGCTTGAATTTGCAATCACAATCAGTGATCTTGATGCAACATTTATCAAAATTGTTACTTTATCGTCAAGAAACCCAAAACATGTCAGACACAGCATGTGCTGCTAGCGTGCTGTAGTATTGCAGTCTCCATATGAGCATAACCATGATCATATATGCATCCACACTCATTGTTAAACCTTTGCTTGCTTGGGTGAGCTAATTTCTATGTTAATGGGCGCAAATGGTGTTTCCAGCAAGTGAACAGCTAAACGAGTTTAAGGTTGTCTTTTCCTATTTTCTCCTACCCAGACAGATGTCTGATCGAAGCTTATAAAACCTAAAACTAGGCATCAGCTAGAAAACCATTTTCAAAGCATCTGTTTGGTCAAATTATAAATTCAAATCTTATTTACCTTAGCCGGGGTCTCAAGAATTTGTAATTGATTGGTCAAATTGAACAAGTAGATTAAAGGTTATAAAACTTTGAGGTTGAGACTACAACTATTCCTAAGCATATGATTGGTCAGATTGGTGTAGATAATCTTTGCCTCAAGCTCAAAGGTTTATAACCACAAACTCTGCTTCTTAATTATGTTCCTGAAACGCATCTCATAGGGCCTGGGGTAAATTAAATTCACTTATGAAAACATAGGTATTAAAAGAAGCCTAGGTTTTACACTATAATTGTGTCTTTCTTTGCACACGGCAAGTCAGATTTTAAAAAATATATAAATTACAGGAACAGGTTATACATCCCCGGTTGATTAGCATTTGGTTTGTTTTATTTTATTTTAAATTTATCAAATATTTAGAATAGTCTTAGACCAATGTGCTTGAGAAACATTTTGAGATTCAAGCTCAGATTTTAAACCTGCTGCACAGCCTCTTACTGGAAGATAAAATAAATTCCCTATTTTCATAAGGAAAGCCTGTTGTTGTTTTTTAAATTGTAACGATTAGATTACTTAAATGAGGACCTAGTAATATGATTTCCAGTATAATAAGTAATTAAGCATCAGAAATACTTATTAGTTTTATTCATTTTTCTGGGCATAGAGAGAATGAAGCATCCGATTGGTCATACTGTATTTAAAATCACCCAATCAGATGCTTGGATATGGTTCCAGTTCCATAGCCTCCAACCTGCATAAATGTAACTTATTTAAATTGGTTTATGAATAATGATGCGAAAGGTTACGTACAATTGATGCCTGTATATAATTGTTTCCAGTTTAAGAATTTTTTAACTGATTTTGTGATTTTTTTAATCGTGTGTCAAAATATATCTGTTAATTTACGACTTCACAAGTTCTTGTTATTGTTTTATTGTTAAGAGCTAGAATACCTCCTGTCCTTTTTACGGTCAGTTTTAGTTATCTTCCATGTTTAATCCATGTTGATGTAATTGGGAATTTTTGGTTTAAATTTACAACTATTTTATTTTCCTTAATGCCTCCAAAAAATTTTTTAGGGTGGTTTGTTCCTTTTACAGTCATATTTTTAATATTCACGTCTTGTGCACACATTACATCTTGCAAAAAGTTCTAAATACATAGAAAATAGACCAATTAAGTCCATTTTTAGAATCCCCGTTCGGTATTTACTATTGCATTTCACACTACATGTTTGCAATATTTAAATGAGCTATCTCTAAAATCAATCATTAGGGGGAAATGCTCAGTAATTAAAATAAAAAAACAGTACAACTTTTTATGCTATATTTTATTCAACAAAATATTGTTAATTTTTAATATTGTTAATTTTTATTTGTCTGGTTACCTTCAACCTGTCAGGTCTATACAAATGTTTTTATTGTCTTCTTGAATTTGTTACCTAGTGTTAGAAGTGTCTACGATTGCTGTTGTTTTATGATTTTTTTGTAAATATACTGAATTTTAAAGAGTGTTTTATAAGCAGTTTTAAAGTGTAACCACATATTTATTTATACCAAACAGTTTTGAATATCTGTTTTTGTGTAGATGACTGACTGTTTTTATGCATGTACATTTTTTTAAATAAACCGAAGGAACACATTCATGGTCACTATTATAAAGTCTGGCTATTTTGGAGGTGAAGCACTCCCCAAAAATGTCTCGGTAGAACCAATGATGTGCCGCTGGTAAGAAGACCTTCCCACATTAATCCTTCAACCAGACCTGGGGATTTGCATCCAGGGTATCTTTCAGCTGACCTGAGGTTGATTGGTGTTCAGGGGTTACAGTGATCATCAACGTGTCAGTGTTTTTAAATCATCTTAAAATGTTGAGGACCAAGGCAAATAATGTAGATCCTGATCTTCTAGTAGCTGACTGATCAGGATTTGTGAAAGGTATATATACATGTGTACAACTGGGTGTGTATGTTTTCTTATCTTTGTTACTGTTGTGACTCATTCCACCAATCTGTGAATACGCATTTATTTAATTAATCCATTGTCTTGTTTTAGGAATGACTGAAGGAATTTGGATCAGGCTAGTTTTCCGGAATAGTAAGTGCGAAACTGTTAATATGTAGGTTTTTCTATTTCTACTTGCCGTAAAACCAAACCGTAGGCATTCCCAAAACAAGAAAATGGTGTGTTTAACTGTGATTTTGTTATGTATATTCCAAATGTCATACTTTTATGCTATGTATTTTCGTTTTTATCAAAACTATTTATGACTTTGCTTCAAAGACCAATAAAAATTACAATAACCTTTGAATGCCATGCATTCTACTTTCTTAATGTTGGAAGTGGAGTAAAGTAAAGCATTTCTCAAAACTGCATTTGCAATTGTTTTTCATATGCTTAAATCACTTTGGTAGAATGTCTTGCCATTATTGTTAAATGTTTCTCGCACAATGGCACCTGCCACTCATGTTTTCACTTTACTCCACCCACAAATTTTACACTATCTGGGGCAAATTGGGAAATATCAACCTGATTACCCTAATTGGGCAATTTCACCCCAGTTTTTCCCATCCCAATTTCTCATTCCAATGTCTGGCATAATGATGGCAATTAGAGCCTTTTTTTATTTTAACCATAATTGGGGTTATAATTTGTCCTGGGACAAATACATAATTGAGGGGTGTCATACTTTGTCCACATAATGGTGGGGTGGGGGTGGTGTAATAATTTGTCTTGGGACAAATACATAATTAGAGCCTGGTATAATTTGTCCCGGGACAAAGTATGACACATACACACACCCAATTATGTATTTGTCCTGGTACAATTTACACTGGGTCTAATTATGTATTTTTGCCATAATATTTCCTGGAAAAAGTACATAATTAGAGCCTGGTGTAATTTGTTCCGGGCAAAATTATGACCCCCAAAATTATGCATTTGCATCCTGGGGCATAAATAGACAAATTTCACACTCGGGATAAAACTAATACAAAACACAAATGATTGTAAGCAATTTTTCATTTTTAACATGGCAATTACAATGTTACAGATGACAGATCAATAAACCAACCAAACTGCTGTTGCCGATAAAGGCAATATTGACAAAATCAATAACAGATATATGTATATTTATATCACAATTATTTAAATTTAAAAAACTACAACAACTGTAACATTCAACTTAACATGATCGTTGAAACATTTGCTCATGGGAAAGTTGTATTCCATGGCCGTAACCTTAGCACAAAAGCAACAATAAAATGTAAATAGAGTATCGTACACAAAAGACATGCTCCCTCTGTGCATTTTTTGTATAATAACCCACACACACACAAACTAATTGATCACTGGCTTAAATGGGTGATTAAAGGTGGCTGTGTGGTTAAAGGAAATGTTTCTGTGGCTGCTAAGGCAAGACCTGACTTATTCCTTCTGTGGTTCATTGAGGGTGTTTGTGGAGTCCATCGTCATGTAGATCTCAGAGCTAAGTTTTTGGTGGTCCCTCTTCATCAAGAACATGGCTGGCATGAAAATGATGGCTCCCAGAACATATAAGGCAGGATACAGTATGTATAGAGCTCCTAGCAAAAAAAAAGAACACCAAATTATTGGCCACATTCTTGTTGATAATCAGAGGCACCACGAAAGATAAATGGAACACAAATTAGTAGCAACTTTTTGTAGTTAGAAAGAATTTTGAGAACATATTGGCCTTGGGGGGTACAGGATTTATAGGGTGCTTGTGAAGATAAATGGAAAACTTGCTGCAGTTTATATGGTCAGAACTTTGAGGACAAATAGGCCTGGATATAGAATGTATATAGTGCCTGTTACAAAACTGATTGTGGTTAATTAATCTTATTCTTATTACCAAATTTTACTTATGCCAATCTAAACTACTTATACTTTTGGTGTATTGTCCGAATTAACCTGCGCACTACATTAAAAACATTCCTGGTGAGAGCCTCTTGACTAAGACCTTTTTTTTGCAGACGAACTAAAGAAAAGAAAAGGGTAACCAGAAGAGTTTCACTATCCCATGCCAAATATCAAGGCTCTACATCTTTAAGCTTCTGACCAGATGACTCAAATGTATTATAAAAGTTATAGACAGTCAAATAAGAAAATGACCACGCCACTGGTGGCCATGTTTCTGGAAGGATTAAAATTCATTTCACAATCTAATAAAGAGCCACCCAAGGAACATCTATCTTACCTCTTAACGACTGTGACTTGGTGTAGTCAGCATTTTCAAATGCCGTCTGCAATGGAGGCACCAGTAAGGGCATATTTCCTCCTATGTTGCTAATGATGAACAAATAAACAGCGACGGCAGATGTACGAACATTGCTTGGGACGAGCTCCACGATGATAGCCAAGGTAATTCCTATCCACATCTCGCCTTGGAAAGTTAAAATAAAGGTTATATAATCACAGCTCAAAACATTTTTATTTTTGAATTGAAAGCAAGCTTATTTTTGAAAATATTTCAAAATGGGTTCTTAACTGTCTCATTTAGACCATTCTTGTTAATAGTGTTATAGGGTATAGAGGTTGAAAAAAAACTGGCCGACTCACAAGGAATCGTGACATAAATGATTGAAGACATCCAACAACAGGCATAAAAGGATTTCAGTCTCACTGATAAGTATTCCCAATTTTCGAAATGAAAGAAATGATTTTATCTCCCTTGTGGGAAGGTATATATATATGTTTTACAAAAGCGGTCTTTTTTTAATTTTTATTTTTAATAATAAATTCTTCTCAATAGAATTATAATAATTATCATATAATGATTATAATAATCTTATTCCTACCCAAATGAAGTTCTTTTAAACAATCTAAAGTCCCTTTAAATACGAAAAGAGGGAACTGTTTCCCATGATTTTCTCTGTAAATAATTGAATCAGTAATTCACAGGGTTCATTCCAGAGTGTGCCTTTGCATGTTTGGTGCAAAGAAAATGCCAGTAATGAAAGATCATTTTGACAATATCACCAAAGTATAATCCAGTTCAAGCAAAAACCATCACAGATTTACAAGGCCACTGATTGTTTGCATTTACAATCTTGTTAAAATTTAACCACATCTCTTTTCACACAATTAAGTGAATACATATTGAAGTACTTATAGAGATATACAATGTACACAACAAAATAGATACACCTAAACGCCAAAGACATTTAGGCATTTTGAGATATCAATATTCTTTGAACAATCTTGATTCAAGACTACCAAAGGAATACATAAACCAAATATCAACACCCTAGCCCTTGCGATTTTTTTCCTTTAAATAATTATATAATTAGCCATTTGTCGGAAATGGATCAAAATTATTTGTACAATCTTAATACAGGGCTACCCAAAGAATATGAAGGCTCAAACTTTTGTAGTTTCTGACGAAGATTATGGAAAATGGCCACACCCTTGGTGGCTATGTTTTGATAAATCTGAATCGTTTGAACAATCTTCATTCAGGACAATCCACTAATGTCTCATTTGTTTGCCTTAGTTGCCTCTTATTTAAATAGTGTGGCATAATTTTGATATTTTTTCTGAATAAAAAGTGGAAATTGCTTACCAAAGATGTAACATGGTATCTGACAGATGTAAGCATATGGTGGGTTGAAATACAATGTCCCGGCAGCGAATGGAGCAGCCACTAACTGTAAATACAAATAGAATCTTGTTTATAAATAAGCAATTAAACATAATTTGCTATAAGAAATTAAGATATTTTTCTAATCTATTTTAAAGTTATAAACAATAGCTGTTAGGAGACAGAGCATTCCACTTTTTAGAGTGTGGGGTAATGAAACAAAAATTTGACATAAAAAGGGGGATAAAGCTTCCTCAATAAATTGTAAGATTTACCAGCCATTTTGAAATGGGTTCCTTTTTTGAATGTATACACATCATTCAAGCATTAAAGTGAACATCTTGGATAGTTTTTGAGTAAAGGACCGTAATAAACAAGTTTAACCAATTAGTAGGTCAGGTCAATAGCTTCACATTTTTTCCATTGAAAAATGGACCCCCAAAAAAAGACCCAAATTCAGAATAGAATAAAGACGAAAACCTTATTGTGTTACATAAATGTTGCTATAAAAACACCATAGACAATTTGAGGCAAGAGTAATGATGAATGTGACCATTAATTTTGTTAAT
Source organism: Sinonovacula constricta (assembly GCA_007844125.1). Taxonomy (NCBI): domain Eukaryota; kingdom Metazoa; phylum Mollusca; class Bivalvia; order Cardiida; family Solecurtidae; genus Sinonovacula; species Sinonovacula constricta. Next base: position 25,120,352 of record CM017572.1, read on the forward strand.
CTACAGACTTTAAACCTTTCTCTATATATAGCTGACTTAAGGTGCACTGGTGGTTCTACCCAGACATTTGTCTGGGGTCTTCCCTACCAAAAAGGTGAATGTTGTTATAATGATTCTGATGCGATGTTTGTCAAAAACTTCTCTATATGAGCTCATGTTGTTTTTTGGGTTTATTGTCCCAAAAACACTTGAAGCAGACATAGTCCCACAAAAGAGTATAACAGCTGCTACTCTAAAATATGTGCCACCCAATATAAACAAAACCATTCCCACTGATGCTTAGACTTAACAACTGCAATGACAACTGCTACTGTAATATATGCCCAATTTCCTACCCAGTCACAGTTACAAAGCCACTTCCACTTATGCCACCTACCCATGTTGATGTTGTATAAAAAAACCTGCCACTCTAGCATATGCCACACACCCTTGATTACAAAACCACATGCACAGATAAGCATAAACTTACCAAACTTGCAATGACAACTGCAACTCTAGCATATATGCCACGCCCCTTGACAACCCTGTCGGAGATGAAACCTCCCACAACGACGCCAAAGCTGCCTCCCACTATGGGGATCCAGCCCATAAATTTTGCTATGTCTTCTTTTGTCTCTCCAATACTGTTGAAATAGGGCTGTGTGTTGTATGCAAATACATAACCAGCTGAAAAACAACAACAACATTGCTATTACTAATATAGACATTACTGAACCACACTGTCTTTATAGCAATAATATCTTCAGAAAAGCAATATTATTGATAAAACAACAGCAACTTAGAAAAAGAATAGCGATCAAACCTTCATTGGACCTAATTTTTAATCCAAATGAAAGTAGGGTAGAAACCTTTTAAAATCATAATAAAGGATATGTTGAAATCTGAACAGAAAGATTTTTCTGGGTGCAACGTAAAATAAGACTACACATAACAAGTATTTATCAAGACTCAGTGGCACAGTCAATAAAGCCCTATATAGCCATTTTTAAAGTCCTGGCTTCGAATCCTACAAGAAGCGTGTTTTTTTTTAATTTTTTTCATCCTTAAGGTCCCAGATTTGAATCCTACTATTTTGGGGTTTTTTTTGTATTCATTTTAGACCACAGACAATTTAAAAAGGAGTTTGTATAGAAATTCATGTTTGAATAATTTATTGATTTACTGAATCTGTACATTTTATTATGTACATGTATGCAAAGAATCGTGACGATGAATTGTGATGAATAAAGAGAAATCATATTCACACATTCTTGATTGACTGAAACATTTCTACAACTCCATTTTCTTGTTTAAATAAGTATTTCAATGGTTTCACTTACACAAAAAAGTAAGACATTTCAATGTTTGTAATTGCACTAACAGTCAATAAAGTCTGAGAATTCCAACTAAAAAGACCTACCTACTATTTGGAAAACCAATGTTCCTCATAAGAAATGGAATCCACACAGTGGAGGGCTTGAATATTAATACCATGATAAGCTTAGCACACTTATGCCACTTTCACAGGCATGCATATTGAGGACAATTTTCCAAGTCATAGCAGGGCTATATTTCTCATACAATATAACCTGGAACAATCAAACTTGAACAGATTGGTAGGAATGACCACTAGGAATACATGTGCAAATTTTCATTCTTAATCTATCCTCTGGTTACTGAGATATAAACTTGATAGTATGTGCAAGCACAAATTAAAACTGAGAATTATAGTGACAGACATTTAATGGATTTAAAAGAATACATATTATACAAAGAATATCTAAGTTACAACAATTACCTTTAAAATTCCCTAAATCAGCATAACATAACCTAACATAAAACCAGAATATACTTAATCGTATTAACCCAGTAGAGTGCCATAGCCGAGAGGTTAAAGTCACTCTGTGAATCAGCCCTCACCGTGTGGGTTCATGTCTTGGACAGCAAAGAACTTTCATGTGGGGAGGTGACGTGGTTCTAACCAGACTTAAGTATTGAGACTTCCTCCTCCAAAAATTAGCTGATGTTGCAAATATGATTATTGTCGATGCAATTAACAAAAAACAGGCAAAGGTAGGATTAGGTATTGGTTATTGACAAAATTATGAATGATAAAATGTAACAATTAACAAACCAATCTTTACCAGCATTCCTGACAGATCCTGCTAAAACTGCCAGAATGAGCGAGGGAGCGAGGAAGGGTCGTAGGATTCGAGCCATCTTCTGCCCAAAGGTCAGCGTCACCACTGGCGCAGTTTCTTCGGCCTCTGCGGTGCCTGCAGTTTTTGAAGCGGGCTTGCGCTCAGGTTCCTTCAGCGTTAAGAGCATGAGTACACCAATCGCCAGACCAGGCACACCAGATATGAAGAAAGACCATCGCCAACCCTGTAAAATATATAAAAGATTATCAAAATTATATGTATGCAAATTTATTTTTCAAAATGCAAAACTACATTTTTAATACTTTAAGAACAAAGGAAAACACTTCTTTAAAGCAAATTGGTCACAGTTGGTCAGATCTACATTCTTTTGTTGAATTGATATCCCCCACTGACATCCAATAAAAATCAGTTGTGAGGTATTCCTATTCATACCTGTGATATGGCTCTTGGAAAATGGAATACTGGGAATGCTTGTTAAACAAATAACAGTTTTATTAGCACATGAGTTTTTTTGTAAATCAGGGAAACAGTAAATTAATGATAAAACAAGGAGAAAGTGCGACAGACAGACCAACCAATTCTTTGGGAAAAAGATAACAATACGGTTTTAATACCTTCTTTATTAAACCAATTGGATGAAATAACAGACATTTTTGGCTTAATTAAATCTTAAAAAGAAAATATAGTGATGAGTTTTACTACTTTAACAAATGTTAGATCTGATGATGATTGGCAAACACTGTATATAAGCTAGAGCAGTTTTTCCAGGTAACTATTTTTTTGAAACAGTCAACACAGGAAGAATAATTTATAACACTTGCAAAATGATCTGAAGATGTCATTACAATTGAAATCAACGCAATACCACATAAAACACACCTATCTTTAGTAAAATATTGTCTAATGCGGCTGTCACTCTTTGTGGTTTAAAACACTGTATATATGGATATAATATACAATATAACTTTATTCATTTGATTCCCTTCAGTATTTAAAGAGATTTGCCCTATGCAAGCTTTATATAGAAAAAAAAGGAAAATAATTCTTCAAATTAAAAAAAAATACTGCATATTTTCTCAACCCTTTATTATTGTTCCAAGTTTCACTGAGTTATCTCCAGTAATTTCACAAATAAGATCTTGATAAGTGCTTTTTATATAAGAAACAAAAAGGGAAATAATTTTGCAAATACTATTGGCAGAGTTATGGTTTATGTGCACTGCAAATCTTCTCAATGCCCATTATCAATATTCTAAGAATCATTAAGTTCCTTTTTACAGTTGTAGAGATGTGGTCTGGACAAGCTTTTAATATGAGCAACTTTAAAGGGGCATAATTCTATAAATACAAAAGGAGAGTTATTGTTCATCCTCTCATTGCCTTTTATTAATATTCCAAGTTTCATTAATTTATTGTCCTTGAGAGGGTTTTAAAGATAAATGGCTGCAGACAGATTTTTTTTCTTCATTTGATTATTAAATAATTAAAGGTCAGTAACTGATTGACTGATCAAAAAAACAACTTGACAGGCCTCATCAAAGTATGTTGGTTCATATTGCCTTCAAGTTTCAGTTACCGAGAACTGGCCGCAGATGGATTTTTTTTTTAATTTTTCATTCACAGTATGTTGGTTCATATTTGTTCCAAAATGGACGGACAGATGGATGGAAGATGGAAGGACACGGCTATTTTAGTATCCCCCTCGTTTTCATCGGCAGATGATAAAAAACATTGTTTTGTAACCAAGTGTCATGACGTCAACAAAATTAAAATAATCATTACAAATCGAAACGTCATTAAACAGAGAGGACTTTTGTTGTGATTTTTTCCCACATCATAATTTTATGGTATATTGACCCAATCAATTTCTAAGTACATTTCTGTTCTTTAGTTAAACAATTATGTCTATGTTCTCGACAAAATAGGTATTTGAGGTTCTTACTATAGTACTCTACAACCAATTTAACATGAACTTGCTTTAAAGGCGGTCTCTGACAGTTTGCCGATATCTAATACAAGTAACAATATCTGACCTCTATTTGGGAAATTTGTGCATAATTTCTGCAGACACTATCATACTTTAGTCTAAGCTTTGGCGATTTTCAACTGCATCTCAATTTTAGGGCAGCAAAACTTGTTAATCAACACTGAAAATCAATGTTAATTTTTTTAAATCTATAAATAAGCACATTTGGCATTTCTGCTAATAGACATCAACGTCACAGTGACTGATGTGGATGAGCTAAAACATGTGTGATCAGGTAGTTTTCTTAGTTTAAAAATAGCTTACTGTGCAGCATGGCTCAGATAGGAAAATACATGTTTGTAATAATGATAGTGGCATAGTGGTTCACTTTGCAGACAGGTGAAGGACATCAATAAACAACATTGTACAAGATCTGTTCAAGTAACAATATTCTATGAAGATGTTTAATGAAAATATTTTTGGTCCAAACTGTCGGATACCACCTTTAAAAGACCTATCATTAATCATAAAATTTAACATCTTTTTCTTTTTCTTTAACTCTGATATTAGGATTTACTAAATTATTCAGTTTCAAACAGGCAGCACGACTCTATTTGGTTAATTTTCATGTTTGCTGCTTTAAACCATGCTCAAATTCTGTTTTCTTTGTAATAAATTGTCTCCAGAAAAAATCATTTGGAACTTATTACTTTTTTAACTGCAGCTTCAGTGAAAGTATTAATATCTTTATTGGTTTGTTAACAAATTATCAATGATTTGGAAAGCTGTTTTTTGCAGTTTTAGAACCAATTTATCAATTAGATACAAAAATTAGATACGACTGCCTTCACCTGTTTTGCTTAAGTTCATTTTACGTTGGTGTCATTTTGTCCACACACTGCCTTTATCAACACAATTGTCAGGGGTGTGATTGGTCAGATATGAAAAACATTTTCGACGAGGGATTTGGGGGATGCATTAGGCATGGGGTCAAGAGGCAAGGCCCCCTGTGGGGGATAAGTATTTTACTATAAAACATAAGTAGAGCAACACGTCCTTGAGACCCATATGATATGGTTTTCTCATAAATAACATACATACACTTTCCTGGACTGTCAAGCTTTCTGATAAATTTGGACAAGGCTACACAAATACCATCAAGTTCAATTACACTTTCTAACCATTCCCATCTGAATTTGTTTTTACATTCCGCATCTACATCTCTCGCCAATTGAGAATCGTCCGTACATTCAATAATCTGTGACATTTTCAGTTGTTTTTTTACCACTATAATTTTCTAGTTGTAAACTATCAACATCAAAACTTAACCGGATGCGTTATCACTGAGCTACGGCTTTTCTGATTGGATGAACAGTCAGAATCAGGTAACAACCAATGTAATCCCGCGTTACAAATCGTAAGTTTAATCATGTTCTACTAGTCAGAACTCCTCTGGTAATTGTGCCCTCGGGATAATTCGTGAATTATCCGAGGTGTTCAGATTGGTTGTCTACTCCAGTCGGTTTTCCTTGGATAATTCTGTCCTCTCGACTTTTGCTTGTTGCCGCTGAGACAGATTTTCTAATTGGATGAACAGTCGGGAAACAACCAATGAAATTGCACATTACAAATTGTTCAGCTTGATAAGTTGAAGTGTGTTTTTGTCTCTGCCAAATGGTGTTCCCTGCGGAATTCTGTCATTTAGTCCGTCATTTGTCGCGCAACTGGGGACTTCAAACGATTCCATGGTGACCGCTTCCCCAACATTCCCTCACCCCCCAAATATTCTCCTCAAATTACGCAAATTGCAGAAATGTTCCTTGGCAGAACCAAATCCGCAGAAATCCACAAAAAAATCATACCCCTGAATTGTGCATTTAAAGACAACTTATACAATCATTCTTGAGGGTTATTAAGTAAAAAGTTGTCGAAAAAAATACAGATTTTATTGCTTAAAGTAAATGGCATAATATTGTTTGCAATGCTCCATCTAGAATATAAATATGCATATCATTAGTTTCTCATAACAAACAATTGACAGCATCTTCAATGATTGTCATAACGAAAATTTTCATTGACAATTATTTATACAAGTTAGGGGAGAACGGGGATAGTTGTTACAAGGGGTAGGTTGTTTCACTGCAAATAATTACATTATAATGTCATATATGATGTCATATATTACGTTTTACAGAGCTATTTTTCAGCCGCCATCGTCAATGCAGTTTATTTTCATTCGATGGAAAAATAAAGTTTGTGGATGTGAAAGTTTTATTTTGAGTCGTGTAAGTAATTTTTGATGTCTCTCCAACTTTGTCCTTATACTATAACATATAAAAGTTGTTTTGTAATTTTATAAATATATTTTGATAAGTAATGGGGTTTAAATCTGTATTATTGTCTGTAGTTATAAAATATAATTTAGTTGTCTATTATGGATCTTGACATGTGTGGTAGTGATGGGGCAGGTTGATACACTAAGCACGGGGCATTATATTACAATGTAACAACTTGCCCCGTTTTTCAAATTCTATCAATACATTTTAACAAAAATCATATTGTTGCTGTAGCATGACAATATTGCAGTGTCGTGAGTAAATGCTTGATGTAGATCTATCTATATTATGTGCGTATCACTAGAAAGAAAGTAATGTTCATTTTAATACAGAATGGTGAGTAAATACAAGCGGAAGACCAGTAGAGGGGAAACTCATCGCGATATAATATAGGAAGGAGTCAACAAGATCATATTAGAAGGGCGCTCTATAAGATCTATTGCCGCTGAAATTGGTATGTGTCCTATGACGCTACACAGTTATGCAAAAAAGGCGGAAGCAGTGGGCTTGGGTTATCACCGAACGATGTTCGTGTCCTTGCATATGAATGCGCTCTTGAATTTGGAATAAATATGCCAGATCAGTGGATTCGAGATAAATTCGCAGGGCCTGACTGGTTCTCTGGTTTTCTAAAACGCAATCCCTCTATATCCATCCGGACACCTGAGGCAACTAGTCTATCAAGAGCGACCAGCTTTAATAGAGCTAATGTGGACAGATTTTTCATGAAACTTCAAACCTTAGTAGAGAGGGATAATATTAGGCCTCATGATATCTGGAATGTCGATGAAACGGGCATAATGACAGTGCAGAAACCGACAAGAGTCGTAGGTCTGAAAGGGGTCAAGCAAATCGGGGCGCTCACTTCTGGGGAGAGAGGATCACTGGTGACAGTGTGTGCAGCAGTTAGTGCGACAGGAAACATTGTTCCAACCATGTTTATTTTTCCAAGGGTGAAATTTTATGATCATTTCATCCGTGATGGACAAGAGGGCTGCATTGGGGCATCGCATCCAACGGGATGGATGACAGCAGAGAATTTTTACATCTTCATTCAACATTTTGCAAGGATTGCAAAACCAAGCCCAGAAAAAAGGGTACTTCTCCTTCTAGACAATCATCATTACACAGTAAATTGGACATTTTTAAATTTGCAAAGGATAATGGCATTGTGATGCTATCCATCCCTCCACACTGCAGCCATAAACTTCAGCCGCTGGATCGATCTGTATTCGGCCCATTGAAAAAATTGGTATCCACCCTTCAGGACATGTGGATGACAAACAACCCAGCGAAAACTGTCGATATATGACTTGCCGGGGATCGTTCGAGATGCATGGCGGAGGGCAGCGACACAAACTAACATCATTAATGGATTTAAGGTATTTAGTAATCTTGCATAATAATTGCAAACCGTTAGATGTACTAAACTATGAATTGTAATTGAAAATCTCACAGATCTCTCAATTTATTTAACAGTTACATATAAAGGATGTCATAAAATGTATAATCAATATTTAATTACCATGTCCCTGTTTTAGACCTTCAATAACCAGCTATGGTACTGAGGTGGGCAGTATAGATCTAAAATGACACTAATGTTAACCTATAAATTACTATAACCCTACATCTAGGACATAGTAATTCAATGGCCATTTCGCTCTCGTCTGCAATAAGAGCTAATCATGTGGGATTAGATGCAGCTCATAGTTAAAGTTGGTATTTACAGGCTAGACATCCAGAAAAACCGGCTAGGTGGACCAATGCCGAGATATGACTAATAATATTTTGAAATTGGCGTAAAACCACAAACTTAATAACCAGACATTGATTATTCTGCTTATGCACGCTATTCCATACTTTACAGGTGTCTGGCATTTATCCTGTAAACAGCGGCGTATTTCAAGACACTGACTTTGCCCCAGCAGATGCGACGGATCGCCCTAATTGGAGCAATATGGTAACCAATGGGAATGGCGGTTCAACCCATGCTGGCTCTGATCATGGCAGTTCCGATAATGCACATACTGCCAGTCATCCAGGAACAGAAGATTCCCAGCTGTTAGAAACAATTGAAACCGATCAATCGAATGTGGCCATCCCGTTTGATGCAATCAACACGCACTTAGTTCTCACAGGCAATGGTGGAAACATACACCATAGTGGTGTGAAGAAAAGCAGCATACCTGTGACACAGACTGTTACCAGTCAGCTTAACGATATGCCTGATTCGATTTTCTCTCCAGAAAGAGTCTGCCCATTTCCAAAAGCTCCTCAAAGAGAAAACACTGGACGAAGAAAGAAAGAAACAAATGCAGTTCTTACTGATACACCAGAGAAGAATGCAATTGAAAAGGAACATAGGCTTAAAGAGAATAGATCAACAGCAGGAACTGTTACTAAAAAAATTGCTAAAAGGTCCGTTAGCAGCACAGGACAGAAGAAGAAAGAATAAAAAAAAAAACGCAGTAAAGTTAGCAGTGATGTAACTTCTTTCGATGAAGAATGGTTTTGTTTAGTCTGCGTTGAGCCATATTCCAATAGAGTGCAAAGGAGGCATGGATTCAGTGTAAGGGTTGTAGAGATTGGTCACATGCGGAGTGTACAAATGTGTTAAAAAATAATGTGTACATCTGTCATAACTGTGAATCCGATGGCGAAGCAGATCTAATTTAATGACAGTCTAGTAAATGTACGCATACCTTAACGTACTAGTTAAGAAACCAATCTTTCAATTATATTACTCGTTTAAATTTCCTTGTTTGTTTCGTTTTTGACATTTGTTTGGAAAAAGATACAATGAACTGCGTTTACTGTTAAAATCATTATTTATTGATTAAACTGTTCTTGCATTGATTTTTTTCTTTTTCGAAATGTAAAGAAAGAAATTGTAACAACTAGTAGAAATAGTTATCGAGCTTGTCACTGTAAATTGGACATTATACAGAAAAATGTGAAAACTAACTATCCCCGGTCTCCCCTAAATATGTTCATTGCATAAATTCTGAAAATGATCAGAAATACATAAACAATGGCGGTTTCGAGAGCTCACCTATTATTATTATTAAGACCAACTCACTATAAAGACCACTTTGTGTCAGAATGGAAGGTGGTTTTAATAGAGGAATAATAATTCGGTAACATCCCTACAATAAATGTTTTGTTTTTGCTTTTGAAATACATTGCAGCGACCAATTATGATCTTAATAGGTCTTGGTTGAACGACTGATACACTGCAGGTCGACTGGACTCAAACCCATGAGGTGAGAGGCTATGCAGTTAGAGGACTCCATCACTATGCCACTGGGGCCGATGCAACTAATTTGAAATGTAAGAAACAACTAAAATATGTAAAGATCATAGAGCAATTTACCACACAAAAATATTTGACATTTTCAGTCTCCAGATGTTGTGACATTTTATCTCAATCTCTATTGTTATTCTATGAAATATTTAAGAATACAGTCGTTGTTACAATAGGGATAGGATGGGATTTGCCAGCATTTTTTGCCTATACTGTGCATTATAGCACAGGAGTACATAAGAGGTGCCCAGGGACTGAGCACGGCCAGTCCATTACACTGACACCGACGAGTCAGGTTTAATGCTGTCCCCCAGCCTAGAGCATTAGGAGGGAAGCCACTACTACCAACTTTAATGTCTTTGGTTTGACCCGACCTGGGTTTGAACCCACGACCTCTCGATCCGCAAGCCGACACTAACACTTGAGCTATTGCGGTCGGGCATTTTTATAATAATCAATACAATTATCTATTACAAGTTTTGAATACCAGCTTTTTAACCTAGTTCACTATGACAAGTCTGTAACATTTATTGTAAACAAATTGTGCACTTATTTCACTAAGAAAAACTTTAGAAATACATGTAATAAATTAAGTTCCCTTGAACAAGTGAAATAACACAAGTGAAATGACAGAAGTAGAAGCAAACAAAGCACATAACAAGATCAATATTAAAATACACATGAACATATCACAATATCATGGGGTATAAATTGAAATCTGACCAATCAGATGTTTGAGATTTGTCACAGGCTTAATCTCAAAGTTTTGTAATCTTGAGCCCCAGGGATGTATGTTATTTTTGGAGACTACAGCAGAGAAAATTGGGCATGATTATTGTGGAGTAGTGATTATATTTGAGGAAGAAACCACACAAATAAATTAAGGTGAAAATTCGGTAACCATGCCAGTCATCAGTAGATGTTGATATAATCCAAGTTAACAGCTTATAAAACTCAAAACTCGGCCAGGAAATTGAGTTACAGAGCAAACATGAAATAACATTGAAGATAATGAATATTCAAAGAAATTGTATGGTCAAAAGTTTCTATACTCATGTTAGAAAACGTTTTGACATTCTGGGAAAGTTTCATTCTGATAAGTAGAATCAATGGCACATAACAGGTTTGTTAAAAAAAAGCAACCCCATGATAAGGTTCTCACCCTGACTAGGACTCTGAAATACATGGCTCAAGAATTATGACAAAGGGTCAAACTTTATTGAAAGTGGAGAGTAACCGCCCCTACAATATTGACAAGTAGTGTGTTTATTGGGTTTATCGTCCTACCAGCAGTTAGAAAAAAAATGCCATATGCTCTAAATGTTCATTATTAATGAAAGATCCCAAATGTTTAGCTAATAAGAGCAATTCAATGGAAGACTATTTCTGACTTATCAGAGGTAAAACTTTTCTATTTATAAACAATGTGTTTTTCTTTAAGAGATGGTAAAGTTTAATTAAAATACTGTCACTGTCACAGATTAATTTGTAACTATTTGTAACTCTCTCTGACTGCATAGACCCTGGGTTCAAGTCCTGTTTGAGCTGAAGGACTTAATGTGGATCATCCAGCACACTTGAAAGGGGCTAGTGGTTCTATCCAAGCTTTTATCTGGGGGTCTTCCCTCACCAAAACAGCTGGACAGTACTACAATGATCATAATTGATCCCCGAGACGTATTTGATAAAAGAAAATGGCGAAGTTATCGCCAAGCAACTACTACACAGCTTTTATATAAAACTTTATTAATTAAAATTAATATATTTAGCATGACCTTTAATATGACCTTCACCTTTACGGGTGCCCTGCAAGTTTTATACGAACATAATATCGGGAGTACTATAAATAATATGAAAATTGTTTATCAAATATGTAAAGTTAACAGAATGGATGGATGGACAGTGGGCAGAGATTTTTTTTTACCGTTTACCCAAGGGGCCGTTTCAATGCCCCTTCCCAGTGGAAAATATGTATTTGTATTCTGGGTTTTAAGGCACACCGACACTTAAGTCATAAGGCATCGTATTCGATAAAGTTTAACAATCTCGTTCCGGAAGCAAACATGTTTATAGTCGGATACTGTCTAAAACATTTCGTACCAAGGAAAATAAGTCTATTTTTTCTCTAAAAATGAACATTTCCCTATTTTTTCAGTGGTAGCTTGCATGAACTGGACTTCCAAGAAAAACAGACAGATTGCCTTGTAATAAACAAACAAGATGCATGATAGCAAATAAAAAGTTAAACATGCACATTTTCCTCTTTTTTTAATAAAACGCCCCAAAATGTTACCTTCTCAAAGGCCCAAGGGCCTGTCCAGAAAAAAAAATCCCTGGTAGAAAATCTCTATATTTTCAGGCATAATAAATACAAGGGTTGTTCAGAATGGAAAAGCTTGCAAGATTGCTGGTATTATTATTGTGATTGTGCCCGAAGGAAAAGGCAATAGGTTCTTACATGGAGGGTATAGGACTGAAAAATAGTGCAAAAACACTTATTTTAAAGTTTTGCTGTCATAGCAACATTTAAAAATGACAAATATTCTGAAAATAACATTAAAGAATAGCCCCAGGTAAATGTTCTAAGCAAATAGTGTAAATCTATATCAGGAAGCTTCCACCAGGAGCTGCCTGATCTGGATCTACACTTCTTGCCCTTAGTCGAAGTCATTGATGCTTATCAGGCTAAGAGATATATAGTATATATATATATAGTACATTATGAATTTTAAATGCCTTATATGCAGAAGTACAATAAAATGCAATAAAATGTGTGTCACTATACATGAAGTAAACATCCTCTATGACATAATAAAATATTTTTCCGAAAAAAACAAGCAAATGTTGCTGTTACTTTTTCATCCTTAGAAAAATACCAGCAATATTAAAATGTTTTGTTTGTTTTTATAATACAATGCAGCCACCATTCATGATCAGCAAAGTCCAGCTTTTTGATGGAGGAAGACCCAAAACACATGTCTGGGTAGAACCACTGGTGCACAGCAATTCAACTGGAAGACATTTGCACATTATGTCCTTTGCCCCCACCAAGACTCAAAACATTGTGGTGAAAGGCTAAGCAAGCAGTCAAAGAAGTTACAAATCGCCGACTCTACCACAACACCACTCGCCCCTATTAAGTAAAATTTGATATTATTTTTATTACAAAATTAATAAGGCAATCTGATTAAAATCATATCCTGAAAACCACTTAGCTATCAGGACTTGACGACAAGTCAATAAGACCTTCCCAACCAATCAAATTGTCACCTACAAAATCGCAAAAGTAAATGATGATCCGAAGTGTTCCGAACGTATCATTTTAATGCCTGCACCCATTTACAAAGCAAAGTAAACATGGACAATCCAAGCAAGACTCATGTCACTGAAGACTGGTGGGTTGTATGCGGTATCCATAGTGCAATCAAGATTTTGCTTCTGAACAAGCGAATTGCAAATTTTGTCAGACATGTTTCTACTGCATCACCGATAGCGGCCATTTTGCGACTCTAAATGAAAGTGTCATGCATTACGTTCTCTGACTGGCTAATATAAAAATAGTAATCGGGGAAAACCATTCTTGATTACAGACGGTATTTGCAGGTCATCACCATATCTTACATTTTGTAAGATCTAACTTTAGTGAGATTGGTAATAATGATAATAGTTTTAAGGAGTAAAAAAGGCTGTTTAAGGACATCAATTCAAGAGACAAATATACCATCAAGGTTGATTTATTTATATATCAAATGATTAAATGTGCCAAAATTAAACATTTATTGTGTTAGACAATTACAAAATTATTAAATTATTAAAAGCTTAAAGAAAAACAAACTGTAACAGTGTTAAATACTTGAACATTTCCTACTTTTTAAAGAAAATACCATATTTGACATTCATGTAAAAAATTTGTTAAAAGAATAAACAAGAGGGCCATGACGGCCCTTAATCGCTCACCTGATGACACAGGCTTTACGTAGGCTCAAATCTGACATTAAGTAATTAAGAGTTATTTACTTAAGAAATCTTTGGTGAAGATTGGACCATTAGTGTGGCCACTGGATTGACAACATTTTCTAGAATTTTACCAAGTAACCTACTGAATCCACATGACTCACTTCAAACATATGTAAGATTTCATACTGGCAAACATGATGGTCAAGTTTGGTGAAGATTGGGCCATCAATGTAGCCTCTTAAGTGTTTTCACAAGCTTTTTCTAAAATTTGACCTAGTGACCTACTTTATGACCCCACGAGACCCAATAACGAACTCATCCAAGATTTCATGTAGACAAACATTCTGACCAAATTTAATGCAGATTGGCCTATAAATAGGGCCTCTAGTGTGTTTACAAGCTTTTTCTAAGATTTGACCTTGTGACCTACTTTTTGACCCCAGGTGACCCAGTTACGAACTCATCCAAGATTTCATGTAGGCAAACATTCTGACCAAGTTTGGTGAAGATTTGGCTATAAATGTGGCCTCTAGTGTGTTCACAAGCTTTTTCTAAGTTTTGACCTAGTGACCTACTTTTTGACTCCACATGACCCAGTTATGAACTCATCCAAGATTTCATGTAGACAAACATTCTGACCAAGTTTGGTGAAGATTGGGCTATAAATGTGGCCTCTAGTGTGTTCACAAGCTTTTTCTAAGTTTTGACCTAGTGACCTACTTTTTGACCCCACGTGACCCAGTTACGAACTCATCCAAGATTTCATGTAGACAAACATTCTGACCAAGTTTGGTGAAGATTTGGCTATAAATGTGGTCTCTAGTGTGTTCACAAGTTTTTCCTAAAATTTGACCTCGTGACCTACTTTTTGACCCCAGGTGACCCAATAATGAACTCATCCAAGATTTCATGCAGACAAACATTCTGACCAAGTTTGATGAAGATTGGATAAAAATTGTGGCCTCTAGTGTGTTCACAAGGTAAATGTTGACGACGAACGACGCACGACGAACGACGAACGACACACGACGAACGACGGACGCCGGACGAAGCGGTATCACAAAAGCTCCCCTTGAGCACGTTGTGCTCAGGTGAGCTAAAAATCAAAAGAGTTATAACTGGTTGATGGAGTTCGTTTTGTTTTTTAAAAATAAAACATAAGGTTTCCGCGGATTTTCCTAAAAAATAAGGCTTTTATAGCTGTTATTGAAGTTTTACTAAAAGAGCTTATTAATTTCTTTCTAATGTAAATGGCAAATTACTCTGGAAGAAGTTGAATAGGTGAGCGTACAAAATTCACCCTTTAATCTGGACAAATTTTACATTTTTATATTCTAAAAATTTGAAATAAATGAGTTTTTTTGTATAGTAATTACTTATACTGCATGCAAGAGCCTAATACTATTGTTAGTATATATGAAATAAAACTCTTATGAACTTTTGTATCTTTCCTCTTACCTGTCCATTGATGTTAGCTGCTGTGATGAGGTTGCCGAGTGCATATGACATGCTGTAACCCATATAGATGCCCCAGTTGTAAATGCCGAGGGCTGTCCCACGAAGTTCGGAAGGGTAGATGTCTGTCAACATTGATGCCACAAAAGGTGTGCAGCCAGCCTCCCTGCAAAATATTCATCATCATCATTATCATCATCATTAGCAGCATCGAATATCGTCATCAATTTCATCATCTACATCATCATTATGACCAGTTACATGTATTTGTCAACAACCTTATTCCAAGGTAATTGGGCAATACAATTTGCTAGCCATGGCAGCAACAAGTGCAGATTCTGCACATACATCATATCTGCCAAAAGCCTGATAAAAGTGAAGTATGTAGGCTGAAGGATGAAATAAGAGCTGTAACAGAAGAGCAACTATTCAAGTGCTGATGACCATTTTCACTAGGGGTGTTATGATACGCTACCCTCGCGATATGATACATACCGAGAAATACACCACATGATTCCATACATATCATGATAAATGATATTTTGGGTTTTGCATAGGTGCACTAATATACTACGATTTATGTTAAATACTATGTGAAATATATTATGCATATTTTTGTAAAAAATTTCAACAACAAAGTTAAGTTGCTAACGGTTTATGTCTTCACACTTTCAGAGTAAATTTAATAAAACCATTAAAAACTATTAATCATTTGTCTAGATACACTTCAGCAGGTATCTCTGACCTTTTAGAAACATTTAATTTTTGGGGAGCATGCCTCCAGATCCCACTGGAATATATGTCATATCCGGTCTTTGACACCCCCGACCCAGATAAAAAGTTCTGGATTCAGGCCTGTGTAAAATCGGAATGTCTATCACAAATAAAAATATAACAGTTTGGTTCATTGTCAAAGAAACAAGATAAAGTTTAATAACAATATGAAGTGTCAACACAGCTAGTAAGTAGTAATCCCGGCCCTTTCTTTTGTTTGGAACCCAAAATGAGTTAAAATCTTCGATCAACAATTCGGCGAAGGTAATTTTATTTGATATTGGATGCAAAATCATGTGTGGCGGTGCAGTTGTGGATTTTTATTCACACACACAGTGGATCAAAATGATGCACAACCATATATCTACCGATAACGTAAAGAGGCAACCTGGGGAAGTAACTCTGGAAGATGTATAATGGCTGATTGTAAATTATGAGCAAGTGCCACATTTAAGTGTCCTAAACATTGTCAAGTGCTAAGACTTGATCCACTTTGTTGTTTTCTTGGTGTAAAATAATAATTCACTACTGAATCAACGATGATTCGATGTAAACTCAAGAGCACAATGTAGTATTTTTCCCTAACCGTATTGCACTGTTTTTTTACAATACTTCTTGAGAAGTTAACCCTGAATCGAACAGCGAATAGAAAACCGCGGTATACCATCAAATGGCATTCCGTCAAATGGTATATCGTTACTCCCCTAATGTTCACTTGATAGTATTTGTAAAATTTAAAAGCAGCAATGTTTTTTCTTATTCATAAAGGGGCCATATTACTCACAAAATCCATCCACTAACTATAAATTGCAATTATATCATTAGGTATTATCACTAGGAATATATTTGGTATCAAACAAATGCACTGATTATTGAGATAAAAACTTAACAGCATTTACATGAAAACCTTAGCCTGAGCATTTCCAATGCTGATGCTGGCACAGATCATCAATGATGAAATGACTGAAAGAGTTCTACTTATTTAAAGAACCACCCAATCTCATTAAAATCACATCCTAACTTTCGCTTCATTACTTTCCGCTGGTTAGGATCTGATGACATCGCATTAGGTGTCACCTCAATTTGACCTTTGATTAGCCAATGAAATCGTCGGCTGCAAAATGTTGGGGTATAACTTCATGAATATTCGCCAGATTACAGCTATTTACGGAAATTCATATTGAGCGGCAATGTCCAAGGTATTCCGATTAAAGGTGTGTCACATTTTCACGACAGCAGCCCCCATTGACATTTGCGATCCAGTAAAACAAACGCCAAAGAAATTACATTCGTTAGTTGATTGGTGCTGTTTTTGTGGGATGTCATATCTCCAGGTTTTGATAACGGGTAGTGGGAGCAAACACACTCAAAAACAGTTCAAACAAAAACTTAGAATCAATGAAGAACGCCTTCAGAATATGAAAAAGGTAGTGAGTGTTTGTCGCTGTCTGACAACGATACCGCGGTGTATCGAGGTTTCTGATTGGTCAAGTTTGACGTCATCGGCTCATTAATATTTATAACTTAAAGGTCACTTCGAGGTGACCTTTATCGGGATGTTATCAGATCCTAACCAGCGGAAAGTAATGAAGCGAAAGTTAGGATGTGATTTTAATGAGATTGAGAACCACCTAAAAGTAAATTTTTGCAAAAAATTTAAATGGATTTCTAGACAATACCTACCCAAAGCCAAGCGCAAACCGAAGCACAACCAACTGCCAGTATTCTTTGATAAAACCGGTCAGCAGCGTCATGGCAGACCACCACATGAGGCAAATGGCCAACATGACCTTTCGGTTGTAGCGATCAGCAGCAAAGCTGATGAAGATCCCTGCAAAAGTATAGATGACGATAAAAGCCGGTCCTGCCACAAGCTGATATTCCAGTCCCTGGCCAATGTAGTCCCAGTCACAAGGATGGGAGATGTTCGAACCGTTGCCAATGGTTACAGCTAAACATCTGGATAATGAAAGATATGCAGAGTAATAAGTGGGGAACTGTTTAATCAATTAAAGAATTTTTCTTTTCAAGGTCAACATTCTCCAGTCATAGTGGTAATTGCTAACAAAGTTGGTGAGCAAAAAATTTCTGACAGTGAAACAAACATAAGTGCAAAGGTTTTTGTTATTAAAATGCCAAATTGCATCACAAATTTATACTAATTGTTCATTGGAGCCTCAATCTATTGTTTAGTGATGTGAAAGCTTTGAAAAACTAAAGTGGTAACGAAAGAAATAATTTAGGTAAAATAACATTTTTAATTATTGGCAACATTTTTAAGATTTTGCCAACAACTTGAAAATGTTACTTCCAAACATTTTAATAAAATGGGGCTTTAAAAGGAATAATTTAATGCAATAAGACTAAATAACAATTTTAATTTGTCAGATGATATATTTTTCTTTCATCAGTAAATGAAAATATAAAAATAAAGGAATACTTAGCTTTCAAAAGAAATGAACTAATTAATGGTATTTGATGAAAAGTTGCTGTCAAAACAGTTTTTTCTTGCAAGTATTTAATTACTACATTGTTCCAGCATTATACTGAATCACTCAAATACTCAATTTGCTTACATAGTCCATTTTACATTTCTGTTTATCCATCAGTGATTTAAGCAAAATGGCCAACATGTAGCAATATATTCAACAATATTTAACGAGACCTTCAATCTTTATATTTTTAATTATGTTTTATTTATTTTTAAATATTCAACTATTTTTTAATATCCATACAATTATATTTTTTAATATATATTAAATATTTTCAAACTTTTATATTTTGTTATATTGATTTAAAATGTCCAGAATACTCACTTGTCTTGCGCAGTGCTGTTACATTTCAGCCCACCCATCAATGACGCGGACACATTGGACATGAGAAGACAACCCTTGTCTCCAAACTGGACCTCCTGTGCCATAGGTTTGATGGTGATTGCCAACATGTAGCGATCCAGCTGATTCAGTAGATACGTCAACAGGAACAGAACCAGTGCGTACAGCTGGTACAGTCCCACCTCACGCAGAAACATCTCTGCAATTGGACAAAACAAAAACTTTTTTATATTTATGGAAAGTGGTATGGGATGGGAAGGGATCAGCAGGCATTTTTTGCCAAAACTGTGCAGCGACATTTCTATCATTATAGCACAGGGGCACTTATGAGGTGCCCAGGGACTGAATCCTGCCGGTCCATTATACTGACACTGACGTGTCAGGCGTAATGCTGTCCCCTTAGCCCCGAGCGCTAGGAGGGAAGCCACTACTACCAACTTTAGTCTTTGGTTTGACCCGGCCGGGGTTTGAACCCGCGACCTCCCAATCCACGAGCCGAGGCTCTACCACCTGAGCTTTAGCAGCCAGTTTATATTTATGAGAAGTGAAAACAGATCCATGCATAAATCAAACGGTTGATACAGTCCCACTGAATGATATGTATTATAAACTTATCAGAGAAATACAGTTTAATAAACATTTTTATAAACTGAAAACAGAATCAGGAACAATACCAAGGCATATAGTCCCACCTCACACAGAAACTTCTGTTATTAGACAAATATATTTTTGCAAATAGGAAACTTAACAGGAACAGTACAACCTCATAGAGCTGGTAATATGCCAACAAGTTACAAATCGGTGACTCAACCACTAGGCCAAGTGCACCTCTCAACATTTTATTAATAACCAGTACTTCATCTATATTTAATGTACATACATTTCTTCACACTCATTGCAGCAAATAGAGTATATCCTGATCAGACAGATGTCTGCATTCATTGGATGACCATCATTTATATTGGGCATTATTTGCCTAACATGGTTAATTTGTCCTTCACAGGATAATAGTTAAACTCATTAAAGCTGCATTAAGTTTATACTTATTGAAGATAAATTTAAATACAATCGATGTTTTTGAATGACAGTAGGTATATACAATACTTTGTATGATTTAAATAAAATTAAATATTAAAAACAGTTTTATTACCTTTTTCTGGTTGTTTAACAGCAACTTTAGGTAGCAAAGCCTCTCGCTCGACGTCTGGAACACAAAGTGATTTTATGACATAAACAAATGTTCCTAAATAGTGTGCCTTAAAACAGATTTCACACTTAAACTTTTGGACAATTGAAAATTATCAAGAGAAATTAAACAGACTTTGCTTGCTTTTATTTTGTTTTTTTTGTTTCTGTTTTGTTTAATAATCACACCAACCATTTAAGATTATTATAGCAAAATCCAGCCATTTGATGGAGGAAGACCCCAGACAACCAGTCTTGGTAGAATCACCGGTGCACTGCAAGTCAGCTGGAAGACTTTCCCACATTTAGTCTTTGCCCAGAATGTGACTCAAACCCACGCGGTGGGAGGCTTAGCAGTCAGGAGTTACAAATCTGCGACTCTACAACTAAGCCACAGGTGCCCCCGCTTTTATTTTACGATTTTTTTTATTTTTCAAAAACATAATAACGCAGAATAATTTTTTTAGGCTTTTCCTGCACAAAATAATGTTAAAAATACATATTTCGCAGAGCCTGTTTAATAAGTCTTAATTAAAGTCCAAAAAACTCATTAACATAACCATGTACATCTACAATGTTACATGTACAAAATTATTTAAGTTAATAAATGTTACGATGTGACTTGAATATAATAATAAAAAAAAAAAATAATAACTGTACCACAATTCCAGCCTAACAAACACCTCACCAATTCACAGCACACTCAGATCTGCTTTGAGGACACAAGCACTGAACACACATAGTTTGTGGAGTAGCTTGTAGTAATTATCACCTCAATGTAACAGCCAGTCCTATCTTACCTCTGACTGATAAGCTGAGGTCAATTATACAGAACATATACCCCACAATCTGTCCAGTGTACTGTCTGATCCCGCACTACCACCAACCCCACTTTGTCCCCATTCCATCATCTAATCTGTCGACTGTACTGTCTAATTCCCCACTACCATCTACATTACTTTGTCCCCATTCCACCATTTTATTATCCGATTCCCTACGACCAGCCACCCTACTTCATCCCCATTCCATCCATTCAATCTCATCCCACAACTTGCTAACCATACCCCAATTTCTTACAAAAATCCTTTAATTATTTCCTAATATGGCTGAAGGTACAGTTTACCATCTGCTTATGTAACATATATATAGAGAGATACATTTACAAAATCTAGCTTCTTTTTTTTCTTTAAGTACATTGAAGCAAAACAAATTTACTTTCTGAGCAAGTCATTTGTGACAGTGTTCAGAGTTTTGCAAAGGCTGAATATCGGATGCACGAATAATTGATCCTTCATAACCTTGACTATCACTTAATGATTGGAACAAAATAGTGCAGAATATGTATATGGAAGGAGACTAAATGCGTCAATCGTTTCCAGGCATGCTTTAAACATTAACATGTTTTAACTCAATGTTCAAGTGATTATATTGTGTACTGCAGATACATATGAATTACGGATTAATAACGCAGTGTAGGAATATCACTCAATGAGAAAATGTTATCAGAACAAGTGTTCCACTGGTTATGCAATGTATACTAGACAGAGATGAGGATAAATTTATATTCAGACCACAGGATTGGGAGGGGATGGGATTTTCCAGCATTTCTGCCTATACTGTGCAGCAACATTTCTATCATTATGGCACAGGGTGCCCAGGGACTGAACCCGGCCGGTCCATTATACCAACACCGATGAGTCAGGCATAATGCTGTCCCCTTAGCCGAGTGTTAGGAGGAAAGCCCCACAGGATTGTAGTGTTGAAGTAAATGAAAGCAAGTGATGAGGAGCCATATACTACAGACCAACTACTTACTGGGAGTTAATTCTGAACTCAGTATATTTTGGTCGCGTCAGGTAGTACTTACAAGCAGTTACTTCAGACCTAATTTTAGTTCAAACACAATCATATGGAAAGTATTGTGGGTTTAATGTAATAATTCCAATAATCAGATGTTGTGACCATGTTATATCTTTTGTCTGCTTTTCAATGCATGACTATTATTTGCATACTTTATACGCTTTCATTTGTTTTTGTTCTTTTACTACATCACTATGACTGATTATGTTTTTGTTTTGTTTTGGTTTTTGAGATACATTGCAGCGAACAATTATGACAGTAAGTCCTTCACCTTGGAAGGTCGATTATGATAATTATAGTGATATCCACCTTATCTCACCCAGAACTGGACTCAAACTCATGCAGTCACAGTCATTGTTGGCCACTACGCCAAGGGCATCCCCTACAATTATCGTCATTATAGCAATGTCTAAAGGGAGACCTTAAACAAACAAAAAAATATTTGGAAATAACTACTTGTGAAATACAAGTCAGCTAGAAGACCTAACAAAGTTTTCACTCTGACCTGGGCCACATTCATAAAAAGTTCTGAGTCTTAAATTTCAAACTCAAGAATCAGGTTCAGTCTCATAAAACACAATTTGTATTTACAAACATTTTTAATCCTTAGTCTGAGTCATTGTGAATAATGTTTGTTTATTGGGTTTATCGTCCCACCAACAGTATTTCAGTTATCTGGAGACGGTGTCCACTTGAAGCAGATATAGTGCTGCCTTCACTGTGTATAGCATGCCGTGAACACCTGGCATGATACCACACCCAGTCACATTATCCTGACACCAGGCCAATCAGTCGTGGATCTACCCTGATATTTGCTTGAGCGTTAGCAAGGGAGCTATACCACTAGCATTTTTAACGACTTTGGTATGTCGCGCTCGGTATACTCGTGGCCTCCCGTACCTGGAGCCGACGCTATACCGATTGCGCTACCAGGTCCGGTTGTGAATAATGCTCCAGGAGCTTGAACCCACATGATTAGAGGCCACCTATCAGCAACTTGACCCACCTGACCACAGGCATCCCTTTAGTGTGTGGGACATGGCAGAAAATAATGTACTTGTGACAACTTAGCATGATAAATTGGTGCTCTGCTGGATGAGATGGGATTGAGATTAGCCGGCATTTTTGCTGATACTGCGCAGCAAAATTTCTATCTTTATAGCACAGGGGCACTTATGAGGTGCCCATGGATGGAATCCGGCCAGTCCATTATACTGACACCGGCGAGTCAGGCGTAATGCTGTCCCCTTAGCCCCGAGCGTTAGGAGGGAAGCCACTACTACCAACTTAAAATTAAAGTCTTTGGTTTGACCCAGCCGGGGTTCGAACCCACGACCTCCCGATCTGCAAGCTGTCTGCTGGATGACATTTAAAATGTTTAAAAGAAGAACACTAGGGCTCATACTGATAAATATTTTTTTTTGGTTTTGAATTCATTTCAGCGATCATTTATGATTATTATAGCGATGTCCAGCTATTTTATTGAAGGAAGACCGCAGACACATGTCTGGGTAGAACCCCCAGTGCACCCCAAGTCAGCTGGAAGACCTTCCCATTTTAAGTCCTTCCCCCTGAATGGGACTGGAAACAAGGTGGTGAGAGGCTTTCCAATCAGAGTAGTTACAAGTCGGTGACTCTACCACTATGCAACAGGTGCCCCTGTGTTGTTAAGGAATCCTAGTTCTTCCGATTTTCCTTCAATTTTTAAATATTTTTTTAAATATAAGAAAATTGATTCAGTATTCATTAATAAAACAATAAAATCTAAGAGAGTTCTTAGAATTTTTCAAAATTTAAGGAAATTTCTTTCTAAAGAGTCTTTATGAATACTACCCCTGAAGTGTAATGGAGTTTATCATCCAACCAACATTATTTCAGTAATCTAGAGACGGTGTCCACTTAAAGCAGATATAGTGCTGCCTTCACTGTCATGAAAACCTGGCATGATACCACACCTAGTCACATTATCCTGACACCAGGCCAACCAGTCATGGAACTACCCTTGTATTTGCTTGAGTGTTAGCAAGACAGCTATACCACTACCGTTTTTAATGACTATGGTCTGTCCCATTGAACCCAGGGCCTCTCATACCTTGAGCCAACACTCTACCAATTGTGCTACAAGGTCTGGTATACCTTAAAATTGAAAAATCAATCAGTGACTGTTGAAGATAGCCTTACAGTTTATTATGTTGATGTAGGGAGATAAAGAAGAGTGGAGAGCGTAAAGTTGTATTATATAATTGAATGTACATGGTTTAAGTGTTGAATGATAAAGGGAATGACTGACTATAATAAGTGTTATCTGGGACTCTTGGCAGGCTAATTAGACCATAGAGATATAACTGGATATTATGGTTACTTAGAGATGCAAAAATTTTAAACCAACTTAGTAAATGTGATGGATTTAGATGTGGACATGAGACCTGTTGCTCGCATCACCCCAGACCCCCCCCCCCCCCATCCCCCCCAACCCCGCCCCCAACCCCTACCAATTTTAAAATTTCTAGGACTACATGAAAAGTACATTAATAAGTCAGTTAAAACTTCATTTTATCTGTCTCTTATATATAATAACTTGTAAATGAGCAAGTGTCATATGGCAAGATTGTTAGACCTCCTATTCCAGCAAAGCTAACATTTGAAACACACCTTAGATCTACCTCTGTGTTTTATCATTTGGAAAAACTGTATGCCATGATTTGCCAGATTAAAAGTTTCTATGTTTGTTATAATTGTGTAAATATGCTGCATTCACCATCATATCATGCTACAAATACTGATCAATACCGCATGTGACCAAATCATCACCAGGGGTCATGTCCAAGAAAAAAAAATCTCAGAAAATTTTTTAAAAAATTCTTCAAACCAATCTCCATTTTTAAGTAAAAAAAAGGTTTTATGAGTGATGTTTATGAAATTTTCTTATATCTTAGACGTATTTTAAGAAAATAACTTCTGTAAATATATAGTGCCGACTTTCTGAATACAGTATTGTGTTTGAAAATACAGGCAACTTGCTATAAGCAAACTTGAACACAAAAAGTAAACATATTTATAGAGTTGTATCTTCAGAATAATTTGGAAAGAATTAAAGATACAATAACACTGTCATAATTGGATTATTAAATAAAATTATCTCATATAAAATAAAAATAATATAAAAACACAGCAAAATTATAAAAAAGCCAGGTTTAAAACCCTTTTTTTAAAATTTACCACAGTGACAACTGGTCAGAAATTCAAGGCTAAACCACTACAAGACTTAAGCAAATTTCTGCCTGGCATATTTATTTTTCACACTTTATAGTTTTTTTAGTTCTTACTGACAGTGTGTTTGTTTTTCAAATACATCTGGGGTCTTTCTTCACCAAAATAAACATTGCTTTAATGATCATTAATGGTGACTGCAATGTATTTCAAAAATGAAACAAAACGCTCAAAATGGTTTCCTTAGCCTTATCTGATGACATAGAACAACTTTGCAAATATTCAACCTTATGCTTTTCTTCTTATTTCAGATAGCAGTTTCTATCATCAAGCATTTTTCTTTTAACAATTCACTGCTGAAAACTCAAATATAACTTCCATCTTTTGTTCTTTTTTTCCCACCTTACCCTCTTATTATGTATATGTCTGTTTACATTTCTTCTTTCACTCTTCACATAACATATTCTCCATATTCAAATCCATTGAATCTAACATATATTTTCTGATTTTTTTTTTAAATTCAAGGTCATTTCTCACTTTAAGTAAGAACTTTTTTTATCACAAAACCTACAGCGCGAGCATGAGGGAACACTCATGCATTTTTTTGGGTAACACACTAATTATCTAGTGTGACGTCATTAAGTGTGTTTAGTGTATATGTCATTTCCTTATCCCTTTGCTGTCGCCATTTTATGTATTTTAATGGATAATTTCATTTTAATTAATTTTAATTAATAATAAATAAATAAATAAATAAATAAAATTTCATTTTCATTTTAATTAATAAATAATTAATCAATAAAATTTTAGTCATGTTATAAATGAATCTGTTCCCTTTTTTTGCAAAATGGTTGAGTAAATAGGAAATCTTTTTTTTTTGCGGATTCTCCCAAACTGAATTACACAGGTCAAGGCCGACTGTTCATACTATAAAAAGATGATGCATTGTAAACAAACAAAAACAGCTGATGTTTTGGTTATATGGTTATATGATAATCAGACTATGATCTGATCTCAAATGATACAAAACTCAATTTATCCAATTCGCTTAATATTTCCAGTATCTAATGAACACTTCTATTTAGTATGATTCTTTTTATAAATATGAATTTGACAACCATCATCAGGGGACAAAACTAAGACATCATATTCATTCTATTTGTTATCCCCCTCTCTAATTTTCTTAAACAGTTAATAAATATTTTTATGGTTTATTGGGTTTTTTTAAATTACATTGCAGTGACCAATTTTTATCATTATAGCAATGTCCAGCTTTGTGAAGGAAGACTCAAACACATGTCTGGGTAGAACCACTGGCACACTGCAAGTCAGCTGGAAGATCTTCTCCAATTAAGTCCTTTGCCACAAACAGGACTCGAACCCACGTGTTGAGAGGCTGAGCAGTCAGAGGAGTTACAAATTGGCAATTCTACCACTATGCCTTAGGAGCCCCCAATACCTTTTCTTAAGCTTCAAATTGATACACAATTCTATAAATATTGGCTTATTGCTAAGCCAAGAACTTCTGCCACTTTGTGTTATTATTTATTTTTTGCTTGAACATAAAAAATATTACATTTTTGGCTCTCTTCTATGTAAGAATCAATCCTGAAGTTGTGACCTCAATCCTAAATATATTCTTAATTTACAAAAAGTCTAAAAAATAGTTTGTTTGCACACTATATCCATTTTGAAATTACAAGAAAAAGTTGACTTTCTAAGAGAGAAAATGGGAGAGAGGAAGAGAGGTGGATGGAGGAGAGAGGGAATGGATAGAGAGACATAAACATAGAAAGAAATCATAAGAAATTGGCAAAAAAATGTTAACAAGGTACCTGTGATATCCATTAGTCAGGCCAGAAATGAGGAGCACATGGCCTTCATACGAAGTATATGATTGGCTCATTTCAAATATCCAAGAAAAGTCATGCAGCAGGCTAAAAGCATGCATTTGCTGAGAGGCCTCTGCACAACTTTCCACCTGATTGGTCATGTCTGCTGGCTAAATGAAGATGTTATACAGTGCAGAGCACCCTTGGCAA
The DNA here is from genome assembly GCA_007844125.1 of Sinonovacula constricta. Classification (NCBI taxonomy): domain Eukaryota; kingdom Metazoa; phylum Mollusca; class Bivalvia; order Cardiida; family Solecurtidae; genus Sinonovacula; species Sinonovacula constricta. The sequence continues at coordinate 25,147,416 of CM017572.1, forward strand.
TGCCAAAAGTTACACAGTAACACACTTAATCCCAACTCTATTTATGCAAATCTGAGTTAGAATAATATGGTTAAAAAATATTTTTATTCTTTTTTACCCATCCAAAAAAGCTTATTTATATAAATAAAACACATTTCAACACAATAAACTTTATATCTTTTAATACTTTCCCTTGCACATGCTGTTTGTTTTTTTACTTTACTTTGCTCCAACATAACTATGGTCATATTGATGACATCCAGCTAACTATGGGTGGAGGAAGACCCCAGACATGTGTCTGGGTAGAACCACCGGCACATCGCAGGTCAGCTGAAAGACCTGCATGAAAGTTCTGGGACCAACCAGGATGTAATGTTTTATAAATAAATGGCAGTCATACTGAGACAGTGTCCACTTGAAGCATATATTGAGACGCCATTACTGTGAATGCATGTTTTAATAACGCCTAGTCAAATGACCACAACACAAACTCATTCTTTTATAAGGTGGGCATAAGAAGGAGAGCTGTATTATTCTTTTTCATCAACAAATACACCATATTTAAACCATTGTTTTGTTACACCAACATAATCATGCGACCAAATTTGGCCAATATTAGGGAGCAACTATGGTCTAGTGGATAGAGAAACCAACTTGTAACAACTCTGAGTGGAGTTTCTGTGGCATAGTGGTAGACCTGCTAACTTGTATTTCCGCCACTAGGGTTCCAGTTCTGTGTGAGGCAAGGGAATAAATGTACCAGTGGTTCTACCCTGACATTTGTCAGGGGTCTTCCTCCATTAATATATCTTGACCTCAATATAATGTAGCTGTGACATATTAAAAAAAAAAAAAAGAAAGAAAGAAAACAAAACAGACTTTTGACCCTATGGCACCTTGTTTTTGAGTACCAAATAGGGGACAAAACTGCATGTGGGGAGGTTTACCAGTTGACCTGAGACACTGACTTTTATCTGTGTGTCTTTGTCTACCAATTCAACTGGACATCAATAAAATGACTATAATTGTGCGACTGTGAACTATCTAACAAAATAAATTTCTGCATATAACTACTAGCTCTCTTGGTCTGCAAAAGTACCTCAATGTGTTGTTTCACCCTGTCTGGAACTCAAACCCAATGGGTTACTGAGGAGCCAAGGGTTTAAGAGTCAGTGACTCTATTTCTCTTGGTTACTTACATCAGACTGGTATACAAACAATGGTAATACCAAACCCAAGTATTAAGTGCATCACTATGTACCCTTTGTTTATCATACCTACTCTAGCTTGTGAAGCATGAGCAATACTTAGTAAAGTGGATAGCATTTTCACATCCCCAGATTACGTAAGCTGGATCAAACCAAGTCACCATATTTTCTTGTTTTTGAAGGTTTTTTTTTATAATTTTGGTTTTTTGGGGATTAAGTCAAATACATAGGTAGTACAAAATAATGATTTTCAAATGCTTATGACCAAAAGCAGCTTAATATCATTGGCTGGTTTCTTTACATAAATTTACACACTTGCAGATTTATCATATTGTTATTCTACAGAAATAGATTTATATATATATAAACAAAGTTTTTAAGTTTTCTTTACAGTCATGCTTGTTATTGGAAACAATAGCTTATATTTTGATTGATTTTGGAATGTGATTATAGTATTTGCACTGCTGATGATTAAAAAGAATGGAGTATTCTAAAATAAAAAGAAATAGGAGAAACATATGCATAAATTGGCTGTTACAAAATGTACATGTATTTCAAGTCCAATTTACCCTTCTAAATATAATTTAGCATTGTCAAAACATTATACCACAGTTCTCAAAAAACTGTTAGATTTTGTTGTATCAGAACTTTATATGAAATCATTATAAAAAGAATATGTCAGCCCATGTATCGAATTCACTTTTCTCAGACGCTAGCTTAGTGAACTTTCCACAACACCAAAGAAGTGCTTGTATTAACCAATGTTGAACATATTGAAAAACATTATTTTATTTAAGCAAGAGAATTGCCAGAATTTCCATTGCTATGAACAATAGGTCCCTATTAGATCTAGCATTAGCAAGAAACATCAAGGGAAGTAACTCCGTTTTTCAATTTTTTTGTTACCCGCAAATTCGGTTCCAAATTGTAACCCCAAACATGACCATCACTACGCGTTTTTTATCGAGGTTTTCGATTGGCTGGATGAAAAAAATCAACCAATGAGAAAAGGTAAGACATCCTTCCATTGGAGCACGGGGGTTTTACCATTAAAACAATTCGGAATAATAATTTTGGCGAAAAGTGAAACATATCATTGTAGTGTTAAAATGCAAAACCTTCGTGCTCCACATAGAAATAAGGCTTATTTTATCTATTAATCATTATTCTATAAGAAACACTAAAATATATGTATAAAATGGACGTATTAAGTGTTAATTAACGTATAACACACATGAGTAAAAACCGACAAATTTGCCGATGCGGTGCCACAGTCTACATCAACACCGTTCGACTTTGGCGGGAAGTTACGTCGGAGAATATTTTTGGGTCATTCTCAACTTTTTTGTTTGTATACTAAGTGCATTTATCAATGCAATGCTATAATGCAGTATTCTTTATATTAAAATAACATATTTATTCATAAAATCGTAATAATGTCATTGCTTATTCACTAATTAATGTTGATGCAGTTTCAGCTAAATATCGCTCCATTTCATAATCGTAGTGTCTAGTGTCAGTAGAGGTAAATAAGTACTTATTTTCTTTCTGAATTAAAAAGCATGGTTGTTTTGTGTTAAAACAGATTCTGACCATCGAAGTTTCTCTGTGATGACTGGTTCATGAAGAAACCGGTTGAGTGCTGCTTCAATGTACCTAAAGCCACAAAGAGTGAGTTTTAAACCATGTAAACATTTGGGCAAATGAAATATTTTGTTGTCGAAAATAGTCCATCTTTTTTCGTTTTCAGTAATGAAGCAAAAACAAATCCTCCATTTATTTTTAAATAATTGTGTTTGTATTTTTTTATTACATCAATGTGACTTAGGAAGAACCACACAACCATCAAAAGTCATCAGGGTTTATTTTATTTTTATGAATACACTAAAGGGACACATGTATCATAGTATGATCAGTAAAGCAATGTCCAGCTATTTTGGTGGAGGTAGACCCTAGACATGTATCTGGGTAGAACCACCAGCACATACAATTGCAATTCAGCTGGAAGACCTTCTGACATAAGTTCTTCTCCCTGACCAGAGCTCAAACCCATACAGTAAAAAACTGCACAGTCATAGGAGTTTCAAGTTTACAACTTGACCACTTTCACACTTGAATGTCAATATATTACATGTTTACACCAACTGAAACTCAAACCCACATGTGCTTTAGGTAGCTAATTTCAACCACCTTGTTAAAATATTGAATTTTGCCTGCTATCTGCATTGCAATTTGAAACTATTTTTTTGTTCAGAGAAAAGGAACTAAAGTTATGAGAAAAGTTGTAATGATCCATCCTGTTTTACTTAGGGCTGGGACCAATCAATTGAAAGGACTAGATGGCTAGATTTTCAATTAATGGAAAAGAGTTTTGCGATTATTTTTTTGTTCCTATTGGTTAGTTTGTTTTTGTTAAATCTTGTAAACGTATGTACAATACACTGTCTCGTATTATCTCACCTACTTCATATTATCCTCTGCTCCTGATGATCATGATCCACTTATTGCAATTAGGGTTTACCCACTTGCCCTTCAGTAGCTCTCAAAAGAGTGAGAAAGTCTTTTAGGTCAAATAGACTTGACTAAAGATGCAGCTTAAGATATCATAATGTACTCCTGTGCAATAGACTGCATTTGGATGACTTATATGACCAGTTTTGTATAAATCAGAGGCATAAAGTCTACATCTTCAATCACATTCTTTTTGTATAATGTTGGAGTTAAACACTACAGTATTAGTGCTTGAATCTTCAGTAAGAATCATGCTAGCTAAATCTGATATCTTGCATTAAAATGTGGAACATCTGTCCTCTAACACTATTTCATTATCGATGAAATATTTAGGACATATTTTATGGTTGCCCTATGGATAGGCTACTAAGTACAGACTAACACACCACTTATGTTTTTATGTTCATTGTTAAAATTATATAATTAATATCCCTCTTTTGGCCCTATTCATTGCATATCCCCCTCCTTTGTTATACCTGTTATTTGCATGTCAAATAGAAAATTGGGGGGCGCCCGTGGTACAGTGGTAGAGTCGACGATTTGTAACTCCTCTGACTGCTTAGCCTCTCAACGCATGGGTTCGAGTCCCATTTGGGGCAAAGGACTTTAATGTGAGGTCTTCCAGCTGACCTGCGGTGCGCCGGTGGTTCTTCCCAGTCATGTGTCTGGGGTCTTCCTCCACCCAAAAAGCTGGACGTTGCTATAGTGATCATAAATGGTTGCTGCAATGTATTTACAAAAAAAAAGAAAGAAATTTGGAATTTCACATTTTATATTGCTTGATACAGTGTTGATTTTTTATCTTCATTGGTACAGTCCATTTGATTTAAAGTTGTACTTATTATATTTCTGAAAGAATTTCAGGAGAATTTTTTGTATGCAGATTTTCTGTGCATGAAGACTTCATTTTTATCATTTCAGAGTAGTTTCAAGTATTAGGATAGAGGTTAAATAATCTCAAAGGGACTCTTTTGGTTTTTACTGTAAAATTTTCATCCAGTTTTGTTATGATTGTGACTTACAATATAATATTGAAACATGTTACTTTTCATGAGAATATTCTCATTATTTCAAAAGGATGCCTCTGAACCAACTTTCACTCCCAATAGGAAAAAAACTTCATTAAAGCTCTATTTTTCATTACATTTGGACTTGATAAATACCATGTAAATGGTAATAAAAACATTGAGTACAATTTAATAATTCTAAACATACATAACCCTAAAACAGAACTCTTTCAAATATGCATCATAGAAAAAACGCTTACGAAAATTACATTTTTCAAACTTTTTTTTTTACTATATCCAAATAATCAAATACTATATTTTTTAATTAGGGCATCTGGAACTAAGTTTTCCTACTATAATATTGTTTGAATGATGTAAAAGTAAGTAAATCTGTCACAAAAAACTCTCCAATTAATATGAATGCATTATAAACAACATTTGAATACAGGGTACGTATTTTCAAGCAAAAATGAAAAAGGGCCACCAAACTAGCATTTTTGTAAAAAATCGTTAAAAAAAAGTGACTATAGATATGTGGACAAACTAAACTGTTTTTTATTTCTTGGATGGGAAATAATATAAGTGCCAAATTTCAGCTTCCTGTCATTAAAAATAAAAAATCGATGTTCCCTGCTACTAGCATTCTTATGTGAGGACTGCATGGTCAGGTGTATCCTAAAAGCACTGAACTCTCAAATAGTAAAGGTTTGTTTTGTTTAGTGTTTGATGTAATAGAAATCAAGTAATTTGTCAAGCACGACTGGTATTGTACTAGAAATCATATAGTTTAACTATTCAGTTTGCGACGATAACCATCATTATAATAGTACTGGTCTATTTTAGTCGCTGTAACATGAAGGACATCAATAATTATTTCTAAACCAATGTTATTCTAATAATTTACGATTTTATTTTGATCTCACTTTTCAATTGCACACAGGTCTACATAAGTACAAAGTCTTTTGTTAGATTTGTTGATGAGTTTTTTGTTACATTGCACCAACACAATTATGGTCATATTGGCAATATCTGCCTAAGAATTGGTGAAGGCAGACCCCTGACTTACATCTGGTTTGAACCACTGACGCATTCCAGGTTAGTTGGAAAACCTCCCCACATGAAAATTACTGCCATGACAGGGACTTGAATTTACACCATGAGATGCTGAGGAGTTACAAGTCAATGACTAACCACTCTTCTATGGGTGCCCCATCAAATAGTGGAGGCTTAAGTGGGTTAAGTGAACTGTTACGACAGTGAAACTGACAATAAACTATTTACTTCTTGTGAATGGAGAGATATGAGGCTGGTGCAGGATACGGTTTCCAATGAACAAACTGAACCTTATCACTGTTAACCACCAGAAGCAAGGCCTTAAGATTATTTTTTCTTGCTTTACCAAATTCTTTCTTTAAAACTGTGGAGGAAGAAAAGAATAGATATGCTTAACAAGTCCTTTCAATTAGCGGAAAGCACGATCCAATATGGCAGCCAACTGATGCAATTGAAATAAGAGCATACTTAACCATGAACATTATGTAATGGTGCAAAGCAAGTTACACAACTCTGAAATCACTGGCGTCCGTATGAAAGGCGTGGGACCCATATGTTTCCAGTATTATGTCCAAAACCAGGTTTTTACTTGTAAATACACATGAGTGAGGGGCACATCCTGTGCACCTTGTTGCAATGATGTCAAGTATGATCCTCTTTTTAAGATCCGCCACATGATTGATATGCTGGCTAAGATGTTCAGGACTGTCTACATACCAGAAAAGAATCTCTCAGTAGATGAATGAATGGTTTTAAAGGAAGACTACAGTTCAAACAGTATATGCCGATAAACCAGTCAAAGTGTGGGAGCTGTGCGAGTCAGATTCCGGATATTGCTCCAACTTTGAAGTGCTATACCAGGAAGAAAATGACAAGAGAACGACCACAAGGGCTTGGTTTTGATGTTGTGTGGTCCCTAAATGAGCAATTTCAAAATAAAAACAGACATTTGCACTTCCACAGATTCTCCTCAGTTGTTTTAGGAGAAATATTTTCCAAATTTAAGACTTATGTCCACGGAACTGTTATGGGGAACCAAAAAGGACTGCCATATGAAATTCAGAATGCTAAGTTAAAGAAGGGGAAATTCTGGAAATGCAAAAAGGCAACATGTTGGCTACTGCTTACAAAACAAGACATATATTATTTCTGTCTACAAACCAGCAGCCAGGTGTAGATGTTGATGAAAAGCCCTAGTGAACATTGACTACAACAAAAACATGGGCAAACTTGACAAGTCCAAACTACCAATGACACTACCATGTTGGATGTCCCAGAAAGGAGTGGTGGAGATATGTGCTGTGGCTTTGAGTGAATGTTTCAATGGTGAATACAAGGTATGGTAACACATACCTTGTGTTAACAAAAAGCAACAAATATCCTTTACCACCCAGGGGCTACAGTAAATTGAGATTCCATATGGACGTGGCATCGAAGTTATGTGCTGGCTACTCTTTAAGGAAAAATAAAATAGGGAAAAAAGCAAAACACTGCCATTCAGAAGTGGCCATAGATGCTATGGACTTGCATAAACTTGAACAGACAGACAGAAGAAAGAAAGTTTGCAAGATTTGCTCACTAAACAATAGGAAGATGTTTGTTGGGTTTATCATCCTGCCAATAGTATTTCAGTTAGCTGGAGACGGTGTCCACTTGAAGCAGATACAGTGCTGCCTTCACTGTGTATAGCATGCCGTGAACACATGGCATGATACCATACCCAGTCACATTATCCTGACACCGAGACAAACCAGTCATGGAACTACCCCTATATTTCCTTGAGCGTTAGCAAGGAAGCTATACCACTTACCATTTTTTATGTCTTTGATTTGTTGCGGCTTATTGCTCGAACCCAGGGCCTCATGTACCTGGAGCTGATGCTCTTCCAATTGCATTAGTCGGTCCAGTATAACAGGAAAACACCCAAAGGCAATCAGGAGGAAACTGCATTTCACTGCACCAAAGCTTGCTTTAAATTATTCCATGACATGAATTTAGTTGTGTAAAAAAGAAATATAATTATAAAATATAAGTTGACTATTGGTAAATTTAAGTGACTATCAACTGGAGAAGAAAAAAAATCTGACAAAGACTTCTACCCGTGCCATACCTGGTTTATATGTTGACAAGCTTTAATTTAGTAATAAATCTTATTTTAATTGAATGAATTTCAGCACCTTTTATTAGCTTATCACTAGTAATTATTTTACCACTTGATTGAGATGTTTTATATTATATTTTTAATGTATTATGTAACACAATTTATTTATTTGATATTGAAAATGTAATAAAATTTGTACCATTTTACACCTGAAAATTAATTTTAACATCAAATAAAAATCACAAAATGACAAAACAAATCATAATCAGTCATGTACATGAAAAACATACAGTCATACATGTATGTTGGAAATTTCAGGCAAATATCTCTTAAAATTAAAAAGAGTTATAAAGAAAAACATAAGATACCCCCAATAACTCTTAATTTAGGTGAAGTAATGTGAACAGAATAAGGGTTATGTGAAAGCTACATGGTAAAAAAACATAAAATAAGTTTTTTAGCTAGGTATGATAATTTATGTGTATGCAATAATGGATCTGGGATGCTCCACTGGAACATTTTGTGTTTCTATATCATAAGTGGTGTTTTTTTGTGAGGTTTCGGTATCAGGTTAAAACTAGATTGTAGGTGAAATGTCACGTTACAGTCATTCAAATATTGCAACACTAAAGCTACTCAAATAAGTAACAGTGTAAAATTTATTTCAAATTTGATCTACACGATTTATTTATACAGACAACAGATATCTGCTGGGAACATGTTTCTGCGCCATTGGCGCATTAAATAGTAAAAATGGTGCAACAAAATGTTCATAGATGGGCCCATGGGTGCAACAAAATTCATAACAACAACAACAAAAAGTAATTATAGCTGTAGTATTGTGTACTATCGTTTTTTGTGTGTGTTTTTTGTACTTAACCCTTTCCTGCATGTATACACCATTTTACACCTTTACACACCATTCACAATCATATTCCATTTTACACCTTTACACACCATTCACAATCATATTCCATTTTACACCTTTACAAACCATTCACAATCATATTCCATTTTACACCTTTACAAACCATTCACAATCTTATTTCATTTTACGCATTTACAATTCATTCACAATCATATTTCATTTTACGCCTTTACAAACCATTCATAATCATAAGCAGAATCTGCATGACTAAGGGTTTATGGGTTATGGTTCAGCCATAAATCTATTATTACAAGTTGAACATAAATTTATTAAAATCTCTTTAATAAACAACAACAAAGTCATGTGAATTTTTTAAAAATTATAGGTGAACTATGAATGAATGGGTTAAGAGAGCCATCCTACAGTATTATGTGATCATATCACCTCTGCCATTGCCCCAGAAATCTTTACTAGGTAAGATGTGATTTTTTCGACTGTGGGAGACAACCTAGTTTGAGTGACATATGTAACGAAGTGGCATTCTAACAAATCACATTGAATTAGTACAGCTTCGCATCTGACTCCAACAGTGACGACTGACAACTTCCTTCTGTAAGATTTTCATGTAGTGGTATATTGATATACAAACGGTGATTATGATTTATACAGAGCATCACTAAAGGCTTACACTACAAATAACATTAAACAATTGTCCTTCTCACATGAAACTTCTTTAAAATTTACAATGCTAACAGTTAATAAAAAAGTTTATAAAACAGGTGGCTTTAGATATTTGCACTCATTTGTTCATTGTTGTAATTTTAATGTTATAAATCGTACTGTTTCTGGTAAGCAAAACATTTATGGCAAACCACCTAGATGAACAAGCTTCTGCAACAAAATTTCAAAATGGCCCCACGTTTTCAACGGTAGTGGGTCCAGGGTTCAGCCATCCAACAAATCTCGGCAGACAACCGAGACAATAAATCACTTGTTTTTATGCAAATTTTTTCACTATGTCGCAAAGCAAAAAGACAAGATACATAGAAAATGAAGACTGAATTTAACCTTTTTCAGGAATCACAACAGACAAAGAGTTCAAGTGCAATAAGTTAAATTCATGTAAAGCAGATTGTCTCTCAGATTTAGGTCAGTAAGTTCCGTTACTAAAAAAGTGGCAGTACCTATTATGTAGCAACTAGTACGTAATTCTAACAACAATGACTAATGTTTTGTCTGTCAATAAAATGCAGTTACCTAACGTGAAAAGCAAAGTGGTAAACAACGATAAAAATTTGTAAATATGTGCATATCTCTCCACCTGACACTACCAAGGCGTGATCAATCCAAAGACAAAATTATCCGAGAAGTTCTGATTTGAAATATAAGGGTACAAAATTGGTCATATACCAAATAAGTGGAGCTAAAGAGAAGTTACTAAACTGATTTAGAAATATTATATATTTTACATATTAAAAGTGGCATCCAATAGTTTGGCTGTATAAAATACATGTACAAATATACAAAATACAAATACAAAACACTATATAGTACACTTGTTTATGAGAATTTGGGCATAATTTCTACACGAACTCATACTGAAGTCTAAGCAGGGACAATTAGAACGACCTCAATTATTTGACAGTACACATTACAAAAGAATCTCTTTAAAAGTCCATTCTTTTTTTTTTTAAATCTCCATTTTTTTTCAAATCTATAAATAAGCATTTGCCGGATGTCTACTGAAAATACACATTGATGTCAAATGGGATTATATGATATGACGTGAACTCAAAACTTTGGCCAAATGGTTTTCTTAATTTCAAATAAGCTAACTGTGCAGCATGGCTCAGTTAGGAAACACATTTTTGTACTGACAAGTGGGGCGATATGCTTCAAGTTTCACAGAGATGTAGGGCATCAATAATGAGCATTTTGTGGGATCTGTTAAAGTAACAGCAATTTATTTTGTTGTTTGAGGGGAAAAAATATTTTTTGAACGGTTGGTAATCACCTTTAAATTGCACTACCGTATTTTGTGGAATATAACCCCCCTTGGAATAAACCCCGCATAGCCCTTTTTTTAATGTTTTTTTTTAAATTCTGTAAATACATGCCCTGCAGCAGAATATTCCCGCACCTTTTGTGCCGATAATTTATGTGTAAAGAAGCCATATTCCCAGGTCAAATGTATCACACCAAGTCAGCGTGATCTACACAGGTGTTACCTAACACTATAATGCATATATCGATCGATAATCGTTCTCGCCTTCTGCTGTAACACAAAAGCTGACCATTTGTCGGTAAAGAGAGAGCTATTTATAGATAATGGGATGGTGCAATACGTTAGGGGTGGTTATTTTGATGTTAATGCATTTAGTGTTTATTTGGAATAATCAAGGCACGATAGGCTGATAAATGCAAAAATTTAATTGCTGTGCAGTGGCATAGAAAGAATGTAAATTATTGTTTGTTAAGTTTATGTTACCGACAAAAGTGACAAAGATGATTGATTAATGTAACTGTGCAGCGTAATTATCGGCGTAATATGTGTTAAGGTTCTGGAACTGTAACTAACTACGGTAAACATCAGCACTCGGTATGATCCGGTTTTATTTGAATAGCATTCGTCGTCAAGTTTCGTATTTGCTATTTTTAGTAATTTTTCACCACGTGTTAGGGACTTTCCATGACGTCATTGGGTTACCCATTTCTCAAAGGATTGAGGTCTTTGTATATTGCTTGTAACTTGCTGTCAGTGAAACAAATGGATCTTTTTGTGCAAAGGCTATATACAATAATCAGTGTTATTTAAAAGCTAAGGCTCAAAATATGCAAACATTACACACTCTGGTGGCAAACGGTGAATGCAAAATGACAACAGCAGAAAACATCGCCGGATCAGGTTTGACGCTCGATCACCTTCGTCTGACATTTTCTCGGGATGGCCAGGTTGGACTTTCAAATGTGTTCAGGGCTCAAAACTGTGAGGGACAACCAAGTGTCTCTAATACCAAAAGAGTGCTTGACTCAGTTATTCCTAAACTGTCGGAATTTACGAAAAACGTGTAAAGTGGTTATTTTCAAATATTTCCCTCAAGCCAGCCAAAATCAGTAAAGAGAAGGTTTTCATGTTATAATGCAAAGTTTTACATATATATTTCCATCTCCAATACCAACTGTAGGTGATTTTTTTGTATAAAAAAGTATAATCTGTAATTGACCATTTTGATGTTATTTTTTGCTATAAATTATCTTGTAGTTTCATTATAGTAACCTTTACAAATTCTGATAAATTTTTTTAGGAACGGTAAAATGCCTTTAAAATCTCATTTTATGGGCTGTTCATATTGCAGAAAATTTTAAAACTAGTTGTATGTGTCTAACTAGCTTTAAACTTGATATATTTGCTTTTATAGATAGAATAAATTTTTAAACACACCCAAAAAAATCAGATTTTTGCTTGGGGGTATATGTATGCAAAGCTCTGTATTTGTCCAAAGTGTCTTATTGTTCTGATTTATAATAACATGATTGTGTAACAGGAAAATTGGTTAAAATTTGAATACAAACAGTAGAATTTGAAACAAATAGTACTTTTTTTCATTTTTTGTCCCAGCACAATTTACGGTGTTTTTGAAAATCAAGGGTCACTTTATAAAAATGCACATAACTTTAGTTACAAATGGTAAACTTCCTTTAAAATTCACCATACGATGTGTTTTATAGTATAGATTCAAGAAACAATATCATTATAAGGATTGTGGAAGGTCGCCATTACAGTTCCAGAACCTTAAAACAGAAATGCAAACAGCATATCATACTGGGTACCGGTATATATTTTTGCCCAAAAATTAGAAACAACATCACTTCCAAGATTCCTTCGCGGAAAAGCTACACTGCCGGCTTCAAGCTTGAAATAGTCAGCTATGCGAAAGAGAACAGAAATCGGCCCGCCGCTCGCCATTTTGCTGTAAATGAGAAGACGGTCAGGGAGTGGAGAAAGAGCGAAGAAACACTTCTACAAATGAAGAAGTCCAAGAAAGCCAATAGAGGACAGAAACCAAGGTGGCCCGATCACAAAGCAGCCCTTGAGACGTGAGTCCATAAACAACGCATTGCAAACTGAGGCGTCAGCATGACACAGATTCGGCTGAAGGCAATTCAGATTGCTAAAGAAGAAGGGATCATCGCCTTCAAGGCTGGTGCATCATGGTGCCTTCGTTTCATGCAAAGGAAAGATCTGTTCATACGGACGAGGACAACACTTTGCCAGACTCTCCCCAAAGACGCAGAAGAAAAGCTGGCAGCGTTTAGGGCTTTCTGCGCTGAAAAAATCGAATCACTCAGCATCACCCCCGACCATATCATCAACAAGGATGAAGTTCCGCGGACGTTCGACATGCCTCTTAACCAGACAGTTGATAAGAAGGGATCCTCGTCTGTCAGCATCACAGCTGTACTTGGGGTTACGGCAGCGGGATCAAAGTTACCGCCGATGCTTGTGTTTAAGAGAAAGACCATGCCCAAGGAATTGTGGTCGAGGTGAGCGAAAAAGGCTGGATGAATGGGGATGTTATGCAGAAATGGTTGATACAGTGCTACGGGAAGCGACTAGATGGATTTTTCAAACAGCACCACGCCCTGCTGGTAACGGACAGTATGCAAGCACACATAACAGACGAGGCAACAAGAGTAGTTTAAGCCCTAAACAGCACGCCCGCAATAATCCCTGGAGGATTAACCAAGCTGATGCAACCACTCGATATCAGCGTGAACCAGTCCTTCAAAAAAGTCATGTGAAGCTGCTGGGAATCATGGATGACAGATGGTGAACACTCCTTCACAAACACAGGATGCATGCGACGGGCAACCCTGACTGATGTAGCTCATGACAGCATGCGGTTTCTGTCGATTGCATAAAAAATGGCTTTTTGAAAGCAGAAATCTGGTCACATCGGACAAGTCTTCAGATACTGAAAACGATCTTCTGCTAGCAGTGGTTTTAAGAAAGATGCACAATGCACTGGCTAGCTTGTTCAACTCCGACATGGAAGATGAGGAGTTTGATGGTTTTTAAGAACAATTCTCGTGCGTGCTCTGTTCTCTATGACTTAAAATGTGCTTGCACATGTGCTTGTGTGTGTTATTTTTTTATGCCTTATGAAGATGTGTGACAACTTGTTTTCACAGCATTGTCTAGTTTTTAAATTTTGTTGTTTATCTTTATCATATTGTACTAGTTTGCAATTTATTAATAAAAATTTACACAACTAATCTTTTTTCGTCTTTCACATAGTCCCAGCTTAGGTCCTCGCTGATGTACATAACTGAAAAAAAATCACATAAAGCATCAAGAACAAGTGCATATACATGTATGCAAAATAGTTATGAACCACCATCCGATGCTCGAAACTGTTCCAATATGCTTGGAGATGAAAGTGGTTGTGAATTTTAATGAGATGGTCCTTAATTCTGACCCCAGTATGCTGTAAATTATGAACCACCATCTGATGCACATAACTTGTTTACGTTACACTTGAAGACCAAAGTGGTTGCAAATCACTGGAATATTCCCTGCAGGCCGCCATCTTGAGAAAAAAAGTTGCGAGCTATATTCTGCAAAATACGGTAGTTGATTGCAATAAATATAAAACTACACATTTACCCCTACTAGCATGGAAGGGGTAATCTGCCATATTTAATTTATAATTTGCAAATTGCAACACTGCATATGCTTAAATTTGTTACTTGTTAACAAAATCATATTCATTTTTACACATATCTAACATACATTTCTAATATGCAATCTGAAAGTTACAAATCTCAAGTTGCAATTCTCAAGTCACAAATTACTTATGTATAAGTTTACAATTGACAACATTCAGATGCTAGATGAAGATACTTCATAAATATTGATATCACCAAGTTACAAATAGTGCTGATGACTTTCAGATTTCATATTAGAAATGTATATTAGATATGTGTAAAAATGAATACGATTTTGATAACAAGTAACAAATGACTCTCTTCAAAGAAGATAAAATAGAAATAGCCAACATTATTTGGTGCCAAATTGAACGTGTTATCTTTAGCTTAAATTAGTTATTAACATATTAATTCAAATTCTGCAAGTAATTCTACTCTCCAAGATCTTTGCTGTTCTTTTACAAAACACATTTAATATAATTCAATTTACTCATAATCAGACGTTTCCAGAAACAGGATTCCTTCAGATTTGTTCACAGTGCATTGGTTATGAACTACACAGCCAGAGGTAAGTTATGAAGTGAATATGCTCTCCTCAGTGTCAGTAACTTAAATGCTAAAACACCTGCCTCAGGAGCAGGAGGATGTGGGTTCGATCCCTGCCCTGGGATTTTTCCAGCTCACATTACTTCAATAGCTATCGAAGAACTTCTTCAGAGAACCCAGTGAAACAGGCTATTTACTGGTGGTTTTGTTAATGCCTGGCTAAAAGTAAGGAAGGTTAAAAGCTATCTGCACAAGTAGATCAGTTGGTAGAGAACCTGACACTGGAGGAGTAAGTCATGAGTATGAACTCCATCCTGTCCACTGCTAATAGAATTTTGCCAGCTCAAATCACTTCAGTCAAAATGGGATGCATGCAGTTAATTTAAAGTGGGTGGGGCCAAAGAGACTGAAATGTGGGGTAGGTGTTGTACAATCTGAGAGACGAAAGTATACAAACAACATTTGAACTGATTCATACAGTTAGAGATTTGTCTATATGGACCAGCATTAATTGGTGCATGTCTACAGTATATGGTATGGATGATTGTAATATCATGCATTTTTTTTCAGTGCCACTAACACTAAATCATTGTTAATACCCTCTCGTTTTTGTCAAGCGATTTGTAACTTTATTGTAATGATTAATTTCCTTACCTTTTTAAATCCATTATTGTTAATATTGTTCAGTAAAGAACAGACACAATTGCCAACACAAGATACATTAATTGTTAGTTACTTTTTTTTAACATTAACGCTATCCGTTATCATGCACATGTATTGTTGTATTGTTCATTTCACTTGTATAAGTTGTATTGTTCATTTCACTTGTGTAACATCAGAGCTTAGATTTACCTCCCTTTAATAATTAATCTGCTCCATTTGTATGTACACTGTTGAATTATGTCCAAATGCATCTTGTTGCAGTGTTAAATTATCCACTGACTTTTATATATTCTTAAGAATTTATTTTAATTAAAAAAAAACAACCCCAAACATCAATGTAATAGTCCGCATACACAAATATATGTAGTTGGCTGACATTCAAACATTTTTTGCTATTGCTTGAACCTTCTTTTCTTTGCAACAGTATCTTGTTTAATAATAATTTTATGCACTGTCAAGTAAACACTTTTCGTCACTATCGGTCATCTTGGATTTTAAGATAACTGTAAAGTTTGTTTGTTGGGTTTATCTTCCCACCAACAGTATTTCAGTTATCTGGAGATGGTGTCCACTTGAAACAGATATAGTGCTGCCTTCACTGTGTATAACTTGCAGTGAATTCCAGGCATGATACCACACCCAGTCACATTTTCCTGACACCGGGCCAACCAGTCGTCAAACTACCCTTATATTTGCTTTAGTGTTAGCAAGGGAGCCATACCACTACCATTTTTAACGACTTTGGTATGTGGCGGTCTGGGATCGAATCTGGAACCGACATTCTACCGATTGGGCTACCAGATCCAGTACTGTAAAGTTTGCTTGGTGGTTTAATTTAAGCAAGTCACTGGGTAGTGTACTATCATAAAGGCATTGTTTTTTTGTATAGCATGCATTTAACTTGTAAGAGATTATTGTTGTATACTTAACATTGTAAAGTTTTTTTCATTTATGTGTATATTTAACCTCCATTGTAAAATTGCTGGGTTCACAGTTAAAGTGGTGGGTTTGTCCATCGTGAATCTTTGGTCCTTCCAGTTTTTTGGGTGGATGTCCAGAGAATTCGGCTTGGACGTCTACAGTTATAAAAGGCATTGAACAACATCAGTCAAGAGCTCCTACTCAAAGCTCAGAACTCTTGTATCTCCTAAAACTCACTACACATTTATTTGACTAAACACTTTTGAAGGCAGACATATTTTAAGTGTTAATCACCACACCTAGCAGGAATTTGATCTTAAATCCAGATACTAAATTTTTAATTAATTAATTTATGTTAAGTATTATTATAGTTTATAAGAATTTTACACTTGTCACAGGATCAGTGTTGTTAAAGGGTGCAGGAGACACTCCCATTAAGGGAATGGGAAAATCAACTTTTGGAATAAAGGTGGGGCCAATCTACTTATAGAAATCAAAGACAAGGTCTTACTAGAGTGTAATATTCTAAGAAAAGGATCTGATGGTCCAGCAGATATCTTTTTAAGGAGAGGAGTCATAGTCTTGGGTGGAAGAGCAATTCCTTGTATCCATAGTCACAGATGTCATACTGCGAGTAAAGTTGGTGTGGCAGATGTCATTATACCCAGCAGAACAGAAGCAGCTGTAGAAGAGGTATTTGTACATGGAAACAAATTTGATGACAATAGGGAAGACATGTTTCTTGTAGAACCAGCAGAAATATTTAGTCAGCTAGTCTTGCTGCATACTTTGGTGGATATAAATCATATAGCAACTGAGAAGGTGAGGCAGAGAGTAATGAATCTATTTGGCAACAATATCAAGCTTCACCAAAATGCAGATTGGAAGGACAGAAGTAATTGACAGCCTAGTCGAAAAATCAGGAAATGGTCAAGTATCTGCTGCCAGCCCAGTGAAATCATAACCGACACAAAAAACATAAGACAGCCAATTTAATATTAACAGCCAAAGATAAAAGTTATGCATCCAAACTGAAGGAAAAGCCGAGTATAAAAAAAACACGTTTTCAAGAGATAATTGGAACCTTGTACTACTCACCTTGCTGAAGATACAATTAATACTGGAAATGCAGACCTGGTTAAGCCAAAACCAAGGATGGTGACTCTTGCATATGCAGAAGAAATAAAGGCAACAGAAGAGTTGTTGAAAGGGGGGTAATAAGAACAAGCACATCTCCATGGGCAAGTCCTTTAGGGCTGGTGAAGGAGAAATTGTTGTCGTACGACCATGTGTTGACTATGGTAAATTAAATGCCCTTGTGAAACAAGACGTTTTTATCTGCTGCCACAGATTCAAGACTGCACTGACACTGTTACAGGTTCAAAACACTTTAGTAGTTTCGATTTGACAAGTGGGCATTTTTTTGAAACTGCTTTAGGAAGAGTGCATTATTTTGAAGAGTGCATTTGTTTGAAAATTCGATCAGTATGAAATTTGCAAGATCTATGGAGCTTGCCCCGAATGGGACTCCAGTGGGAGAATGGGACTCCAATAGGAGACATGTCTACTATTTTACCTGGTTGATTGGGGATGCATCCCCGCCCATCCCCCATCCCCTGGATCAATCCCTGGTCTTATCTACATTGATGCATCATAGTCTTTGGTGCCACATTTGAAGAACATATGGCTACAGAAGAAGTGCTACATGGAATATTTAGTAAGTAGGCCTGAAGCTAAAACCAAAAAAATGCCACCTTTTGCAGACAGAGGTTGCAATTTCATTTCTGAAGCTGGGGTAAGACCAAACGTTACAAACTTTGCAAATATAACAAGTTGGCCTGAAAATAATAAGCAAGTGAAGCAATTTGTAGCTACCAGATCTTATTAACACAAGTTTCTCCAGAACTCTACAAAGATAACAAGACCAGTTACAGAGCTCACAAAAAAGGATGTCAAGTTCCAATGGACTGAATTCAACGAGGAGGCATTCCAATGCCTCAAGAGTATTTTCTTTAGTTTGCAAGTGAAGGGTTATCTGCTCAACAAAGGAGGCATATTCTACCTCGATGTTGATGCATAGGGGTTGGTACTGAAGCAGTGTTGGCACCAGAACAACATGGCAGATAAAGAGTAATCAGATCTGCCAGTAGAGCTTTGAATAAGGCCAAACTAAACTTTTGCATTAATGAAAAGAAATTACTAGCTGTTGTGTACTTTATGCAGTATTTCCAAGAGTATCTTTTGGGCAGAAACTCTATAGTTTAAAGTGATCATCAGGCATATGTCTGGCTCTCTAGCAAGAAAGAATCCAACAGGAAGATTGCTAGCTGGATTGAAATACTGGCTCCATTGACCTCACCAGGCTATGGTCAAACACACTGCAACTCTCCAAGGCGATGCGAAACCCCAAGGGATTGTCAGTGTAGCGACATAGACACCAATGTGCCATGGGACGTGTTAACCATCAACTTCACTGGCTGGGTGTATCGCTGGTGCCTACTGGTCAATACCTCAAGAATCTACCTATCTGGCTCCAAACATTTTAGAAATGGGGAAGAAATTTGTTTGTACAAAGGTCCCAAAATGGAGAAAAATTGTGGGAAGCATGCTGCATTATGTGAAAGATACAAGACGTCGCAGTAACAACCTTTAGAGGAGTGCATCACCCTGTAAATAATTGTTCTAAACATTTTTTTTTAAAAATATGAAGTAGATGACGCAAAGTGGTGCCTCCACAAAATCAGAAAAGTTAACATCAACAGAAAGTTGGATTTCTTAATGTATAATGATTAATTTTAAAATTGTAACAGACTCTGTCAGTTACTAAATCATCTTACTTATCTTTCTTCATCCTCATCCGTCTTCTTCAACATTTAGTAGAGTCATTATTATTCCTAACTATCATTAAGCATCTATTTGTTAATCTCATCTTCGTATTCTTTTCACAAAATTTTACTAAATCTAAAATACATGTGGGTCAAACCTCATTATATCACATATTATATCAGTCCATTAATTCATATGTTAATCTCACCATATTGCATAACCCCTTATACTTTTGGTGTGGGTATACTGGACCTATTTTTTTTAATAAGAATTAAAACATTCCTGGCCTTGTGTTTGTTAGTTTTTTTGTCTTGAAAAAGACCTTTTTGTGCCTTCTGCAGGCCCCAAAAGAACTAAGACTTGGGTAACATTGGTAGCCAATGTGGCTTTTGGGGACTTAACAATTTATCCCATGTGCCCTGCCCGTCCTGCACTTGGTACAGACCGTGGAGACGAGAGCCGAGATTGGTACGGTTTGGGCCATTTGAGTATAAAGAGGGGAACCAGCCAATTGTAAACATTCAAAAGTGTTTTATCGGCCAGAACTTTACATCTCTTTTTGCACTATTATGGCCAGTCCTAGGAGCTGACAGAAAAGTATTGGCATAATTTCCATTAGTTTGAACAAAATCTTACCACAATACATAGCTAGTCACATGGAATGCATAAATATATGCCTTGGAAAGAGATGTAAAACTGAACCAGAAGTGTGTGGGGTTGTGTTTTTTTTTTCGTATCAGCTGACAGTTTGTTTTGAATTAACTTAAAGCAGACAACACCGATTTTTATTGCTTAAGTGGCACCTCGGACACTGCTACTGCTGTACAAGTGTTCACATTATATTATTCAACAGTTTTTATGGTGTGAACTAAAGATTCACCTGGAAACTTGTGTTTAATTTTTATTTTGATTGTGTTTTGTTTAAGAACAGTGGCTCTTGGTGTTTATCACAACTGTGGAACACTACTGTTTATTGATAGTTAATTAGTCTTAATAGTGGTTTTTGTATCATAAATGATCCTACAGATTTAGAATGCATGTCTTCTGTCAAGCACAAAATTAAGCTAACAGATCATAGACCCTTAAAGGAACCATATAGGCGTATACCACTCAGAATAGGGTGGTCCTTATTTTGCGACTTTTGAT
The DNA here is from genome assembly GCA_007844125.1 of Sinonovacula constricta. Classification (NCBI taxonomy): domain Eukaryota; kingdom Metazoa; phylum Mollusca; class Bivalvia; order Cardiida; family Solecurtidae; genus Sinonovacula; species Sinonovacula constricta. Next base: position 25,167,954 of record CM017572.1, read on the forward strand.
TTTTTAGTTTCTTACCCTCTAATTGTGTTCCATTATGTAAAAAAACATATTTGGCCAAATTTAACCACAATTAAACAATATTTAGAGGTAGCTCAATGACATTGAACTTTTAGATTTTCTTGTTTTTAGTTGAAAAAATCAGGATATTATTATGTAAAGCTTCAGTGGTTTAGATTTTGTTTATATCACAAACTGCTTGCAGAATTGACATTTCCTACAACTTGAATAACACACATTGCTATTATTCAATTATGGTTTGATGACAGACAATGGGAGAGATCAAGTTACAAACACCACCAGTTCCAGTGGTGACTCAGAACGGAATAGCAACAGAACGTTGAAAGCAAAGATTATACATGAGCTATCTTTAATCAGCTATAAATATAAAAACAATTATCAGTGTGAACAAATTAACAATGATTTAAAATTATGGCACAATGATGCTTTGTGAATGATCAGGAAAGGAATGTGGATTCTAAGCTGATGCTTACCAAGCAAGTATAATGTAATTTGCTTCTTAATATCTTGTAAACACACTTCTTTTGGCAAGTTAACTTGAATGTTGAACAAAACAGTATATTAAAAGTATTAGATAACAATATTTTGATAATTATTTAATAATAATAATAATTCACTCAATTAAGTGTCAATAAAATATTCAGAATGACAAACTTTTATCTGTAAAGTACATTACTTTCAGATATAAACAATGGCAAAGGCAACAAGATCCAAAACTAAGTTGTATCTTCTTAGAGAACCAGTAACCGTTTTAATGGGCAGCAAACTACCATTATGTGTATGACTCTTGGAATTTTTCTGCATCACCATACTGAACTAAAACAAACAATTAGACAATCATCATCAGTTACTATTACAGAAATAGCAAAGTTTTGGTTGAAAGCTGGACTTCCAATAAAGGATCACCAGAACTGTCAAACTAAGCTTGAGAAAGTGTTTGAAGAGCGGAAACTTTTAAAGAAAAACAAAGTTCAAACCAATTCACCAACTCAACTTGCAACAGAGGCAAACTTTGTTTCCAAGCTTGATGATCTTTTTGATGTTGCTCATGTCATCGCTCTTACCAGTCCATCAGTATTACAAGAAGATGAGATTGAAAGCCAAGCGTGAAAAAGGAAGAAGAGGATCAATGGTCGAATTAGATAAGAAGAAAAAGGTAACACAAAGAAAAATAGGAATGCAGACAAGAAGAAGCAAAATGGAAGGTAGTCAGAAAGCAATTTTTTCAACAGCTGAGCTTATTTCTTTTAGTTCCAATACAACAGATACCAGCTCAGCAGAAGACGGTGACAAATTGGATGAAAAATATGTAGGGGCTGTTGGAGGTGATGTTACTCATGGGGTTAAGAAAACAATGGCGAAAAAGTGTTTTAAAACAATGACTTGCAATGACTAGATCATACTAAAGTATCAGACAGAAACGCTACTATGCATTACCAAAACAGCAAAAAGCTTGGGCCAAAATGTAAATGATCTTGCTTTTAACAGATCCACAATAAGAAGAAACAGATCGGAATTCCGACAAAAGAGAGCTGCAGTAATAAAGGAAAGATTTCAGAGTAATGTTCCTCTTGTAGTTCACTGGGATGGAAAGCTTATAAAAAAAAATTCTAGAAAGGAAAAGGTTGACCGCCTCCCAGTGTTAGTGACAGGAACAAATGTTTCACAACTACTGCCAGCTGCTAAGCCTGAATTTGAGACTGGTGCAGCCCAGGCTGCTGCTATATTTGAGGCAATTGAAGACTGGGAAATTGGCAACAGGGTTCAAGCCATGTGTTTCGATACCACTAGCTCCAACTCTGGTAGACTTGCTGGTGCCGGTGTTCTTCTAGAACAAAAGCTTGGAAAAGAGCTTTTGTGGCTGGCTTGTAGGCATCACATTATGGAACTTAGCAGTGTTCCAAGTGTGCATGGGAAGCTCATCTTCGTCAGAAGTTCCTCTTTTCAAACGCTTCCAGGAACACTAGACATCTGTTGACACAAACAAGTATGAACCAGGCATTGCAAATTCTGATGTGGCAAGTCTTGCGAAAGACATATGACAAAGTGCCATACATTATGCCAGCACGTATTTTGAACAGAAGCTGCCAAGAGACGACTATAAAGAACTTCTGGAACTTGTGATCATGTTTCTTGGTTCTGCTCCTGCATGTGGAGTGTCATTCATGTCACCAGGTGCAATGCACCATGCATGTTGGATGTCCAAGGTTATATACATTATATTGGGCTCAGTGCAAGCTTATCCCTGTAGAAGAACGACGTTTGCGTGACGTGTGTTTGTTTGTAGTTCGTGTCTACTTGAAAGCGTGGTTCTCATCACCTCAGGCAGTATGTACACCTTCTAATGACTTACAATTTTTGAAATCACTTCTTGAGTACAAATCAAAATATGAAAACAGCACAGAAATTATCTAACCACTTACGGTACCTGTCTCCAGAAATTGTCGGCCTTGCGTTTTTTTATTATGATGTCACCTCCGCAAAAAACAAAGTATGATTGAGGCGTTAAAGATGGATAATGACTAAGATGAACAACATGACCAAGAAAGCATCAGTTGATCTTAAATCACCCCCACGCAACAACCTACAGCACTTTGTTACACCAACGTCTATGAAACTGTTTCAAATGATGGATATTCCGCATGACTTTCTCGATGTTGATCCAGATGCGTGGCATGATAGAGACGATTACAAACAAGCAAGAGAAGAACTTGAGTCTCTAAGAGTTGTAAATGATCAAGCTGAGCATGTGGTGTTGCTCTGATTCAGGAGTATAGTGGACTGTTAACCAAAAATGAAACTCAACTGCAGTTTCTACTTCAAGTCGTTGAGGAACACCGGAGATTATATCCGGATAGCAGGAAACAAACACTTACTAATGTGCCCAAAAACTCAGTTCAGTTTTGGTGGAAACTTTGAGACTAAAGTATTGTAAACTGTTTGAACAAAAAGTGATGTACAGTTGAAAATAAATTATATATATGAAATATAGACATTTGGTTGATTTTTTTACTATTTTTCTGATTTTCAAGGTCATTGAGCTACCTCTAAATATTAAAATATATTGTTTAAACTTTCCACAAAGTGTTTTCTCATCAAATGGAACACATTTGAGGGGTAAGACTTTTAAATATATTGATTTTTTAAAAATCACCATTTTAAGAGCCACCCTAACTCAGAATGTACAAAGAAGTTCGTGAGCATGTAAAAGAAATGCTTAAATTAGTGCTAATCGAGAGTCGCACTCTCCTTTCTTTTCTTATCTTCTTGTTCGGAAGAAAGATGGATCTCTACGATTCTTCGGAAGCTGAACTCACGCACTGTAAAAGATGCCTATTCACTTCCTCTGGTAGATGAAACTATTGACCATCTTGCTGGTGCCAAATTCTTTTCAATGTTGGATTTATGCTCAGGGTATTAGCAATTTGATATGCATGAGGCAGACAAGCTTAAGACTGCGTTTTCTGTCGGGCCATTAGGTTTGATTTTATTGTAACAGAATGGTATTTGGCCTGACTTATTCTCCAGCAACCTTCCAGAGACTGAAGGAGCATACAATAGGAGAATACAACCTTCGTGAGTGCCTCAAATACCTAGATGACATTATTGTCTTTTCAAGCACTTTTGAAGCGCATTTAGACAGGTTAAGAAAGATGTTTTCTTTTTCTTGAAAATGCTGGTCTTAAGCTTAGAGGTTCCAAGTGTGAATTCTTTCGTACCAGCACAACTAAACTGGGTCATGTCGTTCGTAAACGAGGTACTGAAGCAGATTCCGAGAAAGGAAGTGCAGTAAAGTCCTGGCTTTGCAGTTTGTCTGGATTTGCACAAATAGTTAAACCTCTTAATAATCTACTTGTTGGAAATCCTACTGGGAAAAGGAAGTCCCCCAAATCACCCACTCCTTGGTGTTAGGGTCCTATGCAACAAAAAGCCTTTGTTTCTCATGTTGACAAATCTTTCAAACCTGCCAGTCCTGGGTTATGCAGACATACAGATTATCTCTATGGAAATGAGTTTCAGGTCCATACAGACAACAATGCCTTGATTATGTCTTGACAACTGCCAAGTTCTCATCGTTGGCTTGCTTCTCATGCTGGATTTTCTTTCAGTCTGAAGTATAAGAGTGGAAAGACAAACATAGATGCTGACACTCTGTCCAGGTTACCTTCAAATCGGGATGCAGAGATGGTTCTGTTTACTGATGTTGTGAAAGCTGTTTGTCATGCTGGTATCGTTTGTTATAAACGTTTTGCTCCCATTAAGTGTGTTTCTCAACCCGGCAGCTGATGCAGAGGTTCCTCAGAGCACAAATTTGACTTTGATAGACTGGAAGGTAGAGCACAGTAAAGATCCTGTTATTGCTCTAATGAAGGAGTCGTGTGTTTGGACTCGAAGCCAACTTGCTTCAGAATCTTCACCAGTTAGAGAGCTTCTTCGTGAATGCAACTGTCTGTTTCTGCGTGATGGTATCATGTACCGTCATGTGAAAGTTGCTAGTCAGGCAACTAATCAGTTGATTGCTCCAGAACAAATCAGTGATCTTATTTTGGAAGGTTTGCAAGATGATGCTGGGCATCAAGGTCGAGAATGAACTTTCTCTTTGGTCATTTCTAGATTCTTTTGGCCTGGTTCAGGGAAAGATGTTGGCATATGTCAATGTCCTAGGTGTGTTTGTCGGAAGACACCTAAGCAGAATGCTGCTATTGAGAGTTTTTATCCTCTTGAAATCCTCTGTTTAGACTTTAATGAATATGATTGCGACTCTGGAGGATGAATAAAAAATGGACTGGCGCTCCCATATTAATTTTCTTCTTTAATGCACACATACAATTGTACCAGACATGATAGTACGGGGTTCTCCCCCTATTATCCAATGTTTGGTCGCCATCCTCGTAAGGCAATTGATGCGTTTCTGAGGATCTAATCAAGCCCCTCCAAGAAGAAAGACTTGACCTATATACAAGAGCTGGAGAAGCAGTTGCACAATGCTGACAGGACAGCTACACTTGTTGCACAGAAGCAGGCCAAAAAAAGGAAGACTGTGTATGAAGGTCAGGGACATAAAATTGGAGGTGGGAGACCGGGTGTTAGTATGAAACCTGGGGTTGAAGGGGTGGCGCAAGTTAGCACATTGGTGGGACCACACAGTCCATGTCATCAAAGAACAACCTGAGTCCCTGTGTGGGACTTATTTATTTCCCCTCCTTCTTCCACCTCTCCTTTTTCTCAGAAACTAACCCTCTTGCTCAAACCTTTGACCTTAGAAGATCTCCTCGACTTCAGAATCTGAGCTCTTGTAGCCAGTGGTAAATTCTCTAATTAAACCGTTGTTGTATATAGCATACTTCTTGCCATCAGCTTGCATGTAAATACCCTACCTTTGTCAGTTAATATCCATGTGTTATTGTCAAAAGTGTTATCTTTACACAATGTTTACTAGATAATTGACCCTGACATTCTTTACTGATCAGATTTTAGGTTAACAATATGTATGAAAGATAATATGTTTTGTTATCATCAAGTCTATGTTATGTTGTTGTTTTTTGCAGTATACAAATGTATAGGTACCTACTTTTGCTTCAAACTTGGGGTGAAGTTTGTGATGTATACATTTGAAGTGAGATAAGAATTATGCCAGTCTGATATGAATTTGTAGAAAGTGGGATATACTCGTCTTAAATTATTTTGGCACATTATATTATTTTGCTTTAGTATCTTAAGGATACCAAGCCTCATTAATTTACAGAGGTCTATAAATTTACTAATGATGTTTCTAAAAGAACAGTGAGAAATGCTGTTTTCTATTTTTTGCCTTTATTTTAGAAAATTTAACTTTTTGTTTCTGGAAATGTATTTTTCCAGTTCGAATGAGATTATTATCAAATTTCTTGTTTATAAAACTTTGTATAGATTAAGATTGAATATTTGTAAAGAATGAATATTTGTATAGAAATTCATGTTTGAATGGTTGATTTGAATGCCTCATTATTGATTATTTGATTGTTATTTTATATTTTATATTTATTTTATATTTTATATTATTTATTTGTTTGATTGAATGTGTACATTGTATTGTATATATGTTTGCATAGAATCGTGATGAACCATGATGAATCGTTATGACTCGTGATGATTAAATATATAAACTAGTCAAGCATTCACAGCAGTGAAGCGGTCACGATCCTTGCATCTAGCGCAAAAAACCACAAATTCTACATAAAGTAGAAAGGCTTATAACATTTGTTGACAACAAAGAGAAAGTGAAGAAATGATATGAAAACCTATGTGAAAGGTATGGACAATACATATGAAATGTCTCAGAAATGAAACAGTACTAAGTAGTATCATTTCTTAAAGATAAATAAAAAAACAATAAGCCAGCAACAGAGTTCAATACAATAACAGAGGAACAATACAATGACTGGTTGTGGCAGCTGACCTAAGACAATGTTTCAATCATAAGCGGTGCTGGTTCAACACAATGATCAGTTAAGTTAAAAGGAGCAAAAATGAGACAGCTTGTTGCGGAACATAAACTGTGGATATTGAGAGCAAAGCAAAGGCTTGAAAGAGGAAGATTCAAGATCGAAAAGAAGAAAGAACTGTTAGATCAAGAGAGTGAATAAGAAGCATGGATAGAGGACGATATATGGGAGGAAAAAGATAATGTTGTACCAACAATGATGTCAAAAATGAGAGTTGGCATACCGATGCCTAGGCATGAGGATGGGGATACTTCCGGATCGGATGGAGCAGGGTCTGTGCAAAGAATGTTCAGTTGACGGTGTATCTGAAGAAAGGGACAAATCATTTCAGATTCAATCTAACAAAACCATAGTTTTTGACATTCAGTGGAAACCCAATGGATGACTGCAAATTCATTAAGAATTTTGAAACCAATATAAAATCTAGAATCCTGGAAGACATTCTCAGACTCAGTTATCTCATTCAATATTGTTTAGGCGATGCTAAATGATTGTACTGAGGATTGTGTTTTGCTCGACTCCAGTGTCGGGTACAAATGTGCGAGGGAAATTTTGCAGAACCAGTATGGTAGGCTTCATGCGGTTACCAGGTCATACATTGATAGGTTATTAATGGTCCACAGATTAGGGCTTCTGATGTACAAGCATTCTCAATTGGCATTAGACATGCAGAGGTGTGAAATCATCTTGTCAAAGTTAGGGTTCACTTCCCATGTTGATAACTCAGTGCACTTACATCAATAAAAGTAGTAGGAACTATGATTTTTAAACTTGGCGAGGTTTGTTAATGATAAATAATTTGCGTTGCAAAGCTGTTTATGGAACTACCTTTCCAAGAGATGGAAGCCAGTCTAGAGCTCACAAACCGATTAGCCAACACTCTGACAGGAATATGACGATCTCGGCAACGCTAAATTCAAATTGACGACTTTAGCGGAAAGAAAACAAATAGTTTTTGGGTCAAAACTATGCTTTAATTAAATAAAAATAAAATAAAAGCAAACATTAATCCTCTGAATGTAGGAGCAACAAGCAATGCAGCATACCAGAATAAGTTGCACAGGATAATACACTTTTACATAATTGGGCGAAAATCTGAAACCAGTGAAATATAAGTCAGTCAATTGCGCATTTACAAAAGGATCTGTGGTAAAGACATTTTGGGATCATACCCATGACCGTGAAGGAATCTAATGGTAAATCATGTAAATGTATGCTTTACTTGAAGACAGTGCAAACAAATCACTGTGCATTGAAAAGCTTCTAAGCCATTTGAACATTGAAGGTAAGTCAAGTTTTCAGATTGCCACAGTCAGTTTCACCGTAAGTACCATTTCTGGGCAAGAGGAAGAATTGCTTGTGTGACCCGTTTCTGGTGACGGAGAAGTGACACTTCGGAAGGTATGGGCAATAAAGCAGCCACCTGTCACCAGGTAATTTACCACTACCGCTAAGGAAATTCGAACAATATCCCTCTTGTTTGCCATTAGTGACGTCATGTTGCTGGTTGGTACTGACTCATCTAAAGAGCAAATCCACACTGAGGTGAAGAGTGGAGGAAGTAAACAATCCTACGATTCAAAACTGACTGGGCTGGGCGGTTCGTGGACTCATTACAAAACCACATGCAACTGGTACTGGAAATAAGACCCGTGTTCAGTTTAGTCGGACCCAGGACAATATTGCTTTGCAACAACAACTTGAGCAAATTTAGACAAGTGGCTCTGATGAAAAATTATGGAGTAAAAAGAGTGCAATGTCAGTTGAGGATAAACGTGCTCTAGACATAATGAAATCAACAGTAACAACCAAAGAGAACAATTACAAGATAGGTTTACCCTGGAGAGACAGTACAGCAGAAATGCCAAATAACATGGTACTTGCACATGCGCAGTTACAACATCTGAAAAGGAAGCTGTCCTAAGATGCCAATCTCAACAACATGTATACTGAGGTTGTTATGGATTACATCATGCAAAAGAAGTGACATCACCTGAGGAGGATTATAACAAAGATGGCACTACCACATCACCCAGTGACAAACCAGGCAAGGTGAGAGTTGTGCTACTGACACTGAGGTACTTGTTCGAAATGAAGACTGCAACTCATTACCATTTCTATAGTGGCCAGGAGGTGATCTTAACCCTTTGACTCATCCTCATGGTTATGCGATCCTTGGTGTTGTGCATTATGCTCATGCAAATTTATCAGGGTTCCCACAATTTCTGAAGGGAAAGATTCAAGGCCTTTTCCAGGTTTTTTCCAGGTATTTTGTCCATTTTCAAGGTCTATGAATGTGCACATTCAAGAGTTTTTCGGTAAATATTCATGGGAGTTTACAAATGTATGCCAACAAATACTTTGATTTTTTAAATCAAATTCAGTTAAAATGTCTTATGATTATTAAATTGCACTAACCCCTTCACTCATACAGTTCTCCTAATGCATAACCAGATGGCTTATCAAGCCACCTGGCATTCATAGGTAAACTGGTGATAAAGGTACCTCAGGTTCATAGAGCATTAATGGTTTTGTGTGGGAAGCTGAAAGTAGTTATGTTTAAGTTATATTTTAAGCTAGAATGAGTTATTTAATCATATTTATGTAATTAAAAAGTTTATTCATAAATATTTTTTTCTTTCTGATGATATAATTTTCATGCATAAGAGGTTATATAAATTGTTAGAAAAGGGTTTGAATAAAACAAAAGAAATTTGTCATAGGCAATTTCTTTATTTTATGTTTGAAATATTCATTAATTGCTATTGTTTTTTATTTACAATACAACATTTAAATTTGATTCCCCAAAACCAGAAAATTCTGACTCAGTGTCACTACCAAACAAAATATCATAAGCATCAGGCATACTTCTGCAGCAAGATAAAGTGAGACTATCAATAAATATTATCAAACAATTTGTGTACAAGATCTTTTCAATAGGTGTTATGGATGCAGCGATTAGAATGCTAATGAACGAGGCAATCAAATGAAGCTTAAATACCTTCCAAGTTGATCCACAGAGCAATAAAACATATTGCCCCTCTCATAATAGTCAGTTGGTTTTATGGCCCAATGCTGCTCCGAAGCAACAGGGGGTTCCGATAAATCGGCAAAACTTTTCAACATCAAATACTTCACTTCCATCTATTGTGAAGGAAGCGGATGTTTATTACATCGGCATACTTGGTTTTTACTGTTAGGCTGACCATGTGAGAGTTGTTGCGGTTTAGAAATGGTAAGATTTGCCAGCCGAGTGTAAACAATGGAAAATTCCATTAGAGTGCTCTACAAACTGAGCAAATTTTCACAATTTTTTCAGAACAACCCCTCTTTTTTTATTCACTAAATGTATAAATAAAGGCTTTATCTTACTGAATAAAGATAAAAGAAAGACTTTACATGAAGTATTCACTTATGATTTTGCACTTAACTTCGAGGGCGTAATTTCGCCAAACTATGCAAATGACAGCATAGCGTAAAATGGCGTATGTATGAGCCAGACGCACAACGCCAAAAAATCGCCAAACTATGAGCTTACCGCATAACGCCAAAAAACGCCAAACCATGTGTGAAAGGGCTAACAGTTTTCCTGGCAATTTCCCGTTTTTTTTGTATCATGTCAAATTTAAGGTCTTTCCCCAACCGGGAGTGTTTATTTTCGAATTCCCGGCTTTTTCCCGATTTCCCGGTTCTGTGGGAACCCTGTTTTATGCTATGGCATCAGGTACATGGATTGGTGATTTATTGTCCTCAAAATTAAGTGTAAAATCACAAGTGAAAACTTTGGTGAAAAGTTTCGCCTTTCTTTTTATTAAGTAAGATAAAGCCTTGAACAATACCACAAATGAATAAAAAAAGAGAGGGGGGGGGGGGGATTTGTTCTGAAGAAAATGTGGAAATTTGCCAGGTTTGTACCGCACCCTAATGGGATTTTGCATTATTTGCACTGCAACAAGGCCAGCATTATAATAACAACCGAGTACATCAAATATTCCACTTCAACTTCCTGTATTTACTCCTTTTCTCAGGAAGCAAAGTTCTTGATCTTGAAGGGGTGATTACACTAAATACCGACTGGAAGTAGAATGTCTGACATAGACTTTTTCTCTTTGATAATAGTATGTTGCTATAATTTGTCAATTATCAAATTTCCTATTTTGAGGGTAATCTGAACCTTTTGGAATCAAAAGAAAGCTGAAACCATGTAGAATTAAAATTAAGCAAAAACGTAGCACTAATATGCACAATAATGGGCTGATCCACCTTTACCGGAAGTACATATTTCATTGAAATCTGAGGGTTACTGACTAGCAATTTGATGGAAAGTGCATTGTATGAAGCAAGACCTCTTACAAGTTGCAAAAGTTGACTTATTTCTGGGTCTTTCTGATAGACAACAAATAGCTTGTCACCTAGATATGGTTACGGGGGTCTATCATAGCTTGGTCAATGTGCAATTTGGTTCCAAAGTTTCGCAAAACCTGAGAAATTGTAACAAGAAAAGGAATGCACAAAATCAAAATAAACTATATACAGGCTATATTACATTGACATTACTTCATTTCTTGTCACTTGTCAGGGCCTAACTGTGACCTTTCAAGTGTTGAGAACTGCTAACAGCTGGTTTTTCATCTGTTAAACCTGGGCTGTAATTTTCTTTTTCAAGCAGGTTTTACCAACGCCTGCTGGCAGAATATCGACAGACCTTTCAGCACTCAATGGCCTCGGGACCTTTGATGTGCGCTGTGCACTTATCAACAGCCATCATTTGATGGATTATTGCAGGTTTGTTTTATTGGGGCACCAAAATACCTTGCTTTCATGGCCATTGACCTAGTGTACCCATTGTTTAATTTATGGTTCTGTCCATGAATTCTTCCTAAAAATGTTCTTGGGTTTGTTAAATCTATGAATTAACGGCCTGGTACAACTGGTTAACAGCCTCACATTTTTGGGTGGATGTCAAGAGTTTAGTTTTTTCAAGGGCCTCAATTCCCAGCATAATGCCTATGCACTGTTTAAGGAGTTCTTGGTCTTTTTCTGTCATTCTAACCTAAACATTAGCTGGCATAAAGTTTTATGCTAGTTGATAGTTACTCGAGCAGACAATGCTGTTGCCTTTGCAAGATTGACTGCAGTAACCATTGAAACACAATACAATTGTGTCGATAACCTTGGGCATTTTGGACTCAATTGTTTGGCACAGTCTGCCAACAATATTTACACTGATTATCCTTTTAGACCTGGTGTTGTTTTCACAGAAGGTAGTGGTGGCTACTGTCCCAGCTTGAAAAGGAGTCATGTCAGCATTAAAGATTTTGTTATTGTAGCAAGAATCACCTTCAACAATGTTTAGAGGATTAGTTTGACCATTGAGGGTATTTGTTTTAACTACATCCCCTATTTTGTCCTGAAAACAAATTTGGTTGAGTGAAATTTATTTCTCTAGCACCTTATTACTTAGCTTCTGCATAGAGCTTATGCTGGGGCAACAATGTTTGCGTTGTTTAAAATGTGGCATATACCAGTATGACTGATTGGGGTTGTGCTCAGCCCCAACCGCAAGCCAATATTAACCAATGCAGCTTTTCTGCCTCGTTTTGATTTCCTTCAACCTCTTCGTACAGTTTGCGATATTCACTTACGAAAGTGCATTTAAACTGCTTACTCCATACGAGTTCCCACTTTCTGGAATTGTCATTATCAATCCAAAAGTCTTCCTTCAGAACCTTTGCTATACAACCCATGTTTTCTGATTCTAGAGTCATACAGAACTGACACCTTATACAAATCATACACCTTGTGGCAATTAGAGACAGGAAAGGGGGAGTCGGGACAAATGTCGAGAAGGACCTGGTCAACAGAATCAACAGGGACTGGCTTGGGTCTCAGTGGCTTAACATTGTTGAATACCCGTCTGTAAATGTTACAACACCATCGTGGCAATAAATTTTATCTGCAAATTCATTTTCTGGCAATCTTACCTATGGAAATGCCGTTTCCGGCTTGGCAAAATCAAACAATTTACCTTTTTGTCAACTGTTGTGACCCTTGGTAAATCCTACTCTGCAGTTATGCACCCACTGCCTTGAAAGTACCATATCTGACACAAAATGCAGATAAATTCTATTTAGAATCACAACATTTAAGGAAATACAATCACCACCTCTGGTTCTAGCATCAGGGATGCAAGGACAGACTGCCAAATGCAGTAAACCTTTATAGGGCTTAACAAGTGGAAGCCAATGGCCAGGTCCAGCCATCAGGTAATTGATACGCATTTGTTAATTAAAGACACCTGATGGGGCTGATGACTCAAAATTAGACCCCAACTAATTAGACTTATTAACAGGACCCCATGCTTAATCTGGCAGATATTTCCACTCTGAATGGAAAGCATTAAACTAAAAATAACAGTCATAGAAAATGATTTTTTTACCCAAAATTAACCAAAGGTACATCATAACACCAATTGTTAGTTACTCCAGTCTTATTGGATCATTTTCCCACAAAAAAGTGCCATCCCTGCAAGAACACTGTTTTTGTGAGAAAAGAAATGCATTTACTAAAATTTAGAGAAAATGTGATGATGACAATGATGATGGAGAATGGACTGAAACATTTTAACATTTTGTGATTCAATGGTGAGTAAAACAGACAAATGCATTCTGAGCTAGTATAAATAGTGCTGATTCTTGCTACATTCTTGAGGAGTAAAACAGACAAATGCATTCTGAGCTAGTATAAATAGTGCTGAATCTTGCTACATTCTTGAGGCGTTTCATTTGAATAAATTCTGAAATTAAATAAAAGTTATAGTAGTTTTAATATTCTGCATATAATTGTTGTTTTTATTATATATAAACACTTATAATTTTTACAATGTTTCATTTCAGATAGAGGACTTTACTGAGAACCCGGGTCCAAATCTCCCGTCAACTTTTGATGTAGAAAGCGCAGACCCCTGGACTAGTTCTGGCTTCTGTTTAGACCCCAGCTGCTGTCAAAACTGGTCTTCTTCACAAACAGCCACTTTCGGTGGAAAATGGCACAGCCTGGCACAGCATTTGATGGAAGATAGGAAGATGTGACCACAAGTGAAATGAGGGCCTTTCTACCCATCAATATCCTGATGAGTATAAACCAGCTACCATCTGCTAGTATGTTTTGGTCTACCGACAGTTTCCTTGGAAATAGCGATGTAATCAGCACAATGACAATAGGTTTCAGAAAATATGTCTATACTTTCATGTGACTGATAGTGAGTCAGAACCTGGCAGAGGATCATTGGCATATGATAAACTTTCTAAGATTCAACCTGCAATGACATCTCTGCATAGTAACTTTGGATGAAGGCATGATTGCGTTCAACAGACATTTGAGATTCTGGCAGTTTATGCCTGCAAAGCCTGTTAAAAGAGGATTCAAAGTTTGGATGTGCTGTGATGCAAAAAACTTCATTTCTGTCAGGTTTTGAGATTTACCTTGGTAAACAGGACAGGACTGAGCATGGACTAGGCCATAATGTTGTAACTAGGATGACTCACCAAATTCAGCACACATTCAAACTTTTTATCAGTGCCCAGTTTATGGAAGATTTGCTGAAAAAAGGGACTATACACCTGTGGAACTGTTCGTGTAAATAGACCTGGTTTTCTGCAGGACCTGAAAAAGGCCACAACTATTATCCCTTCACTCATACAGTTCTCCTAAATAACCATATGCCTAATGCATAACCAGATGGCTTATCAAGCCACCTGGCATGCATAGGTAAACTGGTGACAAAGGTACCTCAGGTTCATAGAGCATTATTGGTTTTGTGTGGGAAGCTGACAGTAGTTATGTTTAAGCTATTTTTTAAGCTAGAATGAGTTATTTAATCATATTTATGTAATTAAAAAGTTTATTCAGAAATAATTTTTCTTTCTGATGATATACTTTTCATGCATTTGAGGTTATATAAATTGTTAGAAGAAAGGTTTGAATAAAACAAAAGAAATATGTCATAGGCAATTTCTTTATTTTATGTTTGAAATATTCATTAATTGCTATTGTTTTTTATTTAAATAACAACATTTCAATCTGATTCCCCAAAACAGAAAATTCTGACTCAGTGTCACTACCAAACAAAATATCATAAGCATCAGGCGTACTTCTGAAGCAAAATAAAGTGAGACTATCAAAAAATATTATCAAACAATTTGTGTACAAGATCTTTTCCCATAGGTGTTTACGGGTGTTGGTTAAAACGGCCTCAGGTCAAAACGGCCTCAAGTTAAAACGGCCTCATTTTGGTCAAAACGGCCTCACTATTTGGTCAAAACGGCCTCATTTTATTTTTTTTTGGTTAAAACGGCCTCACTTTTAGTCAAAACGGCCTCGATTTTTTAACATAACGGCCTTAATTTTGAAATTAATTTCATATATTATATGAGAAAAATTAAATTAGATGCAGTAAGGGATCGTTTATAATGCTTCATTGGAAATATGTACATGTCAATTCGCTTAATTTATGTTTTGTTCATTCTATAAAAAAAATATTTATTCCATGACGAGGCAAACTAAGTAATTAATGTATGTTTTATTTTCATCATAGATAATAAAATCCAATACAAATTAATGCATATTGTTTTTCGGCAAGAAAACACAAATGAAAGGTAACAGCGACTTTAATGTTGTGATTGAAAATTAACAGTTTTCTAGTCTAACTTCGGCAAAAATGCTAATTAATAAATGTAAACAGGATTATGTGTGCGATAATTGGTAGAGATAATAACAATGAAACTAATGGGATCAAATAACTTACGTGATAATTGAAGTTTGTCTTTAATTAACGAAATGATCAAAAGAAGATCAGAAGGAAGTCTGTTTATGAACAAGTGCAACGTGTTTGTCACAAGAAAAAGGTGAGGAATATTGAGTACAAAAAGTAAGTATATATTGACTTGAAATTTCGTTCATTTCACGCTTGTTATATCTTATACCAGGAATCGATATGGATTGTGTTTTATGAGAATTTTGTGATTTGTGTTTTTTAGTTAGAGAATTGGATTAATTTTATACATCTGTTTTAGAGATAGTGTGTATAAACTATATGTCACCGGTCGTTGTTTTTGTATTATTTTACAATGGACAATTGTATTGAGTGTGATGTTTTTGTTGGGGACCGACAAGAAGCTGTTTCCTGTGACTCTTGTGACAGGTGGCAACACAGGAAATGTAATACCGGTAAGACAGATTATAAATATAATGGTTCATATTATACGATTTCAGACTGTTTCGCTTTTTACGTAATCTCTTGCACTCTTTTGGTAAGAGCACGGTCGTTTTACTCTGTTAAATGCCAGTGTATCCAAAAAAAGCACTAGATATGATTTTTAGCCAGGAGTTAAAACCTTAATTAAAATGGTAAATCATGACACGTATAAACAGCTACTATTGCATTATTCACGGTGTTATTTAATTAAGTTTTCTCTTCTTTTTACTGTACGGAGAGGCTGTGTCTTCTGAATGTGGCAATTCCTAATATGCATATGTATCTTTAAATTTCAGGCATCACTCGCGCACAGTATAGACGTGCAGTTAAACTGAGAGAAGACATCCCATTTCTGTGTAAAGGGTGCGACAAAATTACTACCCAACCCATGGTACAAGCTCAGTTGAACTCAACGTCAGCGTCAACGTCTTTAGAAACATTTTTTCATGACGTCGATGTCGGCCGATTGTCGGAGGTTGCCACAATTACGTCTCGATATGATGAAACACTCGAAGAAATTGGGTCGGTAAGTGATCTATCGAGTTCAGTGAAACACGGCTTTTTACTCCTCATTTGGGATTGGGAAAAGTTGTCTTGCAAACGCCATCTCATCTTTGCGACGGACGAACAGCTGAACTTGCTGCGCCAGGCCAGAAGATGGTACATCGATGGTACCTTTCAGGTTGGTCATATTTTTACGATTTATATTTTATTAATCTACTACTCAAGTAGAAAATGTTAATTTACTCGCAAAGAATATAATTTGAACTGAACTACATTTTGTATTTATATATTATATATTACATATATTGCAGGTGATGAGACGACCTTTCCACCAGCTGCTCTCAATCCATGCATTTGTTCGTCGGGGAGATTGCTCAAAGCAGATACCGATGATTTTTATAGCCATGTCAGGCCGCTCTACACAAGACTACGTCAGAGTATTAAAGGTATTTATTCATTGGTGCATACACTAAACTGACGATTGGCAATAACGATATAATACATGTGTAATAGGAAATATTATATGTTTTATTTCGTCTATTTCAGGCCATCCATAGAGGGTTGGCGGGAGAAGAAGAGGTTGAAGAGATCGTGGCCGACTTTGAGGCAGCCATCTGGAAGGCGATCCGAGAGGTCTTCCCTGCAGTGACCATAAAGGGTTGTTTTTTCCATTGGGGTCAAGCCTTATTTAGGAGAGTTCAGGTAATAGCGTCTTCCAGTTTTGCTTGTAGAATTACACTTGCATAATAATATTCCTATATTGTTTAATATTCATAGTTAAATAATGGAACATTTAAAAACGTTTTTAACATTAATTTTATGAGTCACTCGTTGAAATGCATATGATATATTTTCAGAGTCTGGGTCTAGCCACGGAGTACATGCAACATGGAGGCACGCATGCTCTGGTAGGGATGTTGTTTGTCCTGCCTTTCTTGCCGAAAGAACACATCATAGATACATTCACCCACATGGATGAGTTCAACAACGTGGATCGCCTTCAGCCATTGTTCGAGTATGTTAGAAGGACATGGATTGAGTCAACACTCTGGCCAGTAGAGTCTTGGTGCGTGTACGGCCAGTCGATCCGTACGAACAACGATGTCGAGGGTAAGCATTTTGATTTTCATTACTATACATCATTCATATTTGAATTTTATCGTTATATCTTTACTAACATTTCCATCAATATTTAATATGTTATTACTTTTTATTTTAAATATTCATTATTTTATGAATTGATTATGTTTTAGGCTGGCATCGGCGCCTTAACTTGAAGGGCGGAGTTGCGCCAGCGTTCTACAACCTAGTGAAGCTGTTGCACAGAGAGGGGATGGAGGCTGGAGAGCATGTACAGCTTGTGGGAGAAATGCGCTTGAGACGTCTCCAGAGGAAAGCAGTGCGGACGACCCAATCTAGGATATTTGCGGCCTGGGAAAGGTATTATTTTGGCACTATTCTCTAAATCAATATAACGTTCACTTGGTTAATTCTTTTTGACGACTATAAAAATAAATAATAATAATAAATCTAAAAATAATAATAATAATAAATAAATAATACTAATAATAATACAACTACAAAATGCTGTTTTACAGCTATCGCAAAGATGAAGTGTCATCCACCGGTCTACTGAAATTGCTGTCTGGGATATATAGACCACGACTGGAAAAGAAATTTGCTTCCGTAGCTGACCAGTAGACGATCCGAGGATATTGTCTGGCAACAATCGACAGATCTAAATATATCATGTTAAATGCATGTTTGTAGTTATGTTTTTTTTTATTAAAATCTATTCAACTTATGCCATTATTGTTTTAATTACAACACTTGTTACATGCATATGTTTTTTTTAATAAGTAAATCTATTCAACTTATGCCATTCTTGTTTTTTTTACAACACTTCCTCGTAAAAGCACTTAACATAATAGTAATGAAATAACATATGATGATAGTATACAAACATAAAATTATAACTGTTAAATGCATGTTTGTAGTTATGTTTTTTTTATTAAAATCTATTCAACTTATGCCATTATTGTTTTAATTACAACACTTGTTACATGCATATGTTTTTTTTAATAAGTAAATCTATTCAACTTATGCCATTCTTGTTTTTTTACAACACTTCCTCGTAAAAGCACTTAACATAATAGTAATGAAATAACATATGATAATATTATACAAACATAAAATTATAACTGTTAAATGCATGTTTGTAGTTATGTTTTTTATTAAAATCTATTCAACTTATGCCATTATTGTTTTAATTACAACACTTGTTACATGCATATGTTTTTTATATTAAGTAAATCTATTCAGCTTATGCCATTCTTGTTTTTTTTTTACAACACTTCCTCGTAAAAGCACTTAACATAATAGTAATGAAATAACATATGATAATAATATACAAACATAAAATTATAACATATTATAATATAGAACATCAAAAAGTGACATTAAAATATATAAAAAAATATAAAACAAATTAAAAAAAAGTGAGGCCGTTTTAACCAATATTTTTTTGAAAGTGAGGCCGTTTTAACCAAAATGAGGCCGTTTTAACTTGAGGCCGTTTTGACCTGAGGCCGTTTTGACTGTAATCCGGTGTTTACGATGCAGCGATTAGAATGCTAATGAACGAGGCAATCAATTGAAGCTTAAATACCTTCCAAGTTGATCCACAGAGCAATAAAACATTTTGCCCCTTTCATTAGTCAGTGGGTTTTATGATCCAATGCTGCCCCGAAGCAACAGGGGGTTCCGGTAAGTCGGCAAAACTTTTCAACATCAAATACTTCACTTCCATTTATTGTGAAGGAAGCGGATGTTTATTACATCGGCATACTCGGTTTTTACTGTTAGGCTGACCATGTGAGAGTTGTTGCGGTTTAGAAATGGTAAGATTTGCCAGCGAGTGTAAACAATGGAAAATTCCATTAGGGTGCTCTACAAACTTAGCAAATTGTCACAATTTTTTCAGAACAAACCCCCTTTTTTTATTTACTAAATGTATAAATAAAGGCTTAATCTTACTGAATAAAGATAAAAGAAAGACTTTACATGAAGTATTCACTTATGATTTTGCACTTAACTTTGAGGGCGTAATTTCGCCAAACTATGGAAATGACAGCATAGCGTAAAATCACGTATGCATGAGCCTGACGCACAACGCCAAACATCGCCAAACTATTAGCCTGACGCACAACGCCAAACATCGCCAAACCATGAGTGAAAGGGTTATAGAGCGTAGATCATTCAAGGTCCTATAGAAAGGACACACTAATCTGATTGCTTCAGTCTGGAAGGACAGAAAACTGGTTCACCATCAACCTTAAGCAAGCCCAGTAAAATTTGTTCAACATCTAGATGCACTGGAAAACATTGTGTTGCATTGGAACAACCTCATGGACCAAATTTATATAATCAGTTTATAGGTGGTGTTGATCATCATGACCAACGTAAATCGAAGTTCAGTGTTGGTCACAAGTCAACAAAGTCATGGAGGTATCTTTTTTGGTTTAGTGAAGGACCTGATGTCTACACTCTGTTCTCCATGTTGAGAGTGAAAACTTGCATGGACTTGAAGGAAAAAAGTCAAACTGCAAGTTTCACTGGAAATACCTTAAAAAATGCAAGAAGCTGTTTTTGGATGTGGCCTATGTGACTTCCATCTGTGTAAGGAGTGCCATGTTTTATTTCACACCAAGCAAGTGTAAAGAATAACTGTACACCAAGCAAGTGTAAAGAATAACTGTACACCAAGCAAGTGTAAAGAATAACTGTACACCAAGCAAGTGTAAAGAATAACTGTACACCAAGCAATTGTAAAGAATAACTGTACACCAAGCAAGTGTAAAGAATAACTGTACACCAAGCAATTGTAAAGAAAAACTGTACACCAAGCAAGTGTAAAAAATAACTACACCAAGCAATTGTAAAGAATAACTGTACACCAAGCAATTGTAAAGAATAACTGTACACCAAGCAAGTGTAAAGAATACTGTACACCAAGCAATTGCAAAGAATAACTGTACACCAAGCAATTGTAAAGAAAACTGTACACCAAGCAATTGTAAAGAAAACTGTACACCAAGCAAGTGTAAAGAATAACTGTACACCAAGCAAGTGTAAAGAATAACTGTACACCAAGCAAGTGTAAAGAATAACTGTACACCAAGCAAGTGTAAAGAATAACTGTACACCAAGCAATTGTAAAGAAAACTGTACACCAAGCAAGTGTAAAGAATACTGTACACCAAGCAATTGCAAAGAATAACTGTACACCAAGCAAGTGTAAAGAATACTGTACACCAAGCAATTGCAAAAAATAACTGTACACCAAGCAAGTGTAAAGAATACTGTACACCAAGCAATTGCAAAGAATAACTGTACACCAAGCAAGTGTAAAGAATAACTGTACACCAAGCAAGTGTAAAGAATAACTGTACACCAAGCAAGTGTAAAGAATAACTGTACACCAAGCAAGTGTAAAGAATAACTGTACACCAAGCAAGTGTAAAGAATAACTGTACACCAAGCAAGTGTAAAGAATAACTGTACACCAAGCAATTGTAAAGAATAACTGTACACCAAGCAATTGTAAAGAAAACTGTACACCAAGCAAGTGTAAAGAATACTGTACACCAAGCAATTGCAAAGAATAACTGTACACCAAGCAAGTGTAAAGAATACTGTACACCAAGCAATTGCAAAGAATAACTGTACACCAAGCAATTGTAAAGAAAACTGTACACCAAGCAAGTGTAAAGAATACTGTACACCAAGCAATTGCAAAGAATAACTGTACACCAAGCAAGTGTAAAGAATACTGTACACCAAGCAAGTGTAAAGAAAAACTGTACACCAAGCAATTGCAAAGAAAAACTGTACACCAAGCAATTGCAAAGAATAACTGTACACCAAGCAATTGCAAAGAATAACTGTACACCAAGCAATTGTAAAGAAAACTGTACACCAAGCAAGTGTAAAGAATACTGTACACCAAGCAATTGTAAAGAATACTGTACACCAAGCAAGTGTAAAGAATACTGTACACCAAGCAATTGTAAAGAATACTGTACACCAAGCAATTGCAAAGAATAACTGTACACCAAGCAATTGTAAAGAAAACTGTACACCAAGCAAGTGTAAAGAATACTGTACACCAAGCAATTGTAAAGAATAACTGTACACCAAGCAAGTGTAAAGAAAACTGTACACCAAGCAAGTGTAAAGAAAAACTTAAAACACCTTTGTCCCATTTTTTATCAGTTGATGGCAAGTGGCACAGATGAACCATACTTGAATGTAAATAATCTGATGTTTTCACTGTTGTATATATTTCACCTTATATTTATCAAATGTTATTATTTCAGAAAACTTTTACTGCATTTAATTAATAATTCAAAGAAAAATAAAAGAAGTTGCCTAGGATATATTTCTTTTGTTATATCAAACCCCTTTTCTAACCTTTTATATAAACTCATATGCATGTTAATGATATCATCTGAAAGAAAATAAATTTCTAAAAAAAAAAACTTTTTATTTACATAATAATGATTAAATAACTCCTTCTAGCTGAAAAAAAAACCAGCTTTAACATTACTACTATCAACTACCATGATCTATGAACCTGGGCTACCTTCATCATCAGCTTACCTATGCATGCCAGGTGGCCAGATAAGCCCTCTGGTTATGCAATAGGCACATAATAATTAAGGAGAAATGTATAAATGAACATGTTAATCTTGAACCCAAGATACATCAGACGAATCTTCACCTGTTTAGAGCGACATCCTAGATGAGCTGTACTGGATTTGCTTTAAAGAAAGCAGCAATGAACCATGCGCAGGAAGTGTTGCAGACTTTAGACAGAATTTTTTACGTTTCTGATTGCCCAAAATCCATACTTACTGTTAAATAAGCTGTGAAACTGACACAGATTTGAAGTCTCTAGTAACATTGGGAGGAGTTCATCTTACGTAGTGGTTAAGGAACAGCAGAAGTGTTACTGAAATGGTACAGGAAACGGAAAGAGCGCCATGTGCGTTAATCTTACACCAGGCAAAAAAATTGCCATATGATCGAGCATAAGATGAGGTATCCTATCAGTGGGGAGCTCAATCTCTGAACCCCTTGGACTTGCATGTTACACTACGCAGAAAACTGTTAATACAGCATGGGATGATGAGATCCCACCAGAAGCATGTGAGGAATGGCGGCACTGGTTAAGAAGTCTCTACTGTCTATAATATGCATTTGTTAATTGTTGCTACCAGCCTTAAGACTTTGATAAAGTGCACAGCACACAGCTTCATGGGATGGGATGGGATTAGCCAGCATTTTTGTCGATATTGTGCAGCAACATTTCTAACATTATAGCACAGGGGCACTTATGAGGTGCCCAGTGACTGAACCCGGTTGGTCCATTATAATGCTGTCTGCTATTTTCAGAGATTTTGCCCACATGCCGGAGGGACACAGGCATACTAGTGAACCAGTGCAGAAGAATCCTCCTGCGACAATTCAACTGACAGCAAGCAGGGTTCCTGCTGCCATGCGCCAAATGCGCCATTGGCACAAAAACAAAAAAAAATGGCTCATTTTTTTCAAAATTGGCGCATCCTTATGGCGCACAATTTTTCGGCATTATTTTTTGTGAATCGCTAAGCGGCCAAGACTGGTAACCATTTCTACGCGTACTGTGATTTGCTTGCAAGGAGAAGCTCGATAGCCAGTCAAGCTTGCAAGATTGCATGGCGGCCTTCACCTTGAGGGCATTGTTGTGTTGACATGTTGTGTACATAATTGCTGAATAAACATCGCCTCAGGGAAGGATTAGTGTAATTTGCGAGACGTTAATAAAGCAGCCAGCCGAATGTTTGTTGCGATCATTAACTGGACAGTACCGGATTGTCAAATAATAACAATTAATGATACAATTAGATACATAATTACGAAGTAAGCAGACAGCAGCCGAAAGTGTATTCGTGACGAGTTACATTTAACAATGTTAAGACAATGTCGACTACGAAAAATTAAAGGACAAGTTCACAAGAAATAGAATTGCCGAAATCTGCGAAGTATAAAAACCTGGTAAATTTTTTAAAATCTTTACCAGTTGCAAACATGGCTTGTAAACGCAAACTGGACTTGGTTTACATGAAAACGTCGCCGTCTAATCTAGCAAAGTTAGCTCCATCACCTTCAAGAACTTTTAAGGAAGCATGGAAACTTGGTCACCCATGGTTAAAATATGACTCTCAAACTAGGTCAACGCTTTGTGATATTTGCGTTTCTGCTAAAAATTTATTCTCATTTACTACTGGCTGTTCAGTAATGAAAAAAGAAAATGTGACAAGACATGCAGTTACCAAAGGTAGTTAATGAGACAACAATTGAATTGAGTGAATAAATCGTACATCCATTAAATGTAATCAAGTATTATATTGAAGAGTTAAATAAATAAATTAATACTATGAAACCATACTAAAATACAATGAGTTGTTTGAAAAACATTCAGATTTATAACTTCATTGCAAAAAGCATATTGAAAGTGTATTTTATTGTAATAATAAAAGTAACAATTTCATTCAATATTGTTCTAATTGATTGCTGGTGTTTATGATATAATAGTTTTACAGGTTCTCTATTTTGATCAGCTTCTTTTTCTATTTGTTAGACCATCTACTGGCAGTGACTGCCCAGAAGAAGAGCGTAGGCATGGACATGGCAAGGCAGGCAGCATTGACTAAGAGTGAAGAAGCAGTGATTTCAGCTATGAGGAATGTGTACTTCGATGCACAGAACAACCTAGCTAACAATGCGCATTTCAATAGAAGGGCCTGCTCTGGATCAATTTGATTTCAAACTTTCTTTTCAAAGGTGGGCTGCACACAAGACTCGAAGGATCCTGCAGTAAATGTGAAAGGGACTCTGTACCTCTGCATACAATGTACAAAATGTAAATAATTAACCTTGGCTATTGCTTTCATTGTAAATGCATAAAATGGCTATGTTAAAAGTATGATATTGCCCAAAGGCGACATAGACATAATAAATGTATATAAAATGTACAAATGTTTATATAAATAAAACGTAAAAAGGAAGTTCACAATGGGTTGTTTTTTTTCAATCTCAATTTAATAACACTACAAAAAGTTTATTAAAATAAAAAGAATTGCGTGTTAACAAACATACATACATACTACAAAAATAACATTAAATTGACGCATAAATTTGGCTCATAAAAATGGCTCATGAAATAAAAAAGTGGCTCATAATTTTTTTAAATTTGGCTCAATGGTTGGCTCGGACCAAAAAAAACCCAGGGAGAGCCCTGAGCAAGTATGCTTCAGGCACTGCTGGCGAAAACCGACAACAGTGGCCTGATGGCAGAAGGAATTCTCTACAAGGATTGCTTAATGTGCAGGAGGAGGATGCCAAGTTAACTGCTGATCAGAACAATCAGGACAAGATGTCAGTATGTGCTAATTTGGACAATATGTTGGAGGCTGTAACTGAGTCATCTACCCAGTTTATGTATGAAGATGCCAATCAGAGAAGAGCAACACTGGCACTCTCAATCACTTGTCTTGAAGACAAGTTTATGTATGAAGATGCCAATCAGAGAAGAGCAACACTGGCACATAACACAACAGTTGCTGGAGGAGCAGGATGTAAGCTGTTTAACCCCAGAATCCTCCAAGCCAAAACATTTGCTGATGCAGCAATACAAGTAGAAAGTGTTAAAAACAGTACAAACGCTATTTTACTAGTAAGTAAATACTGGCTGCACTCCAGGACATTATGGAGAAGGAGTTTAGATGCTTGGTGGAAGCCACTGATAGTTACACCAGGGCTGTCTGCAACATGAACAAAACAACAGGTGTGTCAGTTTTAGACTAGGTCCAGTGGGATAAGAGGAGGCCAGAAGCAAAAGATCGCCACAGCAAATAGCCAAGGGAAGAAAAAGGGAATGCCATAAGATTAATAACAAATATAAATCAATAAACTAGAACTCCGCGTGTCGGATGTGTCGCCTGACGAAAATTTTGTTATTTAACATAAAAAATTTAAATTAGTTTTTTGTTGATATTAGATATTAGCAATGTATTTGCACAAAATTCACATATAAAATAACCTTTTAATTGTCTCATTGCAAAAAACATGCACAACAAGTTATGCCCTTCGCAAGAAATGCACTAAAAATCAATCAAAGGGGAATAATTTAAAAGAATGACAAGAAATGCTCTAAAATAATCACTCAAAGTGGAATAACTAAAAAACGGAAGAAGAGTTACCGTTCTTGTGCACAGCACTTTGAGTCATTGCCAGAAACATGCATACCAAGTTTGGAGTCATTTGGACCTACATACGGACAAGAAATGCTCTAAAAAAATCAATCAAAGGGGCATAATTCAAAAACGAAACAAGGTAGAGTTACGGTTCTCGTGTGCTGCACTTCGAGTCATTCCCAGAAACATGCATTCCAAGTATGGAGTCATTTGGACCTACGGTGACAAAGTTAGGCTCCGGACAAGGAAATCCGAACGCTGTGGACGCCACCGCCGCCAACAAAGTAATCCCTATATGTCGCCTTGTCAGGCGACACAAAAAACACACTAAGATATTATTAACATGTCCTGACAGCTAAGAAGGGTTCAAGTATCCAGTATTTTCTGGAACTCATATAAACTAGGTATAAGCACTCACTGTGTGGGTTCATTAGGGTCATCATTGATTCGGCCCCTATTGATATATCGATACACATTTTAAAACATCGATATATCGATACGCATTTCAAAATATTGATATATCAAGTGGAAAAAATTACAAAGAAAAAGGTTCAAAAATTAGTTAAAAAATCTGTTTTCTGTCAACCGGTGGGGCGGGCATCAAAAGGAGTTCCCTAGACTTTCCAAAATGGCCACCAACTATCTTTAAGTACCTGCAACTAGTGTGCCTTCAGAACGTCTGTTTTCTATAGCAGGAAACATCATTTCCAAAAAACAATCATCACTCATGACAGAAAACGCAGACATGCCGGTGTTCTTATACCACAACTACTGTCAGCTCAAGGCCTAGGCCTTATAAGTTGTAACTGGGTGAAGATTGTTTTGGTGTTGCAAATAATGGGAAAATGTTACTAAAAAGTATTATACTATGCTTTGTATACACATGACAATGTGAATGTCTTTACATTGTTACACTATCATATAAGTTTATGACTTGATGTACCTGACTGGGGACTTTTCACTTTTAAAGTTTATGAAAAATATTTTATTACTGTCTGTTAGTTTGTTTATGTCAGTACATTTGTTAATCTGACTGTAATCACTTTAAAAAACAGTGTTTATTAGTAAAGTGAGGAACACTTTCTGTTTGTTTAATTAAATGGTTAAAACATAAGCATTTCTTTTTCAACGTTAGATAAGCTATAAACAAATTAACAACTATTTTTCAACATTTTATTTAAAAATAACTGTTAAATATCAAGCTTTAAGTACAAGAATGTTAGTGGAAAATATATTAAAGAGGAACACTATGCATAATCCATGCACTATATGCGTATATCCAGAATGTGCAAACTTGGCAGTAATTAAATAAGAATATTAAATAAGATTTCTTTCGATATATCGATATCATCGATACGCTTTTTGGCGTATCAATGACAGCACTAGGGTTCATGAAGTCAGCAATTTCTGAAACTCGTATAAGCTAAAAATAGGCCCCTCACTTAGTGGGTTCACTAAGCCAGCAATTTCTCAAACACATACAAGCTAAGAATATGCCCCTCACTGTGTGGGTTCATGTCCAAGACCAGATGGGAACATTCATGTGGGTGTTGATGGGAACATTCATGTGGGTGTTGATGGGAACATTCATGTGGGTGTGGGTGTTGATGGGAACATTCATGTGGGTGTTGATGGGAACATTCATGTGGGTGTTAATGAGAACATTCATGTGGGTGTTGATGGGAACATTCATGTGGGTGTTAATGAGAACATTCATGTGGGTGTTAATGAGAACATTCATGTGGGTGTTAATGAGAACATTCATGTGGGTGTTAATGAGAACATTCATGTGGGTGTTGATGGGAACATTCATGTGGGTGTTAATGAGAACATTCATGTGGGTGTTGATGGGAACATTCATGTGGGTGTTGATGGGAACATTCATGTGGGTGTGGGTGTTGATGGGAACATTCATGTGGGTGTTAATGAGAACATTCATGTGGGTGTTGATGGGAACATTCATGTGGGTGTTAATGAGAACATTCATGTGGGTGTTGATGGGAACATTCATGTGGGTGTTGATGGGAACATTCATGTGGGTGTTGATGGGAACATTCATGTGGGTGTGGGTGTTGATGGGAACATTCATGTGGGTGTTGATGGGAACATTCATGTGGGTTGGGAACATTCATGTGGGTGTTGATGGGAACATTCATGTGGGTGTTGATGAGAACATTCATGTGGGTGTTGATGAGAACATTCATGTGGGTGTTGATGGGAACATTCATGTGGGTGTTGATGAGAACATTCATGTGGGTGAGTGGGGCTTCCAGCTGACATATGGTGCTGTTGGTCCTATGCAGACATTTATCTGGGGGTGTTCCTTCACCGACAACAGCTAGACATTGCTACCAAAAATAGTACTGGTGCAATTAGTTTAAACAATTTTACATTTCCCTTCACAGTTGCTGCCTTCAATATTGAACATGAAATAAAAACTTGTCACACTGTCACACAGTCATCGTACCAAGTTTACCAATCCTAGAGCATGGAAAGCCTAGGTAGGTTATAAAAGGCTTTTTAGCAATATCAGGGCTTCCATCACTGTGATAGCATGTGACATGAAGAAATGTCCAATCACAGAAAACTAAATAACACAAGACTCTGTCACAGACAGTATATCCTCCGCCAATTGGTGTTTACGTCAGAATTTGCATATAAAGAAAATGTGAATTAATCAGTAATACATTTTCAATAAATAACTTTGTGTTTATCACCTTGATGAAGAAAAAAAATTATGTAAAATAGCAAAAAAATGATGATATGGGCTGAAGTACATGTGGGTTGGTCAGTTCTGTGGAAACAATATGATTCAATACCATTTAAAGAAAAAATCGCAGGCTATTGCATTTCAACACTGCATAAATTAGTTGTATACTGTTCTTCAGTAGTTGCAGAGAAATGGTGTGGAAACAAAATACCATTCTTTTGCCATAACTCCATGTTAACTGGTTTTAAGGGAACATGCTAATGACATGCACATCTATTTTTGGTATTGATGGTTTCCATAAAGTATCGTTGAAATCCAGTAAGCCGTTGCCAAGAAAAAGCATGAAAACGAATATTACTCTGTATATATACTGAATAACTATTCAAGGGCCATACTTCTATGTTCTCTACAAGTATAATCTAGGCGACATCGTCTCTTATCATAATGAAAGTATTGTCTCCAGTGACTTGTGTTGCAGGTA
Organism: Sinonovacula constricta; assembly: GCA_007844125.1. NCBI lineage: Eukaryota > Metazoa > Mollusca > Bivalvia > Cardiida > Solecurtidae > Sinonovacula > Sinonovacula constricta. The sequence goes on from CM017572.1 coordinate 25,196,707, forward strand.
GACCGGAATGGAAAATAATGAGTGGTTCATCATGACAAACCCAGTTTGGGCGGTCAGGCTTAAGAGGCGATTTGACTAGTCTTCAAAACAATCATCAAGCATAATCAAACTACATACAGAAAAAGATATTTTTCTTCAATTTTTATATTGTCTCATTAAAGTACATTTCAGATTTTACCGCCGCAATAACCAAGTCCAACTTTGGGCGAGGCTACACCGACAGAAGGTAGAAGCAACCACACATCAACTCGTTATTTTATGTGAAACCGATCGTTTGAGCGCTTGCTTTCATTTGTTAGGGTCCTTTTCGCATTACCTACCGTATCATGTGCTTATGATGATTGCCCTGTTACTTGCAATGTGGTTTCTGGTCTTCTATTTTCAGAAGAATGTCACGGCTACAACAGTTGGCAAAAGGAGGGGTTTAGCCTACAGATATGTACAGTTTTTGAAGGCTGGGGAGGCAAAACCCTACAAGGGGGAGAGATACAGAGTGGTTGGCCACGTATACAAGCTGCACATCCCACTGGATCGGGGACCCTACAGTTGCACTGCCTGTCTGATTAGATCTAGCACTTTGACCGAGTTTGAATGCCATATGACAGGCTATACTTGGCACAGACAGTGAGAGGATGTGGATGGCTAATACCTCCACAAGAGTCAGTACCTATACCAGATTACAGCGGTTGATATTGAACCGCTTTCCAAAAAAGAGTCAGTCCGCTTTTTCATGGACATGTCTCGCAGGGGCCCTAGTGGTAGCCCTACAGATGTCGAGGGATTCTTCACCGCTATCAGAGCTGACCTTTCCGGTGAAAACATAAACTCTATTATGATGTCAACCAACTCAGAGATGACAGATCTCTAGATAGATGCTGCAGTAGTTGGCATCATATCAGTTGTAACAGAAGGGCTTATTGACAGACTATCAGATAAATTGATCTAAAATTTAATGATAGTGTTCATCAATATGCTTGTAATGTGATTTTTCAACATCTATATGTGTATTAATAAACACTACTAAAGTGAAATATAAAATAACTCTATTTGATAACATTAAGGTGATTTGCGCACTTAAGGTGATTCATGAATGTAATATTACTGATTTATGGTGATTCACTGTTATCTTTTGGTGTTTGCTTATCCAAGTGTTGTTTTTAGTTTTTTTATTAAAACTCTTTTACTTGGGTGTCATTTTACTAAATGGTGAGGCAGTTGGAACTTTGCCACTTTGGGAGTGGGAAAATGTTACGGGCCGTACACCACCTGGTGTGTTTACTTTAAACTCGCTATACACTTGGATAATTAATCACCATTTCAATCCATATTCTGCTATTACAGGTTTTAATCAATGCATTTTCTTACCAAGTAATAGTTTTTGACAGCCAATATTCCATACACCTTTGTAATTGCTCTCAAAGTCCATCACTGCCAATACCCGCAGTTGTTCCGACATCGAAAGTCGAGCAAAGGTACCCCTAGTCTGCTGCTGGAACCTGGCTGACTCATTGCCCACTCACAACGCAGGCCCAGTCGGAAAATGAGGAGGCACTCGATCTTCGGTTAGTCAAGGTCCAGGATGAGCACTTAGCACTTGACATCCTGGACAATGGTAACACAGCATTATGCCAGGTTGAGGACAAAGTCTACCAACCCAGAAAACGGGTCTGGAGAGAGTCTACTTCCTCCTCCAGCAGCAGCAGCTCAAGCAGCATGTCTAGCACACTTTTGGACGCAAATCTCACAAAGAATTTAACGGCCACATTTGGGAATTTGGTAAAGGAGGCTATGACTCTTGTGACAGAGTCAGTCGACAAGACAATGGTGATGATGGGTCAACTACAGAAGGCTATCCAACAGCAGGCAGCAGAACTTCAGATGTTGAGGAAAGTTCTGGCTCACAGTCCCGAGGGCAGAGCAACATCATCCAAGACACGGCAAGAGAACCAGTCAGATCCCAGACGAAACAGCAGAGAGGGGAGAGACAGAACACATGATGGGCGACAGGACAGCAGCAGAGACAAAAGAGCAAGGAGCCTGGAAAGAAGGAAAAGGAGTTTAGAGAGGAGAAGGAGAAGGAGGAGTCTCGAGAGGAGAGAGAACAATTTCAGTGCAGACCAAAACCAACCAATAGTGGCAAGAGAAAGTGGAGAGTGATTGGATAATAAACGATCTGAGAGGAAACTGGAGAAAAGAATTAAAATATTATTTGAAACTGTTGTAATAGAAGGGCTTATTGACAGACTATCGGATAAATTGATATAAAATTTAATGATAGTGTTCATCAATATGCTTGTAATGTGACTTTTCAACGTCTATACGTATATTAATAAACACTACTATTTTGAAATATAAAATAACTCTATTTGATAACATTAAGGTAATTAGCGCACTTAAGCTTATTCTTGTAATATTACTGATTTATTGTGATTCACGGTTATCTTTTGGTGTCTGCTTATCCAAGTGTTGCTTTTTTTCGTTTTTTTTTTTATTAAAACTCTTTTACTTGGGTGTCATTTTACTAAATGGTGAGGCAGTTGGAACTTTGCCACTTTAGGAGTGGGTTAATGTTATGTGCCGTACACCACACGGTGTGTTAACTTTAAACTCGCTATACACTTGGATAATTAATCACCATTTCAATCAATATTCTGCTATTACAGGTTTAAATCAATGCATTTTCTTACCAAGTAATAGTTTTTGACAGCCAATATTCCATACTCCTTTGTAATTGCCCTCAAAGTCCATCTCTGCCGATACCCTCAGTTGTTCTAACATCGAAAGCCGAGCAAAGATACCCCGAGTCCGCTGCTGAAACCTGGCTGACTCATTGCCCACACACAACACAGGTCAAGGTGGACAATAAGGAGGCACTCGATCTTAGGTTAGTCAAGGTCCGGGATGAGAACTTAGCAGTTGACATCCTGGACAACGTTAACACAGTGTTATGCCAGGTTGAGAACAAAGGCTACCAACCCAGAAAACGGGTCAGGAGGGAGTCTACTTCCTCCTCCAGCAGCAGCAGCTCAAGCAGCACCAGCAGCATGTCTAGGAAAGTTTCGGATGCGCTGCTCACCAAAAATTTAATGGCCACATTTGGGAATTTGGTAAAGGAGGCTATGACTCTTGTGACAAAGTCAGTCGACAAGACAATGGTGATTATGGGTCAACTACAGAAGGCTATCCAACAGCAAGCAGCAGAACTTCAGATGTTGAGGAAAGTTCTGGCTCACAGTCCCGAGGGCAGAGCAACATCATCCAAGACACGGCAAGAGAACCAGTCTGATCCCAGACGAAACAGCAGAGAGGGGAGAGACAGAACACATGATGGGTGACGGGACAGCAGCAAAGACAAAAGAGCAAGGAGCCTGGAAAGAAGGAAAAGGAGTTTAGAGAGGAGGAGAAGGAGGAAGAGTCTCGAGAGGAGAGAGAACAATTTCAGTGCAGACCAAAACCAACCAATAGAGGCAAGAGAAAGTGGAGAGTGATTGGATAATAAAGGATCTGAGAGGAAACTGGAGAAAAGAATTTAAATATTATTTGAAACTGTTGTAACAGAAGGGCTTATTGACAGACTATCGGATAAATTGATCTAAAATTTAATGATAGTGTTCATCAATATGCTTGTAATGTGACTTTTCAATGTCTATACTTGTATTAATAAACACTACTATTATGAAATATAAAATAACTCTATTTGATAACATTAAGGTAATTAGCGCACTTAAGGTTATTCTTGTAATATTACTGATTTATGGTGATTCACGGTTATCTTTTGGTGTCTGCTTATCCAAGTGTTGTTTTTTTTCTTTTTTTTATTAAATCTCTTACCTGGGTGTCATTTTACTAAATGGTGAGGCAGTTGGAACTTTGCCACTTTGGGAGTAGGTTAATGTTATGGGCCGTACACCACCCGGTGTGTTTACTTTAAACTCGCTATACACTTGGATAATTAATCACCATTTCAATCAATATTCTGCTATTACAGGTTTAAATCAATGCATTTTCTTACCAAGTAATAGTTTTTGACAGCGAATATTCCATACTCCTTTGTAATTGCCCTCAAAGTCCATCTCTGCCGATACCCTCAGTTGTTCTAACATCGAAAGCCGAGCAAAGATACCCCGAGTCCGCTGCTGAAACCTGGCTGACTCATTGCCCACACACAACACAGGTCAAGGTGGACAATAAGGAGGCACTCGATCTTAGGTTAGTCAAGGTCCGGGATGAGAACTTAGCAGTTGACATCCTGGACAACGTTAACACAGTGTTATGCCAGGTTGAGAACAAAGGCTACCAACCCAGAAAACGGGTCAGGAGGGAGTCTACTTCCTCCTCCAGCAGCAGCAGCTCAAGCAGCACCAGCAGCATGTCTAGGAAAGTTTCGGATGCGCTGCTCACCAAAAATTTAACGGCCACATTTGGGAATTTGGTAAAGGAGGCTATGACTCTTGTGACAAAGTCAGTCGACAAGACAATGGTGATTATGGGTCAACTACAGAAGGCTATCCAACAGCAAGCAGCAGAACTTCAGATGTTGAGGAAAGTTCTGGCTCACAGTCCCGAGGGCAGAGCAACATCATCCAAGACACGGCAAGAGAACCAGTCTGATCCCTGACGAAACAGCAGAGAGGGGAGAGACAGAACACATGATGGGCGACGGGACAGCAGCAAAGACAAAAGAGCAAGGAGCCTGGAAAGAAGGAAAAGGAGTTTAGAGAGGAGGAGAAGGAGGAAGAGTCTCGAGAGGAGAGAGAACAATTTCAGTGCAGACCAAAACCAACCAATAGAGGCAAGAGAAAGTGGAGAGTGATTGGATAATAAAGGATCTGAGAGGAAACTGGAGAAAAGAATTTAAATATTATTTGAAACTGTTGTAACAGAAGGGCTTATTGACAGACTATCGGATAAATTGATCTAAAATTTAATGATAGTGTTCATCAATATGCTTGTAATGTGACTTTTCAATGTCTATACTTGTATTAATAAACACTACTATTATGAAATATAAAATAACTCTATTTGATAACATTAAGGTAATTAGCGCACTTAAGGTTATTCTTGTAATATTACTGATTTATTGTGATTCACAGTTATCTTTTGGTGTCTGCTTATCCAAGTGTTTTTTTTTTTCGTTTTTTTTTTTATTAAATCTCTTTTACTTGGGTGTCATTTTACTAAATGGTGAGGCAGTTGGAACTTTGCCACTTTGGGAGTAGGTTAATGTTATGTGCCGTACACCACACGGTGTGTTAACTTTAAACTCGCTATACACTTGGATAATTAATCACCATTTCAATCCATATTCTGCTATTACAGGTTTAAATCAATGCATTTTCTTACCAAGTAATAGTTTTTGACAGCGAATATTCCATACTCCTTTGTAATTGCCCTCAAAGTCCATCTCTGCCGATACCCTCAGTTGTTCCAACATCGAAAGCCGAGCAAAAGTATCCCGAGTCCGCTGCTGAAACCTGGCTGACTCATTGCCCACACACAACACAGGTCAAGGTGGACAATAAGGAGGCACTCGATCTTAGGTTAGTCAAGGTCCGGGATGAGAACTTAGCAGTTGACATCCTGGACAACGTTAACACAGTGTTATGCCAGGTTGAGAACAAAGGCTACCAACCCAGAAAACGGGTCAGGAGGGAGTCTACTTCCTCCTCCAGCAGCAGCAGCTCAAGCAGCACCAGCAGCATGTCTAGGAAAGTTTCGGATGCGCTGCTCACCAAAAATTTAACGGCCACATTTGGGAATTTGGTAAAGGAGGCTATGACTCTTTAGACAGAATCAGTCGACGAGACAATGGTGATGATGGGTCAACTACAGAAGGCTATCCAACAGCAGGCAGCAGAGATTTGGATGCTGAGGAAAGTTCTGGCTCACAGTCCCGAGGGCAGAGCAACATCATCCCAGACACGGCAAGAGAACCAGTCTGATCCCAGATGAAGCAGCAGAGAGGGGAGAGATACAACACAAGATGGGCGACGGGACAGCAACAGAGACAAAAGAGCAAGGAGCCTGGAAAGAAGGAAGAGGAGTTAAGAGAAAAGGAGGAGGAGTCTCAGAGGAGAGAGAACAATGCCAGTGCAGTCAAAAACCAACCAACAGAGGCAAGAGAAAGTGGAGAGTGATTGGATAATCAACAATCTGAGAGGAAACTGGAGAAAAGAATTTAAATATTATTTGGAACTGCTGTAACAGAAGGGCTTATTGACAGACTATCTGATAAATTGATCTAAAATTTAATGATAGTGTTCATCAACATGCTTGTAACGTGACTTTTCAACTTCATTTTTTTTTTTTTTTTGACAGCGAATATTCCTAACATCTTTGTAATGGTCCTCATTATTGTTTTGTTGTGTAAAATCACTACCCTGAAGTTTATCCGTCATCCATTTTGGCACTGCTACCATATGACATCACTCACCTGTTGTTGTTGCTTAATGCGACAGGCGCTTAAGGGGTTTTGATTAAAGTTATACTAGCAGGAATATTCAAAATCCTTAAATTCATCTGTATTATAAAAGCAGTCTTTGTCATAAGGGACTTGCCAGAACGCTGGACATGTACTTTTGATTTCAGGCAAGTTAAAATTCCTGAACGCTTGTCCAATCGGGCAAGTGGTTTCTCCATGAACAAAAGCCTTATTCATGTTAGCATTGGTGAAAAACGAGAAAAATTTCCACAAATCGGCAATAAAAGCCATTGGTTAAGCTGTCTTTAAGTGTGCTCTGTATTACTGAAACGCTTTTTGCGCGAATGCCTAAAGTACGCAATAAGTTATTTGCGAAATTGATAAAATGGTGTTTTTCTATTGCATCAATGTAACATTCACAAAAAGAATTCACAATTAGATTTTCATCTTGCAATTACTGTTTATATATTCATATAAGAATTCCTCTCAGATATTACATACGAAAATGTGATTAAAAAGATTGAAAATTGATTTCCATTTTGCACATTTCTTTAATGAAATTCCATTGTGTACTTCTGTCATACCGAAGTTGGAAACTTTACTGTAATAGGATTCGTCTGCGAAATATCATATATTGAATTTGAAGTATTTTGACGGAGCTCATAAGAAAAGAAAAAAGAAAACCTGAGCCCAACAAACAATAAAATCAATCAGAAAATAAATAGTGTATGATGGCAAACATCAGCCTTTGTTTAAAACTCAATGTGAGAAAGACTGGCCTTGTTTGAAATACAACGAAGGCCCCAGCTTGATGTTTTGCAATGATGTTTTCAGGGCTAGTGAAACCAAAGTTTCAATTTTGACAGTGTTTCCTTCTGGTACCTTCCCCCCATTCTCACTGCAAACACAGATTTTGTGTGCATCTGACCTATATAAACTGTATTACAGACCTTTTCGGGGACTCCACACCATAAAAACCTTTAGACTTAGGGGATATATTTCTGAGGTACATTTTTTTGCTTTTATTTAAACTTTTGATTTGGAAAAAAAGTTAAAGTAGAGTTAAATTCCATTTCGAGTAGCATATTTTAGCGATAGGATTTTTTAGAAAATAAGTAATTCCAGAGAAATAACTTAATCTGATTGACATATTTTCTTTATTTCTTTGTTCATTCCTTGTTTCCGCGATTTAGTTAAGATTAAAGTTGAGTCCATTTTTTGTTTACATATTTATAATAGCCCATAAAGCAAATCTCCAGCCAGTAAAGAGCGTTTTTCAGTGCTGGCAGGGGACCAGCTCTTTGAACGTAGCACCACAGCAATACTTCCTTCAGAACCGACGCAATGTAGTACTATATCAAGACCCGCTTATAACTTCCATACTCGATCGCCCCTTAGCAATCAAAGCAGGGGCCCAGCTCGCGACAATACTATTCATGGGCCATAACTCTGTGTTAAATGTTCAGACCAGAACATGCCAATTATCTCCTTTTGGTATTGATGGTTCCCATAATGTTACATTGAAATCCAGTAAGTCATTGCTGAGAAATAGCTCGCCAACAAAATTCAGATAAAACAATATACCGTAAAGTTTTATAGATAAGACGCCTTTGTAATTACTTACAGATGATGGACAATCTATTAACATCAAAAGAGGTGTGAAAACTTGTCTGCACATTTTATTGTTGTTAAGTGGGGTTTTAATTTCAACTTAAAATTTATTCGTAGTTAACATTCAAAATAAAACAAATTTCAAATCAAAATTGATCAATTGAATAATACCATATTACTTAGATGATGATAATAGCAGCTTCGTCAATGAATATGCCCGTTCCACTAAAACTCAACAACCGTTTCCGGATTATGGAACTTCACCGATTTTGTTAGAATAAATTGATATTAATGCAAATATTTATTGCATATTGTTGTTTTTATTTATACAGAAACAAATTCAAATGTCTTTTTTTATGTTTAATGTCAAATTTTAGGTAAAAACAACGTAACTTTTTCCTTAATATAGCACAATACAGTTGTCTACGGCCGATACTATCGGCGATATTCTCTGCGGTCGGATTAGTCTAAGGGTCAATTTTGGTCTGGGAAAAAAGGGGAAAACTTAAATTTGCATGGATAAGACGCATCCCCCACTTTTTTATAATAATTTGGGGCAAAAAACTACGTCTTATCTATGAAACTTTACGGTAGTCCTCCAAATTCCATCAGTGGGGGGCAATTATGGGAAGGTAAAAAGTGTTTTTTAAATACATGTACAATGTTATAAAAATCCAAAATAATAAAACATATATAAAGTACAACTATTTGGAAAATCCAAACATCAAAAAAAAATTTCATAAGAGTCAATTCAAACTAATTGGTAAATCTAAACATCCAACATAACTAAAATGAAAAGTAAGTGTCAAATCAAACTATCTGATAAATCCAAACATCCAAAATAAACACCTTACACAATATGCAAATCAAGACTATATATCACTGAGGTCAGATTTTGTATTTAGCAGCCAACTTGTCTTAAGCAGCCTATTTTGGGCCATCCCTTGGGTGGCTACTTAATACAAGTTTTGACTGTAAATAGATGTTTCCTGGCACTGAAACAAACCCAAAGCATCCTATTCCTACATTTTTTTAATCCATTATTTTTACTATGGTTCACTAAATGTTTATCCAGGAAGGTGATAATACCTAACTTCCAAGGCAGTAAGAGTAGTCTGCCCATACTGTTGTCTTCTGTATTAGAGATATCAAGGATTTAATATCATTAAGATTTAAATACAGTGGGAATACTAGTCTTTCAATTTCTGGTCTAATCTACAATGCCTAACATCTACAGAAATGCCATGATGTTCATTTTGCTTATTTCCATTTTATTTTTCATTGGTTACACAATGCTAAGCAGCCAAAACTGTGTATCCACTGGATAACGTTTGACATTTCTAAAGCAACCTTCAGCACTAGCAAGCAGGCAATTTGAAACACATGTACAAGAAAAGCATTCATGCAGAGCATCAAAGGGCATCCAATATATGCTTAAAAAAGACAATACATTGTCTGACTAATGACAAAGCATAACATCCAATGAGTATTTTGACTTAAAGTGAACTGAAAACATGACCAAACAATTGGCCTTCACATACATAACATATGCTGCATTATTTGTATTGCATATTGTCTAATTATATCAATCAATTCATTTTATAAAGCAACAAATCTTTTTAGGAACTTGTTTAAGAAATATTGAACAAATAACAATCTTACAAACCTTATACAGCACTGTCAATAAGTGAGAATAAAATCTGCTTAACACATATGGTTCAAAGTTGCCAAATTAATACATTGTATATCTGGTAAGAAGTCAAAGTGGTATAAAACTTTAACACCTTATATCCACTGTCAACATTTAGACATCAATAGGAGCATTTAACTTACCCTTGCTTCTTATTCTCTGTTCTCTTTTATATAAGTGAACAGTAAAAAATATTTAGACACTTACCAGTTACCTGTCAACTCCTATCTTGGTAAGCCTTAATGATCTGACATAAGCAAAAATGTAGATCCAGATAATCCAGCTCCCATGTGGTTGCTTATATGATCAAGATCTATTATTTGCTTCGTAGTATTAATAAGTCACTCAATATTTCAATTTGTTAACCATTAGCTTGCTTATCGCATATTTATAAAGCTAGGGCAAGTAGTGTATATCTATACGTGCCAGCAATGTGGGGAGTTGTCTAATCTGGATCTGTACTATTTGCTGCCAAGTCTCTAGGAATAAGGCTTTTAACTCTGTCATGATGTTTTTTAAGCCAATTGCTCTTATTTAGTTACGAATTAAGTTATCAACAAATGTGGCGGGCTAAGAGTAACCTATGCATGATATTGCTAGCAAAAAACTGAGAATTAGGTATGGGCTACTAACAAGTTATGCAGGCTAAAAGTAACCTATGCATAATATTGCTAGCCAATAACTGTAAATTAAGTATGGGTTATTAACAAATGTGGCGGGCTAAGAGTAACCTATGTATGATATTGCTAGCAAATAACTGAGAATTAAGTATGGGCCAGTAACAAGTTATGCAGACAAAGAGTAACCTCTGTATGATACTGCTAGCACATAAAAGTCAATTAAGTATGGGTTATTAACAAATGTGGCGTACTAAGAGTAACCTATGTATGATATTGCTAGCAAATTACTGAGAATTAAGTATGGGCCAGTAACAAGTTATGCAGGCAAAGAGTAACCTCTGTATGATACTGCTAGCACATAAAAGTCAAATAAGTATGGGTTATTAACAAATGTGGCGTACTAAGAGTAACCTATGTATGATATTGCTAGCAAATAACTGAGAATTAAGTATGGGCCAGTAACAAGTTATGCAGGCAAAGAGTAACCTCTGTATGATACTGCTAGCACATTAAAGTCAATTAAGTATGGGTTATTAACAAATGTGGCATGCTAAGAGTAACCTATGCATGATATTGCTAGCCAATTACTGACAATTAAGTATGGGTTATTAGCAAATGGGCAGGCTTTGAGTAACCTGTGCATGATATTGCTAGCAAATAACTGACAATTAAGTATGGGTTATTAACAAATGCTTAAGTGTGTTTACAGCAAGTAAAGTGTTAACCTTACCTCCATTATTGTCATTCTCAGTTTCATCCATCATTGTACCTGGAAATGAAAAAATAAATAAGGAATTTTAATCAAAGAATTGACTGATGTTTACATAACTGTGTAATGATGTACTTCCACTTTCATCAATGGAACATCCCAAACAAAGAGATTTTTACCAGAAGTAATTCATTACTTAAAAGGGCTAACAAGCAAATAAATGCAAATCATATATGCCAGCATGTAAGTATACACAACTTCATATTGAAAATTTCAGATAGCAGGATTACTTTTATTTCTGCCAGATTTGAAGAACTATTATTTGGTTGTGTTGTGCAAAAGGTATTTTTCTCTAATTTCAACGAGAATGGATGCTGTTTTGTAAATGAGTGAAGTATAAAAGAAATTAAATATGATTTTTTATATGATGATATATATATTATGGTTTTGAGTTTTTCACAATTTTGTCTAAAATGAAATGAAAAAAATCCCAATTCTGGGGGTCGAGTCATGTTTAAAAATTGGAGAGAAAAAACTCTTGATAGAATCTTCAAGAAACAGTTCTTCGTGTGCATAAGTTACACAGCTAAATAACCGGAGACATATTATCATTTGGGTTGTATAAATGACATAATGGCTTAAATACCTTTAATTTGAATTACAAAAGAATTTAATATGCTTTGGATGGGACTTGGGCTATGGAATGAGCTTACAGTTTCCATAGGAACATAACTTGTATGTACATAGCATTCAGTAATTACGTTTTTTTTGTTTTTATTTGTTACATTGCACCAACACGATTGTGTTCATAATGGCATTGTCCAGCTAATAATTGGTGAAGGAGGCCCCAGAATTAGGTCTGGGTAGAACCACAGTGCATTGCAGGTCATCTGCAAAATGTTCCTACATAAAAAGGTCTCGCCCTGACTGTAATCAGAACACACGTGATGAGAGGCTAAGGAGTTACAAGTCTAACTACTCGGCCATGGGCAACCCCTGTAAGTATGGACATGAAAGATGCGTTAGGCAACAGTGATAAGGCTTTGTTCAAATAAAATTCAAACTTTTAAAAGTTTAGGATTATATGTCTCTATTAAGTTTACTAAAACTTCTTCGGACCCACTAATTTGAAATATTGTACAACGTCGTGCCAGAAGATGCCAGCAAGTAATCATCCAGAAAGGTGGAATTACCAAGTAATGACATCATTTCATAATGCGAAAGTTCTCCATTTACTTCAAGACAAGCCTGGATATGTGCTGGCATGCTGCTTATGATATTTTCCAGGAAATCATGGCTCACAGAGTTCCCAAACTGGGTAGCACTGTCTTGCATTTTTCATTTTTTGATGGGCAATGAAGGGATTCTCCATTTCTTCTCCCAGTTTAGTGAATTCAATTCAGTTCCTAATGTCTCAATGCATACTTCCTTTTTTATCAGTTAAAGTCATAACTTGTCACTCTGTTGTGGCTAACTAGACAACCAGGCCTTCTTCTGTCACTTTTCTTGGTCACCCAGCTATTTCTGATGCTCAATACCTTGTCCTTCTTCAATACTGTTAGCAACTCATTATACAGTTGAAAGCAGGGAGTTTCATGTCTATGATATGTTTTTAGGACTTTTGTTACCTCTGTTGTGAGCTTCAAAAATAAGCTTTATTTTTAAATTCACTCATATTTGACCCTGCAGACGACAGGAAGTAAACATGGTCAAAGGGAGGTAACTCTAATAAAACAAAATAATAAGACAAATAATTTGGGTTATGTCCCTTAGTACATCAGTAGTCTTGTTTGTACCTAAAAAATTACAGGCCAATATGCAAATTCTCAATAATTTCATGAAAAAAATATATTCATACAATTGGCCATTGGAAATTTAATATTATTTGTTTTAGTATACATATACTTTCTTACAAATTCACTATATTGTTAAAATGTTCACTATATTTGATCCATGATAACACAATCAGCTTTATTTTCATTTTTAAATCACCTTTCATTAATTCTGGCCATTTGGCCTTTATCAGAACAGAACAGAAAAGAACCAATTTTATTAAGACTAATTCTCCTAATTACAAACAAGAAATCAAATAGGATTATCAAAAGAAATTCACAGAGGCTCCACTTATTTTTCATGTTTCTTAGAGGTGTTATATGACAATTTGATGCAACAAAATAAAATACAGCACCTTATCCATATATTAGGGACTCTGGACATTTTCTTTTATTTCATGCTTTAGTCTAAAACAAGTGATTTGGAACACTACCCAAATTGTAAGACAGTACAAATCACTCTAAATGTTCATTCTTTTTGCAATCTATAAACAAACACAATGGGGACTACTGCTAAAAATACCTACCCATGTCTAAGCAGATTGCCTAGATGATGATTTAACGTGAAAAGTGGTCACATGGTTTTCTTAGTTTAAAAATTGCTAAGTGTGCAGCCTGGCTCAGATGGGAAATATGCATTTGTAATGATGCGTAAGATGTTATGCTCAACTTTTCCCATTGATGTAGAACATCAACAAACTGTATTTTGGAGGATATATTTAGTAAACAACAGTTTATATGGTTGGTTAAGAAATAAAAATCTGGTCCCAACTGTCGGACACTACCTTTAATACTTCCTTGATAAGTATTAAACATAAAAGCAAGTGAAGCCTGTGTGCATTTCTATTGATAAAGACCAATGTGCAGAAAACTCTAGAGAAGGAGTGATTTTTTGTTGTTATGTATGTACTTCCCTTCTGAACATTGGTCTGTCTTTTCTGATTCATTTTAATTCATCTTCTTTACTTGTCTACATTGTGGTATTAATTACATAAGGGCATTACTATCAGATTGCAAAAACTTGATTGCCATTTTGTGATCTTCTTTGTGATTACTCTTATGAATATTTAGACAAAGGTGTGAGTTTAGCCAGGAAAAAAAACACACAAAAAAAACAACAGTGGACAAATATAGTTACATGCTTGTTATATAGGCAAATTGTTGGATACCACTTTAAATAAATAAAATTGTTCGCACAAAATGGTACAAAATAGTTGACACTTTAAACTTAATGTCATACAACTTCCAAATTTTTTATCCCAAGGTTGCAAAAATGAACACCATTATGTTCATGTAAATTTAACTATAAAAAGGTTGAATCAATAGTCTACAAAAATGTTTCATTTCCCAAATAATAAATGGGAAAATTAATCTATGCATTGTCATTTTATTTTATTGTTTCAAACAGGTATCTATTTAAATTTGTAGTACAGTAATAAAACTTGAATTAAAATAACTTTCCTGGCATTTCAATAAAAAATCAACTTAAAATATTTACTTTTTTGATATTAAAAATTATAAATATTAAATAAAGCAATTCATAGCCAAATAAATAAACAGAACCCTTGCAAGACAGACAAGAGCTATGTAAACATAAGATGGAGGCAAGCAAAGGAGGAAACTGCTTCGCACCTGATTGACAAGGTAGTGATAGGGAGCTCTGTGTACACATACTGGATGGAGTAGTGGTGTAATAAGTGTGTGGACAAGTGAGTGTGCATCAATTGATGAAGATTGGGACTGAGGTCTTGATACATGCACTACTGTAATATCACCAGTTTAACATGGAAAGTTTGTGGGTTAAGAATCTTCAATACTCAATGCTGGCGATATTCAGCCACACCTTACGATTCAGATTGGATTATTTATTTATTGCATTTAATTTTTAGCATGTATTTTAAACTTATTTATTCAATAATTCAATTGTTTACTCACATTTTAAACTAGGTTTTAACTCGTTTATCATCTTTGTGTTGGTATGATTCATATTTCCAGCACGGCTGTACTTTTGTAATGTTTTGCCATTTGCGCTGTCGACATTGCGTAGGAATTAGATTATGATGCAGACATTTTATTTATTTAAAAATATAATGTTTTTATGCTCTTATAACATCACATTGCTTGTAAATGCTTTGATTGAGGAAGCACCATTTTACAAGTTGATTTAATCAGGTTGTTGTTGATTATATCTGGAACTATTTTTTATTAGATAAGCTTCTATTTGGCGGAAGTGTAACTAGTGTATTATGCTGGAACTTTGTTTTATTTTTCATGTTATTGTTTTTTTTCATGTACTGTTATTTAAGTATTGTTAGGATTAGGGGAACCTTTACAAGTACGTGTAAACTGACACATGCCGGTGCATAAATATTATTTGATTTCATTACTAGATCATAGCAATAGTAATCTCTCCACTATTTAGTAACCGAATCACTTATTATGTATGCTTTGTAACAAGCATTTTGATTGGTTAACTAAAGTGAGGCATTCGGCGTTTCAGCATCTTATGTATCAGCATCTTATGTCTATATATACGGCAGTGCAAATTCTCTTTAGGAGGGAGAAGCGTCAAAAAATGACAACAGCATCCTAGCGTTTTTAGGAAAAGTCTTCTTGAACATTTCATACTATGCCTAAATTCAACATTAAATACCAGTACTGTGTTACTTTACTACAAATATTTTATTGCACCTTTAATTGGACAGGGTTTCAATTTAAACTAACTTAAGTATTTAACACATAAGCTACCGCTAACTCATGCATTATTTTTAGTAATTCACTAGTTAGTTATCGTAGTGTGACGTCATTGTCGTAGTGTGACGTCCTTAAGTATGTGTGGTGTATATGCCATTTCCCGGTCACTTTGTTGTCGCCGTTTTATGCATTTTGTTGGAAAATTTCATTTTAATTAATAAATAGATAACATTTTAGTCATGTTATAAACGAATCTCTTCCCTCTGTGTGGAAAATGGTCGAGTAAACACTGGAACTATCTTTTGTGCGGATTCTTCCAAACTGAATTACACATGTCAAGGCCGACTGTTCATACTATAAAAAGATAATGCATTGTAAACAAAAACATCTGGTGTTTGGGTTATGTGATAAACAGTATCTAATATTCGTGGTCATTAGGTACTGAAAATATTAAACTCGTTGTCTGAAACAATACGAAACTCGACAGAGCCTCGTTTCGTATCGTTTCATTCAACTCGTTTAATATTTTCAGTACCTAATGACCAATCATATCAGATCCTTTAACTCTCTAATAACGCTTTATCTTGTTACTGGTCCCATTCAAAGTTTAAAATTTTTGCTGCCTTCTGGATACCTTGTAAATCTATAGATATATATACTATACTATTAATACAGACTTTTAAGTCCATCACCGTTAAAAGTATTAAACATAAATCATCTCTAGCTTATTACTGTCCCTCCAAAATCTCCTAAAATCAACCATAAGGGTGTGTACAATTTTAATTAAAGTAGACACATTTCAACACCTTGTTAAATCAGCAGAAACAACTGCATTTGTTACTACACAGAGGGAACTGAAGATGTACATCAGCGTATATCTGGACTGTTTTTGAAGTTACGCACAATTACAAGGGAAATAACCTTTGTAGCAATACTTTTGAACATATTTGGTTCTTTTCTAATGAATAATAGGTAAAATGTGGACATGTGTGGAACTTAATGCAAAATATGAACGACTAAAATCCTGACGTGTATAAGTTCAATCATTTCAAACCTTTTCAACTTTATTGGTGTGACAATAAGATTTTACAACATAGAAACTACGGAAATAAAATAAATCATTCCTTACCCCGGTTAGGCATCTTTCATAGTGTTTTTGATACTTAAGGTTTTCAATTGTTTGAATGAGGTTATGCAGGTGCGTAAAGTGTGTAATGGCAGAAACGCGCCTGATGTACATGGTCATTCTTTGATGGATTGTGCACCTTGGTAGGGAGAAGAATATACCACAATTAAACACCCCAAATATGCAGTTAAGAAAATTTTGCCTTATAGGGATTAAGAGAACCAAAGACTGTACATTGAATCATGAAAATTGTTCAAACATTTGGGGGGAAAAAATGCATGCTTACAAAATTTAATGTAAAATAAAATGTTAAACACCTGGGATTAGCTGGCATTTTTGCCAGGGACATTTCTATCATAGCACAGGGGCACTTATGAGGTGCCTAGGGACTGAACTCGGCAAGTCCATTATACTGACACCGACGAGTCTGGTGTAATGCTGTTCCCTTAGCTCGAGCGTTAGGAGGGAAGCCAATACTACCAACTTTTAAGTCTTTGGTCTGACCCGGCCAGGGCTTGAACCCACGACCTCCCGATCCACAAGCCGACACTCTACCACCTGAGCTATTGCTGTCGGCTTAAACACCTGGTCTGCAAATGATAGTTATCCAAAAACTGTTACATCTTTATTCTTATTAAAAAGACTGGATGAGATTGTAAGGCAAACTTTGGGCTACGTACAATACATTAAAGATGTACTTTTCAGATATTTTTCAGGCTTTTCATACGTTTGGATAAACCAGGAAATATTAAATTGTTCTTGGTCATATTTAATCAAAGACTTGGTGATTGTTTTTACAAGGACTGGAGTTCCTGTACCATTTATAAGTAGCTCAAAACTAATTTGAACCCAGAGAGATGTTTGTACTTGTGAATTCCTTGTAAGTTTAGGCACGCTTCAGATGCTCAAACAATAAGAATTGGCAATAGAACTAGGAAGTCACCAAACTATCAACAAAAATGATAGATTTTGTCAATACATTTGTATTAATTTTCCCAAAATGTAATTGTAATTGAAGATTAACACCATGTTTTTTTTCAGTGACCTAAGTAAATTACTGTTTCAGTGTCTTAAGTAAATTACAGTAAGAAGTAACTTAAAAAAGATATCTCGAGTTTTATTAATGTAATGAAAAAAGAAAAGAAAAGTAAATAAAATAAATAATTGTTATATATAAATGCATTAACTATAGTTTAATATAACTTCTTCTGCATTGTACTAGGATGATGATTACATATTAAAATGCTTCGGTATTTTTTTTTACTAATGCTATCTATACAAAATACACATTCATGAAATAAAGTTTAATGTTACTTTTCATATTTTATACTGAAAAGTTTGTTTTATTATTAAAATGACTAATTACTTTTTACTGAAAAAGAAAACATCTTACTAGATACCTTTATTAATGAATGACTAATTATTTGTAGACTGAAGAAGGCGCTTTGTTATGTTAATTATTTTATATTAATGATAATCACATACAAATACTAAACGATTCTCTTTGTATATTATCTAATTAATGATTATCTTAAATTGTTAAGACCCAACTCTTTTGTATGAATGTACATGTATTAATATGTATGAACTAGTAATTGTATTTTGGGTCAGTGGCCTGTATTAACATATAAATTAAATTCTATACATAATACTGCTGTGAATATACTCTCCCCAGTCCTGTCACCCTGGGTACCTCAATTAGTTGGTATAGCTGCTGACTCCGGAGCAGGAGGTTGTGAGTTTGAACCCCATCCTGGATAAATGGTTAGTTGAGCCTTGGTTCACAACAGTACCAAAAAATACATAAATATATAAAAATATAATACTGATACATAATGCATAATAATTAATAGATTTTAATATATAAAAATGGAAAAAGTAAAAATAATGTCCACAATGCATTACAATCTTCATCCTATCCTGTATAAACAAGCAAGGCACATGTTATGGTGGCACTGTTACGTGTTGCATTTATTTTCTAAGTTGTTGTATCCTTGCACAACAATGCAACATTTGATAAAATAAAAATGCGGAAGACTGTCTTACCTCTGACTGTGAATCAATAACTATAAACAGCAAGTTTCTTCTTAATCTCGTAGAGCAGCACCTGTAAGTCTAACTGCTCTATGAATTAGCAATGAAATGTTGACGCAGTTATACAAGTCACTTGACTTTTGTTACGTTATATAATCAACTAGTCATAACATACTGACAGCAACGAGAACAGTATGACTATCAGTAAAATTAATTTGTAGACTTTGTTAATTGTGCAGACTTAATAACGATATCATGATATCGGTAAAAGAACTGTCGCATTTTATTTCGATTATTTGTTGCCTATTTAGTAAGAACTCGCATGAGATGTTCACAATTTAAAATGTGACAACTAACTCGAATCGACTCATAACTAGTGCGCTTTTTGTTTACACCGGAAGTGTTATCTTTAAATTGAAGAGTGTCCGGTGGACTGTCTCAAAACAGTTAATCATTAAATGATCGTATGCTACGGTGACTTATTTCTGTCACTCCATGCTTTTCTTTAGGTGTATAAATAAAAGTACGTGTACATGTTATACCTAACACAACATAATGTCATGTCAAAAATATTCACAGCATGCAAGCTGGCATCCTTTTGACCCGCCAAGTCACATGATTTGTTTGTTGTTTTTGTTTCCGGTACGTCTTCTTCCAGTACTGTATATGTATATCCCTTTCTGGGGTATCGTTGTACGTCAGAGGATTGTAAGCCCGTGTCTATCAACTACCCACTAGGCCACGCACTCTCACCTCACAGCCACCCCACGGCCACATCACACACGCGCTCGCTCACGCAGTGACACGCACGCACGTGCTAATTTAAATTATGTTTATCCAAATATCGCTTTAAAAAACAATAAGTTAAAGGATGAGAAAAATGCTTCATCAACTTAAGCTTGTACAAACTGTATTATTAAAAAAGCTTACGTTTATATAAGAGAACAGGATAACACGACAGAACCAGGGATGATCCACCCCACCTCACCACCAACAACAATCAGGTATATGAGTAGAGTTGTGAAAACATAAACATGTTAGCGTAAAAATACTGAGCTTTTAAAGTAAATTGTGTCTCTTGACTGCTTAAGTCAAAGTTAGGGTCCTTTACTGTGTATATATATCAAGTATTTACTGCGATAAAGTTTAATGGATCTTGATTCATACCTCCCACCCCCATCACCAACATTTTCTAGATCCGCCCCTGGACAGAACTATAATTCTTATAATTTCTCTGCTTATTTGGAATATGCTGCATCCGGCATCAGGTCACACATACCACAGATTTATACGGGGATTTCTTACAAAATGCATGACAATAAATAACAAGAAAGATTGATAAAATAAGGTCACTATGAGTCTAAGTGACTGTAATACATCCCGCATTTGCATTATGTTTGCAAGCGGATGCTATATAAATATTTGTTGCCAATCTTCAGATAAAAACGTGCATTTCATGACAACTTCTTAATGTTGTTGTTTTGTTTGTTGTTATTCAAACATTTCAGAGATCAGACAGATGTCTGGGTAGAACCACCGGGGCACCGAAAAACAGCTGGAAGACCTCACATTAAATCCTTCACCCCGAACGGGACTCGTTAGGCGGTGAGAGGTTTAATATCAGTCAGAGGAGTTGCAAATCGGAGACTATACCACTTCACCATGCACCCCTTCCAGCGTAGGGCAGCCGTATTAAGGGTAGAACAACCGGTGCAGCGTATGGTAGTCGTGGAACGGTAGAACAACCAGAACATTGAAGGTCAGAGAGTAGAACAAGCAGCGCAACGTCGGTCAGCTAAAGAAGGGTAAAATAACCTGCGCAGCACAGGGAAGCTGAAATACGATAGAACCATCGGCATAACGCAGGTCAGCCGGATAACTGAAGAAGAACCGGCCCATCTAGGTCAGCCGGAAAGGCATGGGCAGGTCTAACAGAGAGTGGGGTGGATGTCCAGCCCCGGTCCGGATATTTAAAAAAGACCTTCAGTGGAGGTATTTTTTTACATTTTAAGAAGACGAGGCTTAAAAGCTCGGGGGAAAAACATTGTATTTAACTTTTTGTGTAAAAAATACTTTCAATGAAGGTATGTCAAACCAAGCATCTGATATGCTGAAAATGGCACTATTTGGCTTCTAGACGTCAACACCACCCCACCCCACACCCCCACCCATATATTCCTATGGACGTCGCTTAATTTGACTCCACCCCCTTTCCCATCAAAAAATGTGATTAAAGATTATCATTGTCGCCGAGAATACAAATAGTTTGTACTAATGGAAAAAGGTTGATAGCAGCTTCAGAAATGCAGGATTTGGCTGCTACATTTCCAAAGGTTTCTTGGGAGCATGCCCCCAGACCCCTTGGCACGGCTTACACCACTTTTACTTGCTCAATTTGGACATCCCTCCCTGTCCCATGGAAAAAATCCTGGATCCGCCCCTGATAGGGATAGAGCCACCGGCGCAACGCAGGTAAGCTGGATTTTTTCCTTTGAATTGTGTGTCAAAATCGATTAAAATGCTGACTACAAACTGTCCCAGGTAACGTCAGGAGACTAGTGATTGATACACAGGATCAAATTTGTTGAGTTTTGTACAGGTATCATCAGTTTTTAACGCAGGTCAAAGAGGTTTAATTAAGTTTGTTTATGCGATGTAAATTCCATACATCAATGTCATAATAAAATAAAAGAATAAGAAAATCATATAAGCAATCGGTAATATCCTTCTTATTAAAATTTATTGGTATTGTTTTGTTTATTATTGAAAACTTACATGTGTACATGATGCAGTAATGTATTGTCATTAACAAAGACCCTCCAGTATATGTACTGCCGAAGACCCTCCGTTTGTGCTCATTACTTTGAGACGCTCCCCCACATAGAGACCTCTGTCACTTATATCCTTTCTCTGCCCTCCAGCTCAATTGGCGAAGTCGTCATTTGATTGGTCAATAAAAATAAACTCGGGTTATGATCGCTGTGCGCGCATTCTGATTGGCTGAAATCACCGGAAAATGTAGATGATTGCACTGCGGCGGCCATTGCTAAGATGAAGTGAACCAAATTATCATTGTTTGCAAAAAATCAGGAAACATTATACACTTGGATGTAAATAAAGGAAAAAACAAAAGGGCAGACTAGCTCTGCTTTGTGACGGATATTAACGCCGCAAGGCTGGATTAATTGAAGAGCAGCGTTTGTGTTTTTAAAAACTAAAGTAACAATTATTCGAAAATTGGTCCAGTCACCGAGTTGAAGTGAAATAGCTTTTTCGGGGGAAAATGGACGATCAAAGACTCATGCACCCTAGCGGTATGAATAACAGTGGCGGAATGAATATGAGCCAAGGATATAACATGGGCCAAACCGGCCATGAGGACGGAAACGACCAGAGAAAGCAAGAGATAGGCGATATTCTTCAACAGATTATGACCATTACAGACCAGAGTCTGGACGAAGCCCAAGCAAGGTCCTGGTAAAACCAAACCCAGTTTTAGATAAATATTGTCAGCCATAGGCACCTAGTTTCAGTGTCATTTATATATCTTAAATATATACCTCTTTTCATATATGTGTTGTAAATCCAGCTGCAAATCAACTTTACCCAAATTGGTTTGAACCAGCAACCTGCTCCAGAGTCAGTTGTCCATCCAGCTGAGCAATCCAGACAGAATGCTCCACAGAGAACATATTTGGAACAGCATTTACTTAAGTCGGTATCGAGGGATAACCTGTTTTTATTTTGGTGGTCCAGATCTAGTAAATTCACATTACCCAGGGTGGGGATTGAACCCACGTCTTCCTGATACAGTATACTTCACAAACTGAGTATATTCACTACACATCGCAAACATGTTTGAAACAAAGACAGGCAGCAACTTCATTTTGCACAATGTAGACATTACTCTTGTTGTTTTTAAGCAAAACACCAATAAAATGTCAGGTTGCAGTAACACATGCCATTGTAGTGCCATGCTTATTTAGTATATGCATGGAAACACTATATCTAAAATATATGAATGACAATGAAAATAGGTGCCTGTATTGTCAGCATGGTAGGTAGATGTTCTTCATCCAAAGATTTGCCTCTGAGCAACAAAAAACTCCAGTCAGTTCTTAAGGTGGAATACACCTGTTAATTATTTTAATTGTTCATAAATTGCTGTTCTGTTGTATTATTCTTAGCTGGTTTTTGGTCCAGGGACGAGACATTTTAGTTGTTATGATTTCATGTATCATCGATTGAATTTAACATTTAACACAAAATTATACATCAATTATATGATTTATTCTAATTGTTTCATAAGTGTTTTTATGAACAGAATCAAGCGCATCCTCTGTCACCTTAGGGTTTAAAAGGCCCCAGGTTCAATCCTGTGCTAAAGCTTCAGTGCCATAAAATAGCTGTGCTATACCTAGCAGTTCCCACAGCTCTTTGACCAGGTTCAGGATAACCCTTTCATTCATAGATATGCCTTTTTACGCCTTTGCTAAACAAGTCACAGTTACCACTTTTATCTTTGGTAGACTTGCATAACTAAAGGTAAGTTTGTAGACTTGGTTAGCCTAGGATTTTTAATTATATGCTTAGCATACATGTATTCAAAAGTTCAAAATGGTTGCAAAGAATAACAAAATTACATAAATTTTTAAATTTCTATACATGTACTATGAATAAAGGGGTTAATGTGACTGGGTGTGATATCTTGTCAGTTGATGACAGCATACTATCACCATGAAGTCAGTTCTATATAAATATATGTCTAAAATAAACACTAACCTGGACAACTGAGATTAAAGCTTCTAAGAAGCTGTTATAGTTGCCAAATTAAAACTCATCCGTTTACAACTTGGATCCGAGTCTTATTAGGAGTGCAAATTTCATGTGGGAAGGTCTTACTGGCCCCCTAACTCCTTGACGTGCGTAGAGCCGTTGGTTCTACTCAGACATTGATCCATTGTCTTCTACTTATAATTGGCTAGACATATGGCCATTCCTTAACTTTGTATTCGGCGCCCTATGACCTGTTAAGTGTCGGTGTGCCGTAAAACCCAAATAAATAAATATGGCCATACCTGTATATGGAAGGTTGGCATAGCTTTTACTGTTCACAAAATTTCTCTGACAACATGCACATCATTATAACAGGGCTGCCACTGGCATAGTGGTAGAATCTCTGACTTGTTACAACGCTGAGTCAGAGTCTGACCGGTTAGCCTTTCACTGCATGGTGTTGAGCACGGTTTGTGGTGAGGGTCTTAGT
Organism: Sinonovacula constricta; assembly: GCA_007844125.1. Classification (NCBI taxonomy): domain Eukaryota; kingdom Metazoa; phylum Mollusca; class Bivalvia; order Cardiida; family Solecurtidae; genus Sinonovacula; species Sinonovacula constricta. The sequence goes on from CM017572.1 coordinate 25,220,710, forward strand.
ATGGGATGGTTGTGCAGCATAGATTACAGACTTCGCGAAAGGCATCTGGCATGACCGGTAGATTTAGCTTCGTCCAGTAGATGATCGTAACTCCCCAGTCCTGCTGTCCGACAACTTTAAATATAAGGACAACATAACCTTTTCTTCTCGTGCTTACTTCGCTTTATTGTTGTTTTAAGCATTCTGATTGGACAGATGCGCAGCGACTAGCCAATCATCATTCAGCTTTCATTTTATCTTTGTTCCGTCTAGCCAATGGCATCGTTACAATATTTAGGTGGGGCACGGCCAGGCAAGTAGCCAAAATTACTATTAGCGACTAGGAGGAAAAAGAAAGAACGAGAATATACAAAGAAATGCGTTTGATCGTAAGTTGGTCAGTGGCAACAGGGAAAGCCTTGCTTCTTTACTATGCCCAGAAGAAGAAACACTTAATGTTTTTATCCGAGATACTTAAATATTTCAAACAGTAGTTCCTGAAAGACAAAAATTAAAGATATTTTGCAATATGTCCTGTTATTTCTTTGTTGTTCTTTCTGTTTGTCAGGTTTTCTTTCTGTCCAAAATTTTTTTTATAGGTTGTGGGTCAGAATGATCAAAATATTTTTGGCCTTTTGCGAAGTCTGTGGTTAGACCCAGACATTTGTTTGGGGTCCATTTCCACTTAAAAAGCTTGATGTCGCCAATAATAAATGGCTGCTGTGATGTTTTTTTACAAAATGTGTCAAACCAGTATAATGTAAATACGCAGAGCTACCTCAAGCATAAACCCAGAATAGGATTTGAACACACAATACTCTACTCCAGAAAAAAATTGCTTCACCAACTGGACAGATGCTATGGCACAATTTTACCTTTGACCTTGTGGAGCCAGGCATCACATGGAAAGAATCATCATTGTGCCTTTTTTGGCCACTTTCTGCTCCTTGTGGTTCTATCATGATCCACTTTGAAGTTGTAGTCCCTGAGCAAGAAAATCCCAGTAAATAAACAGTTATTGGTTTAAATGATTTATGCAATAAATAATATTTACAAAATGACAAAGCTGCTTCTATGACCTACATTCAATACAATTTTTAACATAGTTTGACATCAATCGATAAAAATGGTAATCTAGTTTAGCCCCATTGCATACCCAAATCTAATGATGTCAGTTTCATAACTGGCTGGTCTGGTGTCAGGCTAGTTTGACTGGGTGTCGTTTTTTGTTGGCAGTTTGTGCCATGACAGTGAAGGCAGCACTATAGTGTTTATTCTGTGAGAAGACACCATCAAGTGACTGGTTGTTGGTGGGACAATGAAGTTATTAAAACAATTTAAACATTGTAGTTACCTATGAAAACTGGTGAAATGATAAAATTAATAAATAAAATAATATCTAACCCCCAAATAAATGACCCCCCTGCTGTCCCATATTTTCTACTTACAGGAATTATACTGTATTATTGTCCATGCCAGCTGGGTAGATATATCATCATTATAAATTCTTTTTACAGGAAACATACATTGAACTGCCATAGAATGAAACCTGCTCTCTTCAGTGTGCTGTGCGAAATCAAAGAAAAAACAGGTAGGGGTTATCTCAAAATATTTTTGTATTTTTGTTATAATTGGTATTGCTTGCAAACATGTGTAGTGTTGCCAAGATGTTTATGCCCATCTATAAAAAATACTGTGTTTTGTGTGAAATCATTGAAATCAATACGCCAGCATTGTTTTTTGTTTTGTTTTTATGGAGTAGTAAGACATACAGTAAGAAATAGTTAGCTCAGTCTAAAGTACACATGCTCTGTTCTGCATTTAAAGCAAAAGTAACCCTTAAAGGGGCCATCTTAAAACGTTCCTACAAAATTCTGGGTGCAGATTTCATATTATTCTACCTCGCATGTTTTTCTCATGATAAGATTCCACTGACAAATCATTTGCTAAACCATAATTTTACCCTGTGACATTTCATTTTTACTCTTTATGTCTAAAATGAAACCCTATGAATAGTTAGAAATCTGTGTCATTAAGAGCTTATTGAACATGTGTTAAAATATGTAAAATAAAGATCTTCCTCGGCAGATGATGTTAACCTCACCGTACGCCTCAACTGAACCTCACCTGATAATTCAAAATAAAATGTAAATATTGTGTTTAGTCTTACTCAATGGGCAATGGGATCTGTTTTTTAAATCCTCTTTTTTAACTCGCATTGCAGCTACCCAGAATTCATAAAGATATGCTTATACAGAAATTTGTTCTGTAATAATTAAAGTTTGCATGTTTATGTTTTTGGACTAGGATTTAAGAACTCTATTCGATTAATACTTAATAAATAAATTCAGTAATTGTCCCAACGTGCAAGAAAATGTGCCCAAGCACCCAAACCATCAGGATTATTTTAATTTACATAGATGGTGCCATTTAAATGTCCCTTCTCATTGTAAAAATTGAGTGAACTGGACTATGACAATCTCTAGGAAGAATTCAAGAACTAGAAAAATATAGAGATGGCCTTGTAATAAACATGCAAGATGTATGATAGCAAATAATCAAGTTAAACATGCACATTTTCCCCCTTTTTAAATAAAACACTTCACAATTTTCCCTTTAAGTCCCCAGGCCCCATCCTGTTTTAAAGAGAAATATCATTGATCATTGAAGAATAATACCCAATAAACAAATATTATTTTTTCAGTATATATGCTCTCCAGACTTCATAAGAGTTTTTTCAGAAAATAAATTACAAAATTTATAAAGTTTAGTTTAATTGGTACATTTAAAACAACAACAATGGAACTTCAGCCTTAAGAAAGTGAAATGTTGAAGTATTGCAAATTAAGTTAAGACTTTCACAAAACAATATGATGATGTAAACTACATTATGTAATGATGACAGTGTTAGACAATGCCAGAGTTTAGGAACAAGTCAACACATTTCAGACTACACAGTGCTTGTGTATGAACACTGAGGATTGTGGGGGAGGGGGGAGGTAGATGTTATCTATAAAGTTTGGAGGGCCTAGGGCCATATAAGTGGAGACACTGTCAGGTTTGATGGATATGTGGGCCCCTCACTCTCTCTCAAGTTTTGTGAGCACAATCTGCCCCCAGGCTATAGCTGTTTAGTCCGACCCCCCTATAAGCTGACAAAGTATAAAGACAGTGACCTGCATCTTGTTGTTTGTGAGGATGTTCATGGCTCTACATCATCATGGATAAGAGAAGTACAACCCCTGCTTACATCTTTAGGCCCATATGCACCTATCCTTAGGCCATGACTTTAGCCCAAGTCACCATTTTCTTACCTACAAAAATAAGCTTTTTTATGAAGTTTTAATGTGATTTTAAGCTCAAAGAAGCAAAGTAAAAGTGTCATGCAAAAATACAGACACATAGCTAAATACATAATGAAGATATTGTGGATTGAAATCCTTGACTTGAGCAGTTCTTACTTAAGAATAGTTGGTGAATACTGGCCATATTTCTTCTCCATACCATTCACACCTGATACTCATTAGAATGGTCGCAATATGGAAATTGTACTAAACACCAGCAATTTAGGGTTTGGTTGAGAATTCTGGGATGAACAACAGCACAACATCAGATTTATTCTTTTTATCTGAAGGACTGGTCTGCAAAAAAGCTTTATATGATATACCAGTTACTATTTCTCATGATTCATCTATTAATAACCATTTGCTGATTATTTGTTAGGTCATTATTACTATTTATATTACTAAGATTTTTTTTTATGCATATAAACTCATTTATTATTCCATATCTCAATATTTGTAAACTTTCATCATTGGAGTTGTGTTAGGTGTGGTATCCAATAGTTTGGACCATTTTTTTCTTTTTAAATAAACAAATAAGTCCTGCGAAGTGCTGTTCATTGATGCCCCAGACCTGTGTTTACAATGAAGCATAAATCCATGCTTAACATTGCAAATTGGTATTTCCTATCTGAGCCACACCGCAGAGATATCTTTTCAGTAAACCAAAAAAATCACACAACAACTAACTTTTGATACCATGTGTTGTGTCACGTGGGTAACATACTCTGGCATCGATATATCTGTTTTATACAAAGATCACTATCATACTAATTTTTAGGGTTTGGGAAGAATTATATTAAGAGTGGGTTGTTGTTTTTTTCACGAAGATTACTGTCCAATAATATAACAAGTGTACAAAATTGCTTAATTTTAGACTGAAGTATGAGTTTTTCCAGAAAAATAGTACCAAAATTCCTCTAGTATTCTCCTAGGACCTTACTGTAAAATTAATTTACAAATACAGAAAGTTGCAGATGCGTCATTTCCGATGTACGCTGCACTGTTAACAGTATGACTACAGAATAATTTATAGGCTGTAAGAACTTGGTTTTCTTAATTCTGTGAAAAATCAATGATTGTTAACCATTGTTGTTGCTGTAACAATTTTCAACACTGGTTGTGCGTTTTCAGATTAGTCATGGGCTGGCTTATTGTAAAATGTCTGCCCTTCCCATCACTTGGTGCATTTTTTATGCCTCAAAAAATTTATAGCTACATGGGTATTATTGCAAAACCTTTTGCTGCTATTTTGAAGACAGTAAATAGCAGTCTCATATTAATTTTTAGTTGCTTTAAAGTTATTTGATGTTGTAAGTGACTTGGAAGCAAATGCTGCAGATCATGAGCCGACAGATCCCATCAGGAGCAGGCTGTTCTAGATCTACACTTTTTGCCAATGTTTGATTTCGTGCTACAAATTGTTCAGGGTTTGACTTAGCTACCTTTTGTCAGCATCTGATTGGTTAGATTTTAAATTGACCTTATCTGATTAGTTGATGTCACATTGTCATCAGCTGATTGGTTACATTTTACATTGTCCTCATCTCATTGGTTTAATTTCACATTGTCATCAGCTGATTGGTCAGATTTTACATTGTCCTCTTGTGATTGGTTTCATTTCATATTGTTGTCTCATTGGTTAGATTTGACATTAGCCTAGACTGTTTATGCATAGTCAGTACCCATGTAAGTAAATGTAAAAAAAATATCCTGAAAACAATGACATGTTCATGAAGCAAATCCTGTTGTAACTTCTTGCTGGCAAAGCTTGCTTAAGCTTGGTTAGGTGCTCAATGGCGTTGTAATTGGGGTTTTATTCCTTGGTTGAGGGCATAATGAATTGATAGTTAATGAGCTGTCACTTTCACCTGATACACTCTGGTACATCCTGACCCAGATACTCAGTCTGCCGTTTTCATGCTCTATCAGCCCACCTCCCCTCCCACCCCAACCCCTACTTCCATTCCACTGTCCAAAATAAAAAAGAAAAAAAAAAAGAGAAAAATGTTAGTTATTTGCTGACAACTTCATGACCAAGGTGCCTAGACATAGAACTATTAAGAATCGTAGACTCAACTGCAAAAAGTGTGTATCATTATCAGAGACTCAACTGTAAAAAGTGTATTTCATGATCACACAACTCACAGTGGGCTGATCTCAATCTTTGGAGCATGTCCTGTTTATATTTTATTAAAAATTTAATTGTTTCTTTAGGGGAGGTAGAAAATGTCACCCTTGTTGATGTATTTACACTTTGAGAAACTGCTGAAGGGAATGATACCCTTACAGACAGCCAGTCTTCTAGCTGACTTTATGTTCCTTTTAATGTCCATCTTATAATTTTGTAAGGGTTCTACCACGACCATCATTCACAGAAATTCATCATTACACATTTTTGTGTAAAAAAACTTATTTGTGTTATTTTGCTGATCATTTCCTTTTTAACATAAGAGCACATAAAATTTAGCAAATTAAGAGCTCTCTGTGATTCTTCTGAGTTTGTGTGAGTATTTTCTGCCTCTATTTTAAACTTCCCGGAAACATTGTTCTGACAGCTTTATCTTCACACTGATAAGCCAACAGATAGAAGCAGGGTGAAATATGATGTGGACTGTCTGAGTTTAGTTTAAACAGTGTGATCAGGCTAGCCAAGATGCTTGCATCCCTCTATGTTGATGCAAGCCCCTTATCATGCTTCATTATTTTAATAACTAATCCTTGAATTTTTGTGTGTGCTAACCATTTCTTGCATAGGTAAACATGTCAGTTGATACAAAATTAAGCAGCAGATATTGTAGATCTGGATGAGAAAGCTCTTATCTGGGTCTATCTTATTTGCCTAACTCTGATCAATTCGTGCTAGTGGCAGGATTGGAGGCAGTTTAAAACAATTTGATCTGCATAGCCGAGAAGCTTGCATCCTCTATGTTCTTCGATAAGGGAGGCATAAACATGCATCTGTGTGACATGGAAGGATGGTAACCATGGTGATAGAACCAGTTTTCAGAGGAAGGTGGGAAATATATGGCTCTTGGTTCATAAGGGCCTGGACTGGTGGATAAAGTAAGGCAGTTTAGGTCTAAAAACTTGAGCATAAATCATGAGTCTTTAACCCAGACTAAACAAAACAGAAGTTAAAAAGTTTTTTAGGCTTTCATGTTATTTGTCTAAATTTTACTTGAGGGGGATCTTGTACTTGCTCAGAAATGACTTGAATCAGCTTAGAAAGGATGTGTATTTATAATACCTCTTCTTGCCTCCAGATAGAGGGGAACTGTTGAGTAGTGGCAGAATCATGGACTTGTAACTTACTGCTTAGCTTATTATCATGTGGGTTTGAGTTCCGTTCAGCCAAATCACTTAAAGAGGGTTGGTTTTCCACTTGACCTGGGGTGTACCAGTGGTTCTACCCTGACATATGTCTGGGGACTTCCTCCACTAAAGCAGCTGGACGTTGCTATAATGATCATAATTAGTCACTCCAATTTATTTAAAAAACAAAACAATCTTAAAAAAGAACAAGACAATGATATGTAAGTTATATAGAAAACTGAAGTCTTATTTCATGGCTATAGATCTATAACTTCTCCGTAGATATTTAAGTTTGACATAAGCAAGTTCTTGTTTTGTTTTTTAATTTATACGTTTGTACCATAGTTTTGTGCTGCTTTTGCCAAGTATGTTGTAGTTTTTGCTTTAAAAGATTTAGTTTTACTGGTATGTTAAAAATGTAAATAGACTGGTGGTTTTATCATTACTAAATAGGCAGTAACATTAAAAAGATTTTTGTTTTTCGCCCTTGGTTATGTCTGTAGATGGAAAACAATGTTGTCCTTTCGTGACAGTGTAAGAAATGTTCAAATTACTGAGCTCTTAAACCGAGATATATTTCCCATTCTATTTCTCTTATTTGTTTAACAACCCTATATACCTGGTGCTCGTTAGAACTGTCTGTAGGAATAAAATGTTCAAAAAGCAACCTCTAAATAACATTTTATTGAGAATTATGGGATATATTGCACCATCAGAAATCAGATGCTACGCTTCTCATACGAATCTCTGTGGTACTGTTAAGAAAACTAATGGGAGTAGAAAGCGACAGTGGTGAGATGTAAGGAAGAATGTTAAGTGCTTGATTAATGGCTTGAGAGATTGAAAAAAATCGATACGAGAGAGAAGTATTGTCTGGACTTTTCTGCAGCCCCTGATACCATCCTAGTTATCATTGCTACGATAGCTAGTCAACAGCTAGTCTACTGTCTTCATGTTTTTTCATCTGTTTCAATCTAGATAATGCAACATGTATTTACAAGTAATGCGAAATCTTTGATATGTTAGCAACTGCTTGTAGAAAGTTAAAAAGACATGTTGCCAGAGACTGTAACAAATAGTGCAGATCTTGATTAGACAGCTCTGATCGGAACCTCCTGGTTTGTCTGGATCTGCAAAATTTGCCTCAGCTTGGTAAGAATGTTATATGTGGTGTTGTTAATTGTCTTTACTAAGATGTGATAAATATGTTGTTTACATAATTATTCAAATCTGAGATTTTGGTTTATTTTAAAATTTTGCAGAGGCTTAGCTGGAAAGACTGGTCAGAGATAGTAAGCATTAGATAGTTGAGTGGTTGATAGAAAAATAAGGAAATAAAAGAAAGTTGGGGAAAAAAGATGAAAAGGGGAGAGATGGGGTAAAGGAGAACATTGAAGAGAGAGAGAGAAAGGGAGAGAGAGAGAGATTGAAAAAACTTGCAACAGATAAGAAATGAGGGTACAGAAAGATAACTATGCCTGATCAGAGAAGGGTTATCTATAGAGATAAAGAGATAGAAAAAGAGTAGGGCGGAAAGAAACAGACATGTGACAAAGACAATAGAAGTGCTGAAGATTAGAGAGTAAGATGACAATAAGAGATATATAAGACATGTAGAAAAAAAAAATGAAAAGAGGCTTTTTAAGAGAGAGTGATAGTCAAAACTAACTGATATAGACAAAGGAAAAAGAGTTAAAAAAAGTAATGGAGTGACAGCCAAAAATGAATAGAATAGAGAGGGGGGAAAAAAGAAAAAAATGAAAAACAAGGGAGAATGAGACGAGCGGATCAAGTGACAGTATCTTCCCTCCTCACAACCTGCTGCTAATTAAGTGAAGATTCCTTGTTGCATTATCTTGCACAAGTTTTCTGTGTCTAATTAAGTAAGTTGAGAGGCCGGGTGATGAAACTGGCTAATCTTGATGATCACAGGGGGGGTTAGTGAGGTCCTATTGTTATAGACCATTGTCTAGCAGTTATTCTGTCTAGGATCTAGAGCCTAGGTGGTTGCAGCAGCTGGAGTTGTAGAAAATTATGTCTTGTTGATACTGTTGATTTGAAATTATCTGATTCATGATTGGAAAATGAGTCTGTGGTTTATAAGGTATACTAAAATGGTATTTGTGCATGAATAAAGTATTGTTGATAATTTAGCCAGTGAAAAGGGAAGAAAAAGACAAAAATGTAATTAATCCAAGCAAACAACAAACAACTTGCTCTTTGTATGATTTTAGTGGTGAAGCTGTTGTATATGGTAACAGTTTATTGCTGTCCTGACTACTTACCTGTATCTATTACAGCAACATTTTTATAAACGTTTATTATATATTGCACCAGGCACAATGTATACAAACAATTTTTAACCATTTTGTGCATAAACACGCCATTTTATGCCCCTGCTCAACCTGCAGTGACTTTGCCAAGATGTCACATAGCTGATGCAAGATAAACACATTTAGTAGAATTGCTAAAGAAACTTTACTGTGAGTTAAATTATCTTAAAGAAAAGATGTATAAACATTGTATAAGATAGCAATTAAAATTAACAACAGCATAGTATTTATGATGGAAAGGGTTAAACAACACTTATCGGTTTATGTGGTATAAGGCCCAAGGATACAATGCAAGTTCAATAGCTATTGTTTTGTCGGTCTTCTGTGCCATATGCTTCTTGTTTTGAGTTGTTTTATTATGATTTTATAGTTTAACAGGAGTTAATATGGCTTTAATCTGCCAAGCATGAACATGTATCAGGCTTAGGCACATATAAATTCTTCACAATCAGATCCTATTATTTGTTGCTGAGTCTTCTTTGTCTTTTCATGCAGTTGTCAGCACACAACAATTCCTTTGTATTGCTTATTTATAAATGAAGCAAGGTTTATAAATAGTCATTGTGATGTATTTCCAAAATAAAACATAGCATGATGCAGATTAATTTGAAACATGTTTTTTAATTTTTAAAACTGTCAATTATTTATAATGACCGCATAGGGGGTAGGGTGGAAGAGTGTGTGTGTGTGTGTGAGGGGGTGGGGGGGGTGCTGATTTTATTTGCCAATAGGTCAAATTGCCCTGACACATAACATATGTGGAAAGGGTGAAGTATGAGTTTCTCTCTGGGTTGTTTGATTTGCCAGAGACATTGCACGTTGCATAATTGATGCTGATGAGGTTCCCCTCTTAACCTGCTAAGCACAAATTCATCAGGCGTATGAAAATATCGTCGATTCAAATAAGCTAGCTCCTGTTGGGAGCCATCTGATCTGGATCTGCATTATTTGTTTCAGGTTCTGTTGTAATATATGTAGTTTTATTTGTATGTTATTTTAGAAAATACTACAGAAAATGTATGGATTATGAACAAATGTAGCAGGTTATGTTTTCTGAATGATGTGTCACTGGAACAATGCTGATGCACATGTTTGGCTGACTAAGATAAGGGTAGCAGGTCCAAGATAAATTTTTTATCAATATATCCCACAATTCTCAACTCTGTGTTCTTCTAAATTATCACATTGATTTATCACATTGAAACAATTAAAATGAGTACCAGGTCTGTAAGGTTTAGAAAGAAAAGAAAAAAAGAAAAGTTTTTATTTTGTCGGCATGGAAATGTTTCACATTACTCAAACAAAACTGACACATATAAGAATTCTCATTTCAAGACAAGTCTAATTAGTACCAGGTATGAAGCATTTGGAGGAGAAATAAAGATGCAAGTTTTTTGGTGTTTTTTTTTTTTTAAAGTTCTTTCCTTGTGAAGTTCTGCTTAGTCTGGTGCACATGTACAGGAGCTTGTGAGTAGAGAATTTAAAATGTTTCCAATCATTATTCAGCCAAATCATTAATATTATTATTATTGTTATTACTATTATTATAATTATTATTATTTTTATATTTTTATTATTATTATTTTTATTATTATTAGCCAGTTAGGAAGATTATGATGCCTACCAGGTATATAGGATTTTGGGGAGAGATATAAAGCATTTAGTATTAGAAGTAGACATTTTACTCTCAGCCCTATGAAATAATGCACAAATTGATCATATCTATGCAAATAGTGTAGATCTAGATCAGCCAGCTCTTACTGGGTCTTCAGCAATAAGATTCTGGTCCTGTAATAAAGTTGTAAACAAGACCTACTGATGGAGGCTCAGTTGCAAATCATGAATCATGAAAATGAACAGTTTTAAGTGGCTTCTAGCAGACATCTGTGCTGGGAGCTGGCAAATCTTGACCTACACTTTTTTCTGAAGCCTTATAAATACAGCTTAACAAGCTAAAGGTTAAATCTGATATTTGGCTCTGGTCCTACCTTCCAACTGTTAACATGTACCAGGGCTTCCGAGCCTCAGGACTGCCCCCTAGAGGGTCATTACTGGCAGACACTGACAGTTAGGACCCCAGTGGAACACTTGTCCACTACCTCTAACTGGCAGGCTAATTGATATTTATGCCAGCATGGAGAATGTTGACATTCTCTAAATGGGCCCAGAGGGACCTATTCGGCTTCCATGACATGACTCCTATCACAGACCTGCTGCTGCAGATACTTGGTCATGATAGCCCTGATCTTGCAGAGCCCTAGATAGGAGGAGTACAACACTTGCCAACTCCCTTATTTCTCCTCCAGACCCTTTAGGGGTGGTTACACTAAATACGGACCGGAAGTAGAATGTGTGACATGGACTTTTTCTCTTTAGTAACAGTCTGTTGCTATGTTTTGGCATTACATTTTATATTTTGAAGATAATCTTAATCTTTTGGTGTCAAAAGGAAGTTGAAACCATGTAGAATTAAAAGAAAGAAGTGTTGAACCCCTATGCACAATAATTGACTGATCCACTTTGACAGGAAGTACATATTTCACTGAAATTTGGGGGTTACCGAATGGGCAATTTGGCGGTATGTGCAGTCTGTGAAGCAGAACCTTCTTACAAATTGCAAAAGTTGGTTTATTTCTGGTTCTTTCTGATAGACAATAAATAGCTTGTTACACCTATTTATGGTTATGGGGGTCCATCATAACTTGGTCATGGTGCAATTTGTTTCCAACTATTTGCGCGATTCACTATAGAATATAGAACAATCTTATTTAGTGGCATTACTTATACCTGGTACTCACTGGAATGGTCTTAGTCAGATAGTTACGATGAGTACCAGCAATGTAGGGTTTGGTGCAGAATTAAGGTTAATATATGGCAACACAAAATCAGCTTTACATCTCTTTTTTTGTAGCTCTGTCTTGCTACATTTGTTAATAAAACAGATTTTCTCTTAGTCATCTGCTTAGGTCTACATGTGCTGATTACTTGACATAGAGTTAGAGACTCAGAAGCCACAATTATATAGATCCTAATCAGAGATCTAGATCTACATTAATTGTGTAAGCCAGATCAGTTTACTCTTTGCAGGTTAAGAAATATCATACCTTCTCCCTTATCTCTACATTGCCGCCCCTTTGTCTTATTTTCTGCCAGCAATCAAAATGGAAGTGATGGGTAAATAGTAACACTAGAAAGAATTATCATTGGTTATAAAAAAGTTCAGAAAATGGTAGTAGTCTCCCTTGTTTTTTCTCAGCTCATATGTGTATTTCTGTGATCAGTGTCAGGATGATGTAACTGGGTGTAGAACTATGTTTATGGCATGCTGTCACTATGAAAGTTGTTGTATATCAGCTGCAAGTGAACCTGGTCCATTGATATTGTTATATTTTGTCAAATCTTGCTAAAAAGTGAATAAGTAAACAAACGTACTCTAACCAAAATGCTAGATTCAGGGGCCTATGTTTATTGACTGATTAGAGGCACCGACTTATAACTACTTAGAATGAACAATTAGTTTTATCTTGGTTAACTACTTAACTTTTCACTCTTGGTCAGGGTGTTTCATGGTCTGGGGATCTTTCTCCCAATAATAAGGTTGATGTTGCCAATAAAACCATAATTATGTCCATTTGTTGTTATAAAGAACATAACAAACTTGCTTTTGTTTGGCTGGAGTCATTTTTTTTAAGAATCATATTGGTCTTTCGGAAAACATCATTAGAGTATGACCAATCAGATTAAAACATATTAAAATCTGACCAATCAGATTAAAACATATTAAAATCTGACCAATCAGATTAAATCCTATAGAATCTGACCAATCAGATTAAATTACATTTGAATCTGACCAATCTGCTTTTTTTTCATTGGAATCTGACCAGAATGATGATCACATTAAAATTCATAATTAAGCTGATAAATCAGATGCATTCTTTACAGATGATTATGTTTTGACTTAAAAATGCAAGGAGTTTTTATATGAGATAATTAATTAATAATCTTTCTAATACAATTTTGCACTGGGCCTAGTAGCGCAATTGGTAGAGCATCGGCACCAGGTACAAAAGGCCCCGGGTTTGATCCCGGGCAGTGACATACCAAAGTCATTAAAAAGGGAAGGGGTATAGCTCCCTTGCTAACTCTCAAGCAAAAATAAAGGTAGTTCGCTAACTGGTTGGCACAGTGTCAGGATAATGTAACTAGGTGTGGTATCATGCCAGGTGATCATGGCATGCTATACACAGTTAAGGCAGCACAATGTCTGCTTCAAGTGGACACCGTCTCCAGATAACTGAAATGCTGTTGGTGGGACAATAAACCCAATAAACTAACTAACAATATTGTTCACTGTTAAGATATTTATTGTAAGTACGTCATCAGAGGTCCTTTGGGGATTATAAAATATTTAGTCCTCAACTAATTGCATGTACATTCTATTATAGGAATCAGTCAAACGGAGAAGCTTTAACTCTATTGCCTTATTTAAATTTTGTTTATTATTCTTACAAAGATCCTGATCTATGTGTTGAAATTTCTTCTTGATATTCTTAAGCTTTAATTGGAAAGCATTCTATGTTATTGTTTTTTTCCAAACCGTATATTTAAGCTTTTCTAAGATCAGTTAGGAAAACTATCTACAGCTCAAAGTCCTGAAGTTTTGTGCCTTGAAATTAGATATGACCATGTGAGTTCATGTAAGCTGTTATCTCCGACAAAAAACTTAAGTTTTATGTGTGATCAGTTTTAAGTAAGATTGACAGTTTTTCTGAGTTTTGTAAAAGTTAGTACATGAGCTTCTTTTTTTTTTTTGGTAAGTGGGGGGTAGGGTCCAATTTGCAGAAGGGCTAGTGGGAGGTTGTGACAAGTTAGTAATTAAAATTTGTGCTACTCGATATTGATCAGGCCAAGTCTCCTCTTTCCTTAGAATCCGTCGTAACTGCTGGTGGCTCTCCAGACAGCATCGGTATCGGGCCACGATGGCAGAGAAAGTATTGATGTTTTCTCGGGTTCTCACGCTTTTCAGTGATTTTTTTTCCTCAGTTCTAGTTTGTTTAGGTCTGAAACTAGCTTGTTTAAACAGTGTGATACCAAAATAAAAGTTATAAAACATCCTTACTCGTTAATTTTGTCTCAGATGTTTTGTTTCTTTAATTAACTTTTTTTATTGCTGGGGTAGTGTTCTTGCATATACTGATGTACCTCTAAAGAATTTTCTTTAGTTTTAAATTTGGTTACAGTTTTTTTAATGTTCTTAATTGCATCTGAGTTTCAAATTACATTAAATGAAGTTAAAACATATACCAATATTGTAGTACTAAATGAATTTTTTATTGATTTTTTTTTTTCAGAAAAGGTTTGTCAATTACATCTAAGTTAGTTCTTGTGCCCAATCCACAATTTTTCTTCAAAGCTTTCAAAGTGGGCAGTAGTTTGAATTTGAAGAAATGATTAAAATGAATACCAGATGGATTGGAAATATGGGTTTTAAGTTAATGAGTAGAACATTTTGAAGGTTGGTTCAACATCATGTTTGGCACTATAAGAGGTTTCTGCATTTAATGAGGTCGAGGATGCCAGCGAGCTTGGAACCGTTCTCGTTGGTAACACCGAGATTGTTCTGAGGGAGCGCAGGTTGCACTGGTATGGTCATGTGTGTAGACTGCCTACAGAAGATGTCAGACAGTGTCCTGAACAATAAGGTTGAAGGGAATAGAACGGTTGGTAGACCGAAAAGAAACTGTATCACTTGGTCAGGCAGACTTGTTAGTAACTGATACAAGAAACTGGAACTTATGAAAGACTCCAAAATTGGGGAAAACTTTAGCGGAGTAGTCATAGTCTCTCTATGACCGAGTTGTAGAGTCACTGATATGTAACTTCCTCCTGTGACAGTTTAGCTTCCCTCAACACAGTCTGGGGAAAAAAAGACTTCATGTTGGAAGGTCTTCCCCCTGACCCAGGGAGTGCTGGTGGTTCTTCCCAGTCATTTATCTGGGTTTTTCTTCTTTACAAATAGTTGGACATTGCTATAATGACAATATTTGTGTTGCTGTGAAGTGTCTTAAAAAAATAAAACATAAGAATCAGTCCATCATGGTGTGGGTTTTCAAGTCACAGTCTTGGGAGAAGCCTTAATGTTCTGTAGCTCTGTGTTAGAATGTCTGCATTGCATACCTTCTTTTATCAAGGCATTGACCAAGGGTCATAGTCATAAGGAAATTTCACTATATTTTGAACAATTTCCTATGATGAAAGGAAATTTATTCGGTGTAATTATTTTCTTATATCTAAAGAAATCTTTCAAAGTTATGAAATTATGAAAACTTCTTTAAAGAGGAATATGATGACTGTTATTTTTTGTTATTTTTGTGTCACAAACAATTGGTGATCATAGCCAATAATGATAAAAAATGTATTAAATAAAATCGTGGACACAAATGATCAGCACTAGAATCGTCAAATTGTTTAATGCACCAAACTAAACTAAACTGCCCTCTGGTGTCATTTCTGTCTTCACGAAGCTTGTATTGTCTTGCCAGGCTATTGGAATTTCTCTGATTGTTAATGACTGAAAAATTCAAATGAGACGGCCCTGATTAATGTGGAATGAGACCATGCTCTGATTTATACTAGTGTGAGCTTGTGGCTTGATTAATTGTGGGGTGAGACTTTTGTCCCCCACTTTGTACCACTGTGTCATGCAGAATGTTTCAAGCTGAAGCTAGATTCTGAACCAAATTTAAGAAATGCATTCATTCATGCATGCTTTTCAATTAGAAATACAAAGAGAACAATTTAAGGAACAAATCATGTGTGATAATTATATTTGATTATCAAGTTAGGATTTGTATCTTGTCAGATGGTGTTATTCAGGAAACAAAGATACTTAGCATTTTTTTTATATTGCTGACTGCTTTTAATGTCATAATTATGAAAAGATAAAATGTCTTTAAACAATTATTAAATTACATTTTCAAGAGTCTACAGAGTTGTACACAAAAAGGGCAATATCTTTTTTCAACAGGGGCTTAGACCTTAGATGTCTAAGAATTCTGGTAATATTGTGTTGACTGAACTGACTTGAGAACTGTTCATATCTTGTTGCCACATATTTTCTCTCTTTGCAGTCACAAGAGAAAATATTATCAGAAATAATGAACTGAGTAACTAACTAAATAACTAAGAAACTAACTAACTAAAACTTCTTGCCTGAGCATCAGTAGACAATCTCTGAAAGACTTAAAGGGTTGTAATAGAGACATTGACACACAAAAAAATAAACAAAATTTCGTAGCTTGAGGTTTAACGGCATGTTTGTAGTGTTCACAGTAGAGCAGGTTTTGAGTGTCACAGGTGTGTAATACAGCTGAAATTTAAACACCCGCTACTTCATCATACCACAGGGGTCAATTAGTGTCCTTGGTCACACCTAGTAGGAGGAGTTTAGGGTCACCACAGCAACATTAATGATGAATAGGCGGGGCTTGGGGTCACCACGGTGACAATAATGATAGTATAGGGTCACCACTGGAGAATAGGGGCTGTCAGGTGTCAAACTGCCATGGTGGTAGTGGATTGCAGCATATGGCATAGGGGACTCCTGCTAAGTGAAATGAATGTGTTCAAATATGGCATTATATCCCATATTTCTCTATGAAACCTAACTTTGTATGTGCTTATTGGAAGTGTCTTATGAAGAGAATTTAAACCATTACCAAATGAAGAGCTCAGTATTAATCAAGATTTTGCACAAGATGTTAAGGTCAAGCAAGGAGGATGGCTGATAAACCTAAACATTTCATTTTGTTTTCACCCTTGACATTTCTCCAATATTGAAAGAATTGTTTACATGTTAAAGAAAGTGTTTAAGGCTGAGTTCAAGTATTTTCGACACCAGAATGTTTGCTTGATGCTTAACCAAATAAATAACTTGGGCAAGATGTTTTGTTTTGTGAACAAACATTTTCCAATACATCTCATAGCACTAGTTCACTGAATGCTTTATCTAGACATTAAAGTAAACAATTGCATTCTTCTCTTTGCAGTATTAAGTATCAGAAATTCTCAGGAGGACGAGCCCCCAGATCCCCAACTGATGCGTCTCGACAACATGTTGATCGCCGAAGGCGTTGCCGGACCAGAGAAGGGTGGTGGTTCATCGGCAGCCGCCAACGCAACCGCGGCCGCGTCAGGAGGACAACCAGACAGTGCCATCGAACACTCAGACTACCGTGCCAAGCTGGCACAAATACGACAGATCTACCACACAGAACTTGAGAAATATGAACAGGTATGTGTCATTGTTGGAAATTTTGACTGGGTAGCGCTCAAGGTTTCAGGGAGGGGGATAGTGAAAATGGTGGTAATTGACAATTGATGCACAGTTTGGGACATAAGTTGAAATATTATTTTTATAGTTTATACCAATTAAATAACTATTTTTAGGTCATTTATTCCTTTTCTGTACATTACGTCGATAGGTAGAATGTTTTATTTAAGCTTTTTATTAGGATGTATTTTAGGTTTTAGGTAGAAATTAATAAAAAGCCAATCTGCTTAAATGTATTTTATCTGTAAATGTCAGTGGCTAATTTATTGCGTAAATCACTTCAAGTTGCTTTGTTGTTTAAAGTTTTCTTTTATCTCGTACTAATAGTTAAATAGTTCAATCTGTGTAAGAACATTACTTTATAACTACTTGAGGTAATGTTCTCTATTTATTAATATTTTTCTACTTTTAATCAAGTTTTCTCAAACTAATTGTGTCTTTTGTATGATTATTACTTGCTTTATTTTTGGAGCACTGTTCTCATTCTTTATTATGTTTCCTAGATATAATTATATATTAGATATATGTGAGATTTTTAAATTGGATTATTATTAGTAAATATAGAATATGATACAATATTTTAAAAAATCTCAATGCAAATAACAGGCTGGGGCTCCCCTCACCGCGTGGGTTCGAGTCCTGGTCGGGGTGAGAACTTTCATGTGGGGAGGTTTTCCAGCTAATCTGTGGTGTGCCGGTTGTTTTACCCAGACGTAAGTCTGGGGGTCTTCCTTCACCAATAATTGGCTGGACGTTGCCAATATTATAATTGTGTTGGTGCGATGTAACAAAAAACAAAACACACGCTCCTTTTTTTACATGAGTAATGCAGATACGCATTCATTCATGCATGCTCTTCAATGAGAATTACATACAGAAAATGCCATTTGACAAATAATGCATTGCAGAATTGCAATTGGGCAATCTAGGGTTGTCATAGAAATATTTTGAGCAGGCTCAATTAACTTTTGAGGAGGCTAGGCTATGCGAGCGCCCAAGGTGCGAAGTGTTGCTAGGGGGGTTCGGAGGCATGCTCTTGACCGATTTTCTTGTTGTTGTTTTAAATTTGAGGCGGCCCGAATTTCATTTGAGTCGGTCAAATCGGCCGCCAGACGCCTCCTAATGACAACCCTGTAATTGTTGTTTAGCTTATGGTGTTTAATTCATCTGTGATTTTTAGATATTTCAAAAGCAGTGTCAATTTTTTTTACAGTTGTGTAGTAATATTGTTTCTGTTTTTTTTTCATCCATTATTATTTCTGCCAGAGCCATAGATAAGAGGAATACCTCTCATGCTGACTCCTTTTTTTTCTCTTAAATCCTTTATACCTAGTTCTTATTAGAATTGTCTTGATATAAAAATTATAATGTCTGAATTCTTGCTTAGCCTCCTATCGCGTTGGTTCAAGCCCAGTTCTGGGCCATGTAGTTAATGTGGGAAGGTCTTCCAGCTGACCTGCGGTGTGCCAGTGGTTCTATCCAGATATTTGTCTGGGGGCTTCGCCCACCCCCACCCAAATAGCTATGTGTCACTATAATGATCAAAATTGGTCGCTGCAATGGATCTCAAAAACAAAACAAACGAAAATTATTACGAGTTTCAGCAATATAGCATAATAGTAGAATAGAATTTATACATGGCAACACAAAATCAATTAGCCCTCACCATGAACAATGTAAATCTGTCTAAGTTTTTAGCTTTACCTTTCTAACTAAATGTTGTCTGCATGGATTTTTATTGTATCTTAACAAATCCTCTTTTGACCTTGTGTCCCCTTTTCTAATTTCTTTGAATATTTTCTTCATTTATATCCTCTGCCAACAAAACAATGTATAATAGCTCAATCTTAATCAGCAAAAATACAATCACCATACTAATTATCATTCCCTCATTTTTTTAATGGCAATGTAATTGGGGGCACGGGGGGATGATAATTTCATTGTATGTCTGTTAATTTCATTGTATGTCTCATTTTCATGACATATTTTATTTACTCTTTTTTTTTCATATGAATGTCTCAATTTTGCATTTGAATTAGATTTGATGATTATATTAGTTTGATAGATAACCATATTTTTTGCTTTGTTGTCATTGTATATGATTGCGACATGTATAATGGGAAATCTTGAACTACACCTTGTATAATATGATTCACTATCATGCTATATCTATATAAAAAGCTTTTTCTCACCGGAGTATATTCTCACCTTTTAACCCCACCTCTGCCTTGCTGCTGGCTAGTTTAACAGCTAGAGTTTATTATTTTTGTTTTAGTCAATATTTCCCATTTCTTTTTTGTATCATGCCAGGGTTTGCTGCTGTTTTGTTTCTTTTTATTTGCAATCTTGTTTTTTCTCATGCTGGTAGCTATCGATGGTTGTTTGACATTCACATAACTTTTAGTATTCTCAACATTATGCTATGGAAAAAAAATAGGTTTCAGTGACATAAGCTGTTTTTGCAAATTGAAACATGGAATCAAATATTTAACAAGGCTTTCAAAAGGCTTAATAAATTGTTTTGCAATTACACAGATTGAACTAATTGACACAAAAAAGATAAATGTCACCTATTAAAAGTGGCAGTGTTTAAAATTTGGAAATGCATGATTTAAAGCAGCAAACTCTGGTTCACTCTTCATGGTATGTCTACTATTGAAAAAAAATAAAAATTTAAAATAATTTACCTTGCAGCACAACATAATTCTTTTAGATCCATAACAAGCCATTTACCAACATAACAACAAGTCAGTAAGACTATACCATGGAGATTGCTATTAAAAGCCCGTTGATCAACGTTCTTCATCTCTCTTTTGACATTTGCAGCTAATTTACATTTTCAAGCTCTCTGGCTTTAATTTTTTTTGAACACTTTTGAAAGCTACAGGTTACTATCTCTGTAATCTTAGATTAGCACTGTAGCATACTGGATTTTCTTGCATTCATGATAGTGGTAGCTCTGAATGCTTAGGTTCCCAATGCATGGGTTCGAGTCATGTTCTGGACAAAGAACTTAATGTGGGAAGGTCTTCCAGCTGAGTAACGGTGCACTAGTGGTTCTAACAAGACATGTGTCTGGGGTCTTCGTCCACCAAAAAGCTGGACATTGCTATAATGATCATAATTAGTTGCAGCAATGCATTTAAAAAACAAAACAGATTCATGATTATAAGCTTGTTAAAACATTTGATAAGAAAATTATTAAATGCAAGTCTGATGTTTTAAATAAATAATAAAAAGTGTTAAAAAAAAAGTAACTTGATTGGGTCTTGAACATTTAATTAGAAAATATTTCCAGTTGCTAACTAGTTAAATATAATAATATCTTTTTAATAAAACTTATAGCCATTTTTTGGCATGGGGTCATTTTTGTTTGATTTTGCAATTTTTGCTTGTTGTTTTCAAGATAAATGAAGAACCTTGATTGCATATGTTGTGAACCTTATTTACAAGCTTGCCTCCCTTCCTTGTACACTGTGTAGCCCGATTCTGAGAGCACGGATCTTCAAAATAACGATTACCAAGCAAAACTTGCACGGATTCGCAACATATACCAGACTGAGATGGCAAAATATGAACAGGTAGAGGTTGTTTCATCCTCATGTTTTATGCCCATTGGTTGTGTGTCTTGGCGCCGGGCGATCTTTTTTAGTTGTTTTTTTGTGTGTGTGTGGTGGTGTGCTTGGTAGGTTGGTTTGGTAGAAGGATTATTTCCCCTTATGTATTGGAAGATTTTAAGTACACGGGTTGTATCCACAAAGATTTTAGTTATTTTTCTCTGCAGGAGAGAAGTTCCGTTATTCATAAAACTACATTAGTCCCAATTCATAAGACCTTTTAATCTAAGAAATTACCTTTCATTTTCGATAATCTTTCATAATTTAAAAAAAATTTACAGTTTATTTGAGAGAAAAATAAGACTCTTTTTGAATACGACCCCTGGCCTTTGTCTCATGCCCTAACATTATTCATTAAAGAAAAAACGGGCTCAAATATATCTCAACTCCAGATTAATGATAGATCATTAAAATTGCCTTATCTGTCAATTAAAATGAGAAATCTTTTAATTTATGTGAAAACTATTTGTTAGAATCATCTCAAGACATCTTTAATGTGTACCAACTAACTAAAAACCAGGTTTATTGGAGAATTTAAAATGAAGCATTTTTAAAATGCTGAATTAATTAATAACCATCCTAATTCTTTGTTGTTGGTACAAACTATAATCATCTTAATACATTGTTTTAATAAGTACCAAAAATAAAGGGCTCAATGAGAATTATGTGTGTGTGGGGGGCGGGGGTTGCAACTGTGGCATTGTGATAGTCACCGATTTGCAACTCCTCTGACTGCTTAGCCACCAACTGCATGAGTTCTAGTTCCATTCTGGGTGAAGGGCTTAATGTGGGAAGGTCTTCCAGCTGACCTGCAGTGTACCGGTGGTTCTACCCAGGCATAAGTCTGGGGTCTTCCTCCACCAATCATCCGCTGGAGGTCACCAATATTATCATAATTGTGTCGGTGCGATGTTAAGAAAACAACAAACAAACCCCTAAACCTTTAGTTGTAGTGTTTGTAGTGTTGCTGTGGTGTTATACATTTGTTAACTTACAGTAGCATTAGTATTACTAACATTGAGGTGGTACATTGTTATAACACTGGTAATGAGTATTAGAATTGACAAGATTGTAAATCTCCTTATTTCTCCTCCAAACCCTATATACCAAGTACCCAGGAGAAACGTTTAAATGAGACTAGTTAAAAAAGTACTGACATTATCGGGTTTGGTTGAGAATTATGGGATATAGGGCTGAATAGACTTCTTTTTTCTAACATAGAGTGATAGATAGTATTTTCTAATCATGCATGACTGTTTTCTGTCGTAATATGCAGCCCTGAGGTTGCAAAACTTTGAACTAATATCTGATGATAAATCTCAGAATCTGATTGGTCAAATTTGAGAAAGTATGTTTTAAATAGACCATTCAGGTCAACCTGCTGATTTTCTGGTATTAAAAGTTGCACAAAATGGACTTACTTTCTGAAAGAAGTGCACAGTTAAAGTATATAAAGCACTGTTTCTTTCTACACATGCAGACATCTATAATATATGATGAGAATCCTTTAAGTTACAATAATTCAGATAAAAAAAATAATATTGTGAAGATATTAATTTCTTAAATTGTCCTTTTATTGGTGTCCATCTAAAAAAAAACAGTATTTATACCGTCTTACCAGTAATCTTACTGCTTCAGATGATGAATAATTAGAAATCAAGCCTTATTAAATAAAACCCTTGTACTCTAGCTTATGTCTATTTATGCCTTTGCAAAACATACGCAGTTATCTGTACAACGAAAGGTTTATTTGTAGACAGGTTTATCATAGAATCTATAATTCAATTACAAATATATATATATATATATATATAAAAAAATCAACAAAATTTGGCGAACTTTCCAAAGCATATACATATGAATTTAAGAGTGAGGTCAAGCAATGCACTTTTCTTTGCCCTTAGTTACTGTTGCTATCTGCTCAAAAGCTTCTTTACATGGAGATGCTTAATTGCAAACTACACAGGTACACAGTAGGACACGATGTGTCCTCAGAATTTTTCTGCGATGTTATAAGATTTTAAGTCACTATTACCTGTAGGCAAGCCTTTTATTATATAATTATGAAATTTGTACTCATAAAGATGGATATGGGAAAGGCTGTTGTTAGTTTCGACCTGTTCAGAGCCGTGTATACTTCACATGCTGGAGGTTGCTGTTACGATTGTCCTCATTCACTTGTGCGCATTTTTTCAGGGGTAAATAAATTGCCACTTTTTGATTGGTTTAAATCAGATGGTTTGGAACAGTCCATTTGCTTGATTCAAAGCCAATAGTATTTAATGCTTTCAAGTCAATGTTAATGTTCCTCTACGTAATGGCATCAAGTTTTAAAAATATAGTTTTTGCCCTAAAGTGGCTGTTTTTTTTTTGATTTTTGTTGTTTCTTAACAATTTTAAACTCTTTCATGGGGGCACCTATGGCATAGTGGTAGAGTTGCTGACTTGTAGCCCTACTGACTACTTTGCCTCTCACCATGTGGGTTCGAGTCCCATTTGGGGCGAAGGATTTAATGTGGGAAGGTCTTCCAGCTGACTTGCAGAGTGCCGATGGTTCTACCCAGACATTTGTCTGGGTTTTCCAGACATTTGTCTGGGTTTTCCTCTACCAAATAGCAGCATTGCTATAATTTTCTCCGCAATGTCATTCAAAAACAAACCCTTATATTAACTTAAAAATGTATGAGACATTGCAAGAAAGTACTTTTTATGTCGTATGTAATAACCCACAAGCCATTCCAGGTTTTATTTAGTCAATTTTGTTTAATTTTCATCAAAATGAAGGGGGGAAAAATACAGCACATTTATTAGTGTGTCTTAAAGGTCATGGTTATGGAGAAGGTTGCCATGACAATTGGATAATTGTAGCATGATTGTTCCATCAAGAGGGACTTGTTTCATTGGTTGGTGTACCTAAAAACACTGATATCTGTAGATTTTTCTAAATAAATGCTATTTTTTATAGCAACCATCAGTGCTCCAGATTTTGATGTAAAATGACTTGCAATTAAAATCTTATCGTACTAATACGATTTGGGGAAAGGGAAAACAATTTACAATCAATTTTCTTTCGTTTTATTTACAGTAAAAATTATCAGGGCAGAAATGTATATACACACTGGTTGGGGTAAAAGATATGGGTGCACCATTAATTGATTACATATTACAAATGAATTTAGCAGTCAAATCAGATGTATGCAACATGATGTGCTAGGGTAAAAATCACCCTGTATGATTAGTGCAGTAGCTGCTTCTAGGAAACTGGTCGGATATTTAAAATGTCAAAAAAATTATCTAGAGCACTGAACAATAATACATCACTCACTCTCAGGATTTGTGGGCTTTGTGTAATGAAGAACCTCAACTTTTATGATAGTTTTTGCTTGAACAATGATGTAAAATACATGTTTTACTTTGTAAGTTATTCATAAGCTCCTACATATTTTACTGCATCAGTTAAATCCAATTGTCCTTTGTCTTTTTATGTAAAATCGTACATAACATTAAATTTAAAATACTTTAAATTTTTAAAAAAAAAGCACCAAGGCTAAACAGACATTTAAATTCTATTTGATGTTACTAAGAATTATGTTTTAACTTGTTTCTCTAACTTACTTATTAGCACTAATAAAGGTAATTTTTATATTTGCCTGTAATGAATAATGTTACCTGTTTTTACAGGTAATATTTGCAATGGTTTGTGACAGACAGCTTTGTGTATACCTCAATGTATTGTAGTTAAATAGCAAAAAATGAATAAATAATAAAAACATATTATATTGTATCTAGCTAGTTATAAAAATGTAAAAACCAGAATCAAAATATAAAGGGCATTTTGTGTATCACAAAAATACACATGCATGATTCTACAAATGGAGCCAAAAATGACTTCTATAGTCAGGTATTTGTATAAAAGCAGTTTCAATTGCATACGGTTATTGATTTTGAAGCCGGTGGAAAAATGTTTATTTTAATTTGTAGATCATTATGGCATGAATAATTAAGTTGATGTATTTTCATCTCTTCCATTTCAATAGCTCACAATTATCCACTGGTTATACTTCGTTATTACGATCCCCTCCCCCATATTTTCCCTCATTAACCCTGATTTTGCTACATTTGTCACTAAGCATTACACAATCTCAAACGTAAAGATACTAAATACATAGTGCTTTAGCCTCAGCAGCAAATAGTGTAGATCATGGACAAGCTTCCTGGTCTGGTTCTACACTAATAGGTTAAGCCATTTCAACACCTTTTAAGCAGGTGAAGAGATAACCCTTAGCTTGCTGAACTCATATTTATTCAACTGTAGAGTCGCCGATTTGTAACTTCTCTGACTGCTCTCAAAGCATGCGTTCGAGTCCAGTTCGGGGTGAAGGACTTACTGTCAGAAGGTCTTCCAGCTGATTTATGGTGCGCTGGTGGTTTCTACCTAGACATGTGTCCGGTCTTCCTCCTCAAAATTGCTGGAAATTGCATTTATGGACGTTCATAAATGGTGGCTACAATTTATATCATAAACAACCAATAATACGACTGTAGCAAACAGTTTAGATCCAGAAAAGCATTTTTTACACAGACCTATGTGATCAGCATGTGAAATATTTGCTATGAAGTTTTTCAGCAGTATGACGAGGTACTTTTGCATATCAATGTAAGAATATGAAAAGAATCAGTATGTGTTATTTACAAATGTAGCAAGCAAAGGGTTAATAAAATCAGTCTCAATATGATGTGTTGAGGGACTGAACAGTGAAAGAGAACTTGTCACATTAAAGTTAAATTATGATGATACAGCGATGAATTTGAATATGCATTTAATACAATATGAGTTGAGTTGAGAGGGGAGGGTGGGATGTAGTCTGTGTTTAATGGCTTGTGGAATGAATCAGTGAAACCTGTATGGTATTGTTTATTCACATGATGTTGCGCCATGAAAGTTTTAACATTTGCGAGAAATTAAAAGACAAAAGGCTTGTTCAGTGATTCATTATATTTGGCCCTACCGTTCGCATTTTTATAAATATGATAGAAAATACAATACTGACAGTAGGGTTGTGTGTTTAGTTTCCTTTGTAAATTTATATTTATCATTTTCCACTTTAAACTACAATTATATGTCTAAACAAGTTTTTAGATTGTGGGGTGGGAATGGGAAAAAAAAAATTTAAACATTCTTTTTGTCATTTTAGTAAGTCCATCAATCATCAGAGAATGTGTTAAAAAAAAGTCCTGCATAGACACATACCAAATGTTGACGTGTACTTATTTATTCATTGTATGACAAAATCTGTCTGTTAAAAAACAAAAAAATATCTATGATTAGAGTGTATTTTGAAAAAAGTCACAAGAATCTAGACAATACATCTTGTTTATTATGCTGCTTTGCATGCAAGGATCAATTTTTCCAGTCAGTTTTATGCTTTTCATATATTCAGTTTTCACCAGCTGCTACCTACAAGCATTTTCTACAAATTGTTGTCATTTTCTTTTGCATTAGCAATTTTTCATTATGCATTTATTTCCTATGTGTACACACCCATTAACACACACTTTTACTTACGTTTAGTGTTAGCAAAAAGTATGTTTTTATACTGTGCCTTCAGTGCATTGTACACGACTTGTTTTACTACACAACCAGTTGTCACTTTCTCTGAATGACTGGAAAATAAAAAATCTTCTGTTCTTGGCTTTAAACGTCATACCAGCAATATTTCGGACATTGGAAAGATTGTTGGAATGAATGGTCAAGCCAGCAAACAAAATGACCAGACATCAGTACCAAAATAACTCAAATATTGTGCGCACTTGTGTTATATGCACCCTGACAATGTTACAGGAAATTGAAAAAAAGTACCCTTCCTTTTATCGTTTTTACTTGTATACATTTTAATTTGATCCTAACGCACACATATCTCTTCTCTTCCACAGGCTTGCAGTGAGTTTACGACACACGTTGTTAACCTACTGCGAGAACAGAGCCGCACACGACCAATTGCTCCAAAGGAGATCGAGCGAATGGTGAGCATTATCAGGAAAAAGTTTGCTGCCATCGAAATGCAACTCAAACAGAGCACCTGCGAAGCAGTGATGATTCTACGATCTCGATTCCTAGACGCACGGTATGTGTTATTGTGGATCAAAAGTATAAGTATAAACCCTGTTGAAAACAACACAGAATTGAGGGAAAAAAAGTGATATTGTAAGTGTGTTTAAACCTCGTAACTCTCGGATGATGCAATTTATCTTTAATCCATACGACAATATAGAGTATCTGTGACCTAGCCATTCATCTGAAGCCATGATTAGTCTGTGAAACTACTACTCTTAATTGGTTTTGCACTAATTAGCTCATTATTAATCACTAATTAGCTCTCGATTGATTATTCAATCAATTGTCAGCTAGCCCATGCAAGTTGAAAACATTTAACTGCCCCATTTTTTAATGTATGAAAGAGCACATTGTTATATGTGATATTCTTTATAATAAATATCACTCATTGTATCAAAATTGTTCAATTTGTGAGTTGCCGGTTTTTAAAGTGCCATGTTTTTTATGTTTAAAGGATGTGCCATTTTCATTAGATGTTGGGTCTTTAAAATGTAAGGTTTATATTTCACTTACATTGATTAAAATAAACTAATCCTGATCTCTTCTCTGATTTAGACTCTGCTTTTTTGGAACTGGCACACTATTTCATGCAGCTGGTGACCAGAAAGTTGGTTGTTTCAGTTGTTGTACACTCATTTTTTTATCCTCCGACTGCTCTCACCGCGTGGTTTCGAGTCCCATTCGAAGGCGAAGGATTTAATGTGGGAAGGTCTTCCAGCTGACTTGCGGTCTTCCGGTGGTTCTACTCAGATATGTGTCTGGGGTCTTCCTCCACCAAAAAAGCTTGATGTTGCTATAATGATCATAATTGGTCGCTATATGTATTTCAACAACAAAAAACAAACACTCATTTTTCCTGTGTTTTGACTAAAGAGGTGATAATAAATTGAAAAAGTTGGTATCAATGAACAAACCTGCCACTTTCTGGTTAAAATTAGCTGGTTTGAAATGGCCATTGGATCGCGTCCCATTCAGGGCCAAAAGCTTGACATAAGATCTTTTAACTGACACGTGGTGCATCAGGGGTTCTACCCAAATTTTAATCCCGAGGACTTCCCCTACAGCAAATATCTTGATGTCGACTTGCTGACCACAATTTTGTTGGTGCCATTTACCAGTACCTATATGGTTAAAACTGTACAACCTCTTTATGAACTGAACTTTCTCGTCACCGTACATTAAATGTCCCACTATATGTTTACCTGTGTTCCAATTTCTCTTCATGTCACCTTATTATTTCTGATGCTGAGTTTCGTGGTTTATTTCTGTACAGGCGAAAGCGAAGGAATTTTAGTAAGCAAGCAATAGAAATTCTAAATGATTACTTCTACTCGCATCTGAGTAACCCATACCCAAGTGAGGAGGCTAAGGAGGAGTTAGCACGTAAATGTCAAATCGCAGTCTCACAGGTCTGTCTATTTTGTTATTATTTATTTTCACCTGTTTGTCTCACCTTGCAACCATGCCTTTGTAAGTTTTGTGGGGACCTTGCTGAAGTAAATGAAAGAAAGATTGCACAAATTTCTATGGTAATCGGAAAATTAAAGAAAGAGTGACCCTTAAAAAAGGAAACATTTTGAAATGTTAACATCAGAAAATGCAACCATTTTGAATATTATCATTACAGGATGTTTTCTTTAAAAAAAAATGCAATATATTTAACATTCATTGGTCCAATACAGAATCAGCATTTATAAAGCGTGCGGGGTAGGCACTTGAAGCCCCGCCCTTTTTTCCCATCTTTCTTCAAGCCCTGCCCACCTAACAGAACCTACCAATGCAATGGTTGCGCTGTTTACTTTTTACAACAAACTGTGTGCCTATGCCTGATACAGTATGCCAATGTTATGATTATTTCCGTACAGGAGAAAGCGAAGGAATTTTAGTAAACAAGCTACAGAGGTTCTAAATGAGTACTTCTACTCGCATCTGAGTAACCCATACCCAAGTGAAGAGGCTAAGGAGGAGTTGGCACGTAAATGTCAGATTACGGTTTCACAGGTCTGTCTTTCTCCGTCTTTGAGCAGGTGACCTCTGGCGCCATGTGTTCTCAGCTGGCCTAGGGTTCTAGCTGACAAACAAGATAGCTCGGTGCCCACCTTGGCGTCGTCATGCCGGCAATTAGGCTTGATGTGGCACAGTTGGCGTTTGTCATGGTTGCCATATATAAGGATGATGGACTAGAAAGCAAACATTAATATAAAGTTGATAAGCATTGTTGTCATCACCACTTTACTTTCTTTTCCCTGCTGAATATGGCTATATCTGCCATTTCACATAATTTAAAAATTGCTTATGAGCATTAGAATTTTTTGGAAGAACAGAATTATTAAATAAATAAGTGCAATAGAATCATGGTTTTGTCTGAAAGAATAATTTTGATTGTCAGTTATCAACATTGCAATGAACCAAAGAGGAATAAAAATAAACTATTTTTACACGTAGATGGTAAGCTGTCTCTTTAACCAAATAATTTTTTTCAAATCGAAATCAAACAAAAAATATTTAGAGGATTCAAATGATTAACAGTAATAGTAATAGTGTTTGGACAAGAAATAAACGAGTAAGAGTTTTGCATAAAATGCCCAGTTGCTGTAAATCCGGTAGCCATGACATGATGACAGTTGTGCAAATCTGAGCCCAGTTCCTGGTTGCCATGGTAGCAGGACCCTACGACAGCTGGTCATGTGACGCTAGGTCACTATCATTTATTTATTGTTAGTGTATTATATATTCCACACTTTTCCTGCTTAGTCGATCAGATTTACTAGCCATGCCTCTCTTTTTTCCCCCGCCTCAGCTTCAGTCATCCTGTTGAACCTTTCATACAAACATACATGTACATACTGCCATACTCACGCCCTGTATATCGCCTTTTACAATACTGTTGGATTCATATTCATGCTCTTTTTTTTGTAATTTTTTCGATGACCAATAATTTAGTTTCCACAATTTTGGTATTTATGTGGATTTACAAGTCTGTTTGTATGCCCAGTATTATTTCAGAATGGAGAGCTTGAAAGAAATGACAATGGATAGATATGACCTGATTAACATTTTATTTATATTCGCAGTCATATTGTGGTTGTGTTTGAACCAAACGAGATGTGTAGACCAATTAAGTTTTATTCTCGTTAAGATTGATGGGAAGCTGCTGTAATTAACATACTGTAAGTCATTATGAATCCCAGCTGGACAAACACCTGAGTGATCAAGATTTGTGCAATGAACACATCTTAAAGTGCTTTTATGTAACACAGATCAATATTAAAGCATTTAGCCATAGATCAAGATTTGTAGTTTAAATACACGGCAAAGAGCTTCTATGTGACACAGATTTAATTGCAAGCATTAGGACATTGGTCAAGATATTTTCAACATTTTACACTGATCAGTTACAAATCACAGCATTTTACATGTGATCAAGATGTGTGCCATCAAAAGCTTCTATCTAACACAGATCAGTGTCCAAGCATTTTGCCAGTATTTGAACCTGATAAGCTTACAAATGTATGCCCTTTTTTTTGGACATGTCATGAAATGAGTCATATGTTGAGTAATCTATGTAGGTCATGTGACATGTCATTTGAGATCATGTGGTATCTCATGTAACATGTTCAGTGAACATAAAAAATAGAAATGTTATGTCCCGTTAACTTGTATACAGGTTTTTATTAAAAACTGATAATAAATATTATGAGATTTAAAATATCATGTTGAGAGTTGATAGAGCAATAAATGTATCATGAGGAATTGTAAAGAAATGTTATTGGATTTTATAGCATTGATGCAACCTTACCAGTGAATCATCACTTTCAATAGGTTAATCCCTTGAGAGAATTTTAAACACTTTACCAGCTAGTCACAAATCAGGCCTAGACAAGTAGTGTAGATCCAGATTGGTCAGCTTTGAAGGGAGCTGTCTGATAGGGATCCACACTATTTACTTTTTAGAATTTTTGTCAAAACACCTTACTACCTATGCATTGAGTAACAAGATGAAAACAAAGAATTAAGTATTTGTTAGAAACAGCGGGCATGTGAAGGGGTTAAAGGTGCTTCCAGACGAGTCCAACCATGGATGTCAGTGAACAGTGAACATGGCTTGGCTGCTCATAAATATACAGAATAATGGAGTGTTTGAAGGGAGGGGTTTGATTTATGGTGTTAAAACATCTCATCTGTATTCAGCTGGTCCTAGTGCACTTATTGAGTGCTTCTTCCCTGTCCCAGCACTACAAGGCCTTCCCAAGCTGCATGTGTTACTTAGCAATAATTTTAGATAATTGTTATTAAAAAAATCGATACAAAGATTTCGAAACATGTTGCTTGAGACTGTAGTAACTGATGTAGATGCAGATCAGACAACTCACTGCTGGCACTGCTGGAGCTGGCTGATCTAGATCTACATTATTTATCTTAGCTTGATCAATTCGTAAAAGGCTAGTAAGGTATCAACGATGGATTTTTATTAGGCTCAGGACCTTATGTAAAGGGGAATATCACTCGAGCCCTTTAAGATGGTCAGATTAGGTTCTTGGTCTTTTGATAATGCAGACATTCGTTGAAATTGCAAGGGAAAACAGTAGGAAATTCAGAAACATTTGATGCAGTCACAAATTTTAGCATAAGAAAAAAGGTCTAAACATTTATGACTGTTATAATGTAGCCGGGTGATAGGGAGAGAATGTGTAAGCGGTCCGGTTAGCTCAGTCGGAAGAGCATTCACACTGTTAGCGAAGTGTCCCGGGTTCGAGTCCCGGACTGACTACACATTTTTCTCCCTATGTTACATTGGCGCCCAACGTAAATGACCTGCGGTCATTACGTTCAAGTGCTTGAGAAGTGCATGTGAGTTCTATGTAGAGTATTTAGTCTGTGGAAATTCGTGGACGAATTTCAAGTTGCCCGGGGTGTATGTAGCCGGGTGATAGGGTCCGGTTAGCCCTTTAAGCAAAGTGTCCTGGATTCGTTCGAGTCCCGGACTGGCTGCACATTTTTCTCCCTATTTTACAATAATATGGTAAAACAGAATCCCTGTCTGGTTTAAGAGGAGGTAGAACATTGGCTCCAGGCGTCGGCGGCAGTTGGCAAAAATAGTAGTGTAATACCATGGTTAACTTATACCCTTGACTTGCTGGAAGGGCCCAATGGGTGGGTTTATAAAGATTTATGTTAATGTGGTGATTGGTGGTTTCAGCAATGTTAATAAGGGCTAATAAGGTTGTTTTACAACTTGTTTCCTGGTGTAAGTAAAGGAGACTGGGAGAATTGATAGTATAATTGTGTGGACACAGCATGCAGTCACAGCCATGGCAGCTTTTTATCTAACTCAACTTTGAAAAACTGTTTTTATTTATATAACATTTGAATATATAAAAAAACACACCTGTAAACCTAAACTTTAATGTAGGGAGGTGACTGAATGGTGACCAGAACAATTACAAGAGGTGTAGGATCCTTTAAATCTAGTGGGAAAGGTACATTGCAACCTGTGAGTAAACAGGCTGGCCTAATTTTATTTTTTCTGGCGGCTGGTCGGGCGCAATCTGTTGTCAAGATCTATTTGATGTGCGCATTATGATTATATATGGTTATTTATGATCGTTATCTTCATTCAATATTGTACCAGCAAGGAATGAGGAAAGTCATGTGACCTTAGTTTGCTGATAAGAGATCTGGGGCTGATCAGAAGATTATTATCTGGGATGAAGGGTGACATCGGGTAAGGCTGTTGAAGGGTGGAGCTGGGGTGGCATTACACAAAATAGGCTTTATTAGGATTGGGCTGCCCCCTCTCATACCCCACCACCACATTTCACAACCACCTCCCTTGTTATGTTAGTCTTTCACAGTGAAGACAGCTCATGTGTACACTTCAAGAGAACACATAAATATCAACAAGATATTTACAATGTTATGGGTCATGCCTCTGATGGAGCTGTTTAAATTGTCGTTAGTCAAATCTGCAGTAAGTGGGTTTAAATTATAGTATGAATACTTTCATGTTAGGTCTTTGAACTTAAGTGTCATGGAAAATGGGTTCAACCTAGAAATTAATCTGAGGCGCTGGAGCCCTTGGCCAAAGTTCGAACCGCTGCCCTTTAACTCCTCAGTACCACAGTGTGGTGGTTAGAAGACAAGACAAAAAACTTTCTATATAGATGTTTTCCAGCTAACTTGCAGTACTTTGTCAATCCTTTCCATGTGTCATGTAAGGTTCCACATAAGCCAATGATATCTGGTAGGTTGATGATATGATATTAACTTTATTGGTGACACTAATAAGAAAACCACAATCACCATAAAAATCATGAGACGAATCCAATTTAACCCTTTATTTGCTGGAAAGCCCCATTAGGGTGAGGTATGTTTTTAAGGTAATGTGGTGAAGGGTGTTTTCCCAGAATGTATAGGGTTAAATGGCAAAATAAACCCATATGTGTAGGATTTGTTAGAGGTGTAATGAGATTATCATTGGTTCATCATACTATACCTTGCACAGGTGTGAAGGATGGGAGTTTGACCATGCTACTTGTAGGTGTCCATTCATCACATGATACCAGGTATCATGTAGATAAGCAGTGGATAAAGGATTTTGAGCTGGGGGTATTAGATGCTGGTTACAGGTCCCTGAAATGGGAAATGAGTCACGGGTCAGATTACAAAAAATGGCAGACTTACGAATATAATATATATTCCTCAGATTCCATTCCATAGGGGTATGGTCTGAAAGGTGGTATCTGACATGGTAGACAGTACAAATCATGAAATAAGTCGCTCTGAATGTTTATTTTTTCCAAAACCTATAAATAAGCATGATGGAGATTTCGGCTGAAAATAGACATGGATGTCAGACATGGATGAGTAACCCTGAGAGTGATAGAATGTAAACCTAAAAGTAAGTGGTCACATGATTTTCTTAAATTAAAAATATACCAACTGTGCGGCGTGGCTCGGATAGGAAAACCATATTTGTGATGGCGAGTGGGGTGTTATGCTTCACTTTTCATATATAAGGGGCATCTGTAAATAGCATTTCGCGTAACCTTTTCGATTAACAACAATTTATTTGGTTGTTAAAGAAACAGAATTTTGGTCCAAACTGTTGGATACCACATTTAAACTTTTTTACAACAGTGAGTGTAACTTAACAGCGAGGGATCTAAAGATTTATAAAAATAGGGGAGATTTGTGCATATAAGGAAGGGATGCAAATTGAGAGAGAGAGGTGGGGTGAGGGAAAGAGAGAGAAAGGGCTGTCAGGAGAGACAAACATAGAGAAAGAGAGGACAATGGAGACAGATTAACGAGGGCAGTATATTAGAGACCTGAAGAAAAAAAGAGTGTGAAAAGGATGTAGATTGAGAAAGAGGCATAAGAAGAAGATGGAGAGAGAGATGGAAAGATAGAGAAGAAAATACAGAGAGAAAAGGGGATGTGTAATGACGCTGGTGAGATTCCCTACTAGTCATCAATCATTCTGTGGCAGGGGCCTTTACAGTAGAGAGATTGTGAAAATCTCAATAATTACTATCTCCCCCCTCAAGTCAAAATTGTACAGACTGGCTAATACCATCTCCCACTTTCTATACGAGTCCATGGGCATATGCATTTCTTTGCAGTGTTTGTTCTTGTATAGGGCTTAGAGTCAATACGTGTGAAAATGCTGTAAACAGTAAATGAGATTTTTTTTTTTTTTTTGTCTGCAAAAATATTTTTGTATTAATCTGCCCAGTTGGATAGGACCATTTCCTCCCTGATCTTTTGCATTAAGTAAATTATAGGGGGGAATCCCTTAGATAAGTTATTGTATTGTTTGTATAATAAGTTAAATGTAGAGAAGAGATCAACTGGAATATAAGATATCACTGAATCAAGGTTCACTTTCTATCAGTGCGACTTATGACACCGCTCTGTGTCCAGGCGCACAGATATGTTTTAAATTTTACAGAGATTTTGTTTTTTAAATATTCACTTCTTGTTTGATGAGGTTGACTAAAATTATTGAAGTTTTAACACTTCTAATAGGTTCCACGTTTTATTCACATACTTTGCCAACTTTGTCAGTGCATAATGACAATAACAAAAAAAAATAAAAAATACCTCTATATTGCTATTATGACCATAGTTGAATTGATGCAATTATTATTTAAGTAAAGTACTAAAAAGCAGTACTTGAAAACTTAAATAAGTTTTATGATCTGTAAGTCTTAGCTATGGCTAGTTTTTATAAGTCTTTGTCAATCTACAGACAAGGCGTTGGTGTCTATTTATTCCTCTGCACCCTATGACGCTTGTGGTGCCATAAGAGGTGCCCCCGCCTGGCATTTGTGAACAATGTCTCTAACTTTGTCTGCTGACAATATACGAGTCTCGCTGTAATACCACATTGCAAAAAGCGGTATATTTTAGTCTAGGAACCTGTTTGCTTCTTTAGTGATATCATTGACAACGCTGAAATACCTGATGCAGTTATAGAGAGTCAAATTTCTGCAGCATTGGCAAAGTGGCATCAGTTGTCAGTGATGCTAAAAAACGAGGGGGGGGGAGAGGGGTGGGGGGATAATCCCTTGAGAGAATTATAAACACTTTACCAGCTAGTCACAAATCAGGCCTATACAAGAAGTGTAGATCCAGATTAGTCAGCTTTGAAGTGAGCTGTCTGATAGGGATCTGCACTATTTACTTTTTAGAATTTTTGTCAAAACACCTTACTACCTATGCATGGAGCAACAAGATAATAATAAAGAATTAAGTATTTGTTAGAAACAGTGTGGGGGGGGAGGCCTCCTATACAGGAGCTAAACAATGGTAAATATTTATTTTTATCACAAACACTGTCACCACAGAGTGAGAAGAGTTGAGGACCAAGAAATAGAAGGAGATAAGACTAAGAAAGCAAAGGAAAGGAGTCATTGAGAATGAGATAGAGATTTGGGAGAGAATAAAGAATCATACAATCCAACCATGAAGTGAAGATATAGAAAGATAGAGGGGAGAAGATAATAAATAGAAGAACAGAGAAAGAGAGAAGATAAAGTGATAAAGGGAATGAGTGAAAATATTCATACAAGAAAATTGAAGAGAAATAAATAAATAAAAATAAATAAATAGAGCAGTAGAGGTAAAATTATGAGCAATTTGTAGATAAAAAAGGGAACAGCACTGAATTAAGCAATGAGAAAGGCTTGACTAAAGAAAGAAAAAAGGATGGAACGATAAAGAAAAACACAGAGTAGAAGACTAACAAAGACAGTTGAAATTTTGGATGCGGCAAAGTGGTCATCTATGCATTGTGTGCCCAGGGGGCCAGGAAACCATTTGATTAGGGGCTGCAGCCTTCTGCATTCTTTCCCATTCTTTGTGCTAGAATGATGCTGGATCAACCCGTATGCCCCTTCGCCCTTTACTTGCTGGAAACTCCATTCACCATTTAAACATTAAACATTCCCCACCCAAATGGTGTTTCAAGCAAGTCCAGGGTTAAAAATAGGATCATTGTGCCCTTAGTCCCAAATTGTGTCCTGCATTTTGTCAGTAGCCATATGCAGCCCAGTGTGTATTTTGAAGACATAGGAAAAAAATGAGCACATGAAAATGTGTCCTTAGTCTTCAGAATGCTCTGTACTTTTAATCAATTTAAAGCAATAGGATTTTTTTCATTTTATCGTTCATATAATTTTGCCAAAGGTAACGGATTTCTGTTGGGTGTTTGTGTGTGTCATAGTTATATCTACATATCTTTCAAGTTCAGATTATTACAAGCAAATAAATAGCGTCAGTTAATCTGTAGCAATCATACGTCTTCCCTTTCTTTTGGGGGATAGTGAATCGAGGACTTGCTTTAGGTTTGGAACCTTTTTATGGTAGAAATAACTTTGGTGATCCATAGCATAGTTATTTCTTTTTTATGATATTAAGGTCAACGTACCTTCTCAAGTCTGGAACATCGTTATTGCAAAAGTAATGGCAAACCTGCCCTTTGTCCTTTTCCTTCTTGTTAATTCCACTGGTTTTCTAGCGTGATATTGACTTTTTAATTATGTCTTTTTTTTTCCAGGAGAACGCTATAAACAGTGCTGTTGTCCCTTATCATGCTACATTTATTCATAACATTTACAAAATCTTCATTATTTGCTGTAAACTTAGTGTAGCAATAACAAGATACGCAGCTTGAGACTCGGCAGCAAATAGGGCAGACCCTGATCAGAAAGCTCCCAGCTGGTTTACACTCTGCCCAAACCAGATGAATATGCACTAAGCAAGCTAAGAGTTTATGGTTGTACCAAAGAACTGTCTTCTTCTCTGTTACAAGCCTGGTATCATCAGCGACACATCCATGTCATTAAAATCTCTCCTGGTTAGGCTTCAGATAATGGAAGTATAATCAGATTTTTGGTAGCGATATATCGAATAATCTTCAACCAAACCACGCATTGTTGGTACTCATTAAAATCGTCTCATCAAGACATTTCTAATGAGTGCCAAGTTATATAGGGTTGAGGCTCAGGAGAAATAATAAAATTGCAGGTAAACATAAGTCTAGCTTTTCTTTTTATTATATAAGTTTGAAAACTTGATTAGAATTTAGATGTGACAAAAAAACATGATTTGTTAAATAAATCAAGAACTTAGTTTCTTTAATAAATCAAGCTCTCTTTAATACTTTGCTACTCCTTTTGGTTTAAATAAAATCTTATTATTTCAAGAATGCACCCCAAATGTAGCTGTATTTTTTACCTTTTCTTGCAAATACACATTTCAAGTGCAGAACAAATAACTGCTTTATTGTATCAATATCTGCAAAAAAACAACACAATTACTGCACCATTACTGTTGCGGTATTGTATCTTTTGTCTGCTGAAAATAAAGCTTAATTTTCCAGCTGAACATAATGTAACTGCTCTACTATTTTGCAGTGTACAGCACAATTGTAAATAACCCAAAACCTCCATGTTAATTTCCCAAAACTGAGTGGTAGGAGTCACTGCCTTGCAACTTCTCAGCCCCTCAGTGCATGGGTTCAAGTTCCGGTCAGGCAAGAACATTCATGTGGGGAGCTATTCCAGCTGTGGTGTGCCTGTGGTTCTACACAGGCATAAACATGAGTGGTCTTCCTCCACCAATAGTTAGCTGGAAGTTACCAATATGACTGAAATTGTGTTGTTGTGATGTTGTAAAAAACAATCAAACCAGCTTCATGTAATCAATTAATTATAAAACATTGATTATTATTACTTTATGATCATACAACATCAACTCATCAACCATTCATTGGCTTTAGCTTTTGACAGAGTTTGTCCTCATAGCTCAGCTAGTTCTAGATCTAGGGGAGTTTATTCAAGCTAACTTCTTTATTCTAAAACTGTAACTTGTATACATGTACCTGGTACACATTATAATCATCTCATCCTGACAAATTCATCTCTATATAGGGTATAGAAATATCAGATAACACCAATATTCTATGTCCAAACCTTGTATACCTAGTACTCGTCTAAATTGTCTCGATAAGACACACTGAGTACTCACATTTTATTTGGTTTGGTTGTGAATTATGAAATATATTGCGCCAAGCAGTTGTATCATTCTTTCCCTATTAGAAGCTATTGACTTCTACTGTTGTTGCCTACCCAGCTAGAGTTTCTTTGCTTTTATTCTCATGTTATATATACTGCTGTTACAGGGTTGTGCCCCTTGTATGAGTGCATTTCTAATTCTGCTTTGTGATGTTTTCATGAATGTTTGCACTTTCAAAATATGTCTAACACAATTATCTGTCCACCATTGGAAATACAATTGATAATTGATAAAGTCTATAAGCACTGGCTTTGAATTTCCCACAGAGATGTGTTGGAGACGTATTGTTGTCTGGACTTTCTTAATGTGACAAAGGTTTCCAGCTTTTTTTTGAGGAGTTTTGGTGGTTTTACCTTAGCAAAGTGTTTAAGTATCAAGGTCTTTGCCATCCAGAATTTGCTGAAGCTGGAGGTTTCAAAAATCATTCACTAGAACAAGAATTTACAGCTGCAACAAGACCGTTCTACTATTGTTCAAAGAAGTTGTTTATCCCTCCACCCAAAATGTGTGAACTAACAGTAACATTCTCTCTGTTGACAGTTATCTAACAACATTTGGTGTAGTTTGTAAATATTGTAAAATAACCCTCACAGTTCAGTTCATCACCATTTGTTTGACGTCTGTTGCAAAGTAAATGTGTTTCTATGGTTACATAGTTTAAGTGAGACTAAGTTTGTTAGACTAAGTTTATGTAAGCTTAAGAAATTGACTTAAGTTTGATTTTTAAAATCTGACATTTATCTATTCTTTTAACAATGCCTTGCTTAATAGAAGTCTGCTTTATTTAACGTATTGAAGAAAAAATAGCATACATAATCAACTCAATACTATCTT
Source organism: Sinonovacula constricta (assembly GCA_007844125.1). Lineage (NCBI taxonomy): Eukaryota > Metazoa > Mollusca > Bivalvia > Cardiida > Solecurtidae > Sinonovacula > Sinonovacula constricta. The sequence continues at coordinate 25,260,159 of CM017572.1, forward strand.
TTTTTAAAAGCAGTAAAAAAAAAAAAAAACATTTTTTAAAAGCCAGCAGAATGTTGGTGGTTCACTTTTGTAGGCTTATGTACCATCATTTACATTTCTTACATCTTTTTACAGTTTGTCATTAATGAAAAGGTCATATTTACATTATATTTATTAAACATTATAAATTTGTAATTTCTTTATGCCTTTATATAAGGTCCAGTAATGTTAATCATGTGATGTTTAAGATCAGTGTTTTATTCTTTGAACAAAATGATAAATACATATGAAACAATTAAGTCAGAACTTTTACTATTTTGTAAATTAATCTTGAAGTAAAAACAAATTTATAATATATTCTGCAACAAAAGTTGTGTTTTAAAGAAGTTAGAAAAGTAAATTGTAAGATCTTAAGAAATGAAAGTAACAAATTGAGCGTGGTTAGATATGTTGTAAAAAAGCTAAAAAGTCAGCCTTAGAGTTTAATGACCATAGATATATTCTAACATGCTTTTGTACCTTATTTGGAATATTTATATGGCTTTTTTATATTTTATATCATTAAATTAAATGTTACCATGACATTCAGAGTTTTCAATTGACCAGTTTAATTTCATTGACACAATTAAAACATTTCTCTCACTTTTAGTTTCAAAGTGTAGTCTGCCAATGTCCTCTTTAAGCATTGTACTATAACATTCATCCCTATCCACTTCAGGTATCTAACTGGTTCGGCAACAAACGGATCCGTTACAAGAAGAACATAGGCAAGGCCCAGGAAGAAGCGAACCTGTACGCAGCCAAGACTGCCGCAGCTGCGGCTGCTCAACACGGTCAGCATCTGTCCTCTGGTTCGCACTTAGGTTTGACCTGGTTACCTCTCCCTTGAACCACACACCCTCGTCTCATTGCCTTGATGCCCAATCGCCAAAAAATTGTCCTCATAGTTTGTGGACACTAGCAAATAAATCTGAGAATCATACTAAAAGTAGACTTTGAACAAGTTTGGGATTATACTAAGGACTGTGGACTTTTTTTTAGACTCAGGACAAGACTAAGACAGACTGCGGATCTGTTTAGAATTAAGTCTCAGAACATTGGTTTAAAATTATATTTAGCCAAGATTAAACATGTCAAGGATGAGATTTATCTGAGACTTGGATTTATCAAGTTCTAGTGGAAGACAAGAAAAAGTTCAAGGACTAATTTAACATACAAACCAGTCTGCCTACTTCAGATCTAAGACCAAGATGAGTCCAGTCCTAGACTAATGATAGACTTAGACTAAACCAAATGTAGGTCTTAGATAAGACTGATTTTTTATAAGTCATTAATGTGACTAGAATCCATCAAGGACTGAACAAGAACTTGTTTAAGATAAGAAGTTCATTAATGTAAACAAGCATTTTACTATGAATTGAGAAATAACCTGGGACCAGTTTATGGCTAGACTAAAACTGAAAGTAGTTCAGACTAAGACCAGACTGAAGTAGTCTGAGTATGACTAAACTTGTGACTTGGACAATGTCTAGACTTCATACATGGCTCAGACATGAGAAAGGGTGTTTTCTTGGGTTGATCTTCAAGTTTAATGTTCAACAGAGCTGTTTAGGTTCTCTTAGACATCTTTAAATTGAAAATAATTTTATGCTCTTACCATCGGCAGCAAAAGAAATTGAATAATGTCCTTTAATTGTGGTTTTTTCTGATGTAAACGGGACTAGGTCATCAACATTTGATTAAAGTTCTTGCATGTTTTTTTAAATGAGTATTATCAGGTTTCTAATTCTTTGCAAAATGTTTGTGATAATTTACAGAGATGACAAATCTGGCCAGTGACTTTATAATGGGTAACTGCACATCTGTTGTGTTATAACAGAGAATGAGAGATTCTGACTTAAAGTTTGTACTCCTCTGCTCTTTACCAGTTTGGGTGTAATGCTCAATTCAGGACCAACTTGGCTAGGTCAAGTTTTGCCTGCTTCTGGACCAACCAGGCTAAGTAAAGTATTGCTTGCTTTAGGACCGTCTAGGCTAAAACAAAGGCTTAGACAAATTTTGACATCATTTAGTGAGAATTTTCACTGAACTTCTAATGTCCTAAGTGAATTTAAGTCCCGGAATCTTCAGTACATTGAACTCTTTGGCAAATCACCATTTGAACTCATGCTCCAGTAGTGACAAATCACCATTTAAACTCATGCTCCAGTAGTGGCAAATCACCATTTGAACTCATGCTCCAGTAGTGGCAAATCACCATTTGAACTCATGCTCCAGTAGGAACAAATGTTACCATGTCGTTTATCATGCACTTCTGTGTGTTTTCAGATTTTGGTGACGGAGACTCAGATGACTCTTCAACCGTGGGCTTCAAGAGCAGTTCATTCATGCCGCCAGGCGCGGCAGGTTACAACATGGGCGGTCAGGGTGGTGGCGGTGGTGGCATGTACATGGGTATGAACGGGGACAACTACACCAGCGGCGGGGATACTTCGGTATGTATACAATCTCCACAAATTTGTTAGAAATCCAGGTTGGTTTGATCCAGACCAGGTAACGGGAGTTCTCAGAATGAGTGGTTTTGTCTGATGTATACACTCTTCTTACACATTTATAAATCTAGCCAAACTTTGGGGACCTCCATGTAAAAGTTGGTGAATTCTTGACAATAAGTTAATGTTTTTGCAAAGTATGATACAATGAAAAACTCTTAAGTTATAGTGGAGTTGCCCTGTGGATTTTTGGCAGTCTCTGTCTTGTAACTCCTGACTGCGTAGCCTCTCACTGGGTGGGTTTGAGGGTTGTTCAAGGTGAAGGACTTGATGTTGGAAGGTCTTCCAGCAAATCTGCGGTGCACCGGTGGTTTAACCCAGACATTCGTCTGATTCTTCCGCCATTAAAATGATACTACAATGACCTTATATGTCGCATTTTGACAAAGTAAGCTATCGGACCTAGTAGTGAGCTTTGTTCGTTTTCTTGATGGCATGTAATTTATAAATTTGAATAACCATCTTGAATTTGATTTTTCTTTAAGCATGAATTTTTTGTACCAGTAATATCAATTTATGTACTTTCTATGACATTACCCACTAATATACAGTACTCCAAGCATGTTTGTAGGGGTCAGTGATTCTTGGTTCTGATTGTGAAAAAATGTCTTATTCACTAGGGATGTTAACAGTAAACCGGATAACTGGATATTTCACATGTACCCAGATAGCAATTTACTATCCATTTAACCTTATTAAATGCCTGTAACTTTAAAATAATATTATTAAATGCACAACGATGCTAAATTGGGATGCTGACTCAGTCATTCTGTGGTTAATTATATCGACTTGCACAACCATTTCTCCCTCACCCCTTTTCATGGTTATGTAACTTATACAGCTGTTGTCACGGGGACCTGCTGGCAATAAACATGCATGTTGGATTATTGTAAGGGTAATTATCTAGTCCAATTAAGTCAGTCACTATCTATCTCTACCATTCTGTGTTATGTGCAAATCAAGCTAGCGTGTAAATGATGTGACAGATTCATTTGAGCATACAGTTAATCAGAACTTGTGTTAATTTAAAATTAGAGTACGTTGTCATTATGTTAACAAACATACAGTTAGCTTCTATCATTCAGCTACATATACTTCCTTCTTCTCTAGTAGTTTCTCATGAACCCTGTAATGTTGACAATTTTCTGACCCTGCGATTTTTTTCTCAACGTTTTTCTCAACTTCTAAAAAAAATTGTTACAATGTACCCACTCACATATAGATGACATTAACCAAACAAACTATATCTCCAATCATCATTCTTTAGTAAATGGACTAATTCAACAGCGCAACATTGTTGAATTTTAATATTGTGATATTTATCTACATTTTTGTTGTTTTTGCAAACTATTGTCCCAAATTCCACAATATTAATCCAAAACATGTTGATGTACATCCAATTTTATTTTATTAATGCAAGTAACCACCAGCTATTAAAATAAGTTACACTCTAGTTTTATCATTTTGGCAGCATAGTAATTTTGATTTAGTAGCACAACATCTGTGACTTTTGATGCTGTGATTATTTTTTTTCATGACATTTCAACCAGGTATTCGTCCACACAATTCAAGCATATGTAAAACTTAACCCAATTTTTATTAATTTGTCGAATTCTTAATGTAATAACAATGCATAGTAGTAAAAAAACGAAGGTTCTTAACATTTTATATCATCATAAACATGTACATGCAGACAGAACATCTGGTTAACCAGATACAATCAGGATAGTATTTACGGTTATCCGGATAGCAAAAAAAAAGGTATTTGTTGACATCCCTGTTATTCACAATTAAGAAAATTGAACCAGTGATAAAAAATAATGACTGTGACAGTAAAATCTGACAATGCATGTTTGACATGTTTGCTGGAGTTTACATATTGCTTGCTATGTTGCTAACAAAGCCTGCTTTGTTTTCTAGCATTATTCCTACCATTTTAAGATCATTTACTAACCAGGCCACATTTATATTAAAGTAATATGAGCAATGAGAAGGAATTAAATTTAAAGTCAAATTTTGGCCCAATACCATCTTATGAAAGGGATATTTTGTTGCACCATATGTCACAGTGGGGTCGCCTGTGGCATAGTGCTTGTTGCAGATTTGTAAGTGCTCTGACTGCTCAGTCTCCCAGCATGTGTGTTTGAGTTCTGTTTAGGGTGCATGCCTTCATGGTGTAAGGTCATCCAGCTGACCTGTGGTGTGCCTTTGGTCGTCTTCCACCAAAAAGGTGGATGTCACTATAATGATCATAAACGAAAAAAATAATCTATGAGGAGTAAAACGTTGCCAACAATATAATAAAATTTGAGATATATGGCTTCACTTCCTAGAAAAGATCATATGTTCCCTAATTTGTTTAAGACAAAGTTTACATATAAGTTTGTCATGGGAAAACAAGAAGGAAAATGAGTCTGCTAGAAATTGTTTGCTTTTGTTGATTAAAGCTTCTGGAATTATCATGATTGCTTGCTAACCACTGTAAATGAATTCCAGCTAAGCTAGATGACTTTCAACTGGATTGAGTGAGATTTTACTATAATCCCTGTTTATAAATTCCAGCTGGAATTAAGGTGATTGCTTGCTAACCTGGCTTGTTTTGTGTATTACAGCTGGATTAAAGCCATGGGAACGTGGGGGAAAGCATGCATCATTTAGTTAGAAGCCGTTGGAACAAACTTCATCTCTCTCAACTCCACGCCCTCTCTCCTTCCTCCTACCACTCACCATTGTTTGACCTTTGATCTGCACCCTTCAACAGAGTGGCAGACTGTCCTCACAGTTATAGAATGCCTGCCTATACAATACTACCATGCCATAACCATGTTTGTCTGTTGTCTTCATTGCATGGTTTGACAAGTGAAAAACATGGGCGGAGATGCTATGGAAAGAATAATAAGACTTAATAAATATAAGTGCTAAGTATTAGTTATATGAACTTTGCCATGTGTGTTAAGTGCTTTCTTACGTTTTTTTTCTGATACCACAATAACAAGAATGGCTTGAAAGCATCTGATACTAAACATAAAAATGTAAAAAGACTGGCATGTTAAATGTTTGCTGTATCTGCATGCTGAGATTACCTGCTTGGAAACGAGGGACGAAATGACAGTAGAAATTAAGACATTTTTGGCATCTCTTTATGCAGCCCTGAGAAGATATCGAGTGGAAGTGACTTCATTTTCATCTACCATGCAAAGGGGGACAGCTCTAAAGATGGGAAGATAATCAGGATTATCTGCCCTTGAGTTCATGTATATAGATATTGGTGTTGTAGAGGTGTAGAGATAATAAAACAAAACTGCATGAATATGGTTCTCATTTGGAAAACATAACTTTTGTGCATACAAATGGCAGTATCAGCATTCTAGTATCATATCACTTTTCAGTTTTATTCTAATATTTATATAGAGAAAATGTTTTTTTGTTTACTACTATCAGAGTTTAAAGATAATAAGTGTAAATCCTGCTTCTGTATAAATCGATATACATAGTTCTTGACAAAACCCTATTTTTCTGGTACTAATTGAATTTGTCTTATCCTGATTTCAATGAGAACCAGGTATGTATCATTTTGGGGAGCAATAAAAGTTTTGGCAGGATTCAATTTATCCCATAGTTTTTAACCAAAATATTATTTAAGTAGTATCTTTTAATTTTTTCTCATGAGACAAGTTAAATGAGTACCAGGAGTATCGAGTTTGGGGGAGAAATAAATGATTAAGCTTAAAAAGTATCTAAAAAAAAAATGCAATTCCTTGTTTAATGTTTAATATCAACTGATAAGGACTTCTTTTACGATTTGATTAGAGAAATTCAGTCATGCATTGTATTCAGTGTACTCCACTGTTTACATACTGTTGCCATATTATGAATGAGTGCTTGTCAATGTCTTGGTAAAAGTGCTGAAATGTACAATCTGTTGGCTTGCCAGTAAACACTGACTCACCCATGTGGACCAGATAAAAAATAAATAATTAAAGGTTACTTTTGGCATAAAATAGTACTTATAAGGATAGATATTTTTTTTTAAGATGGAGAATCATTCTTTTTCTTGTGAATATAATTTTTGTGTGATTTCCACAGCATTTGTTTCCCAATTTCACGTGATAATCTTTTTTAATAGCTAAAAAATGTTAACACATCATTTTTGTTTCTTTTTTTTTAATGGTTTCACTATTACAATTACACAATGCTATTATAAAATGTTCTGTAATTATAATTCCATCACAATATAATTATCTGGATTTTAATAAGGTCTTTAAAGGGTGGTTACCATAACTTCAGTTTTTAATTTATTTGAGAAATTATTGTAATTTTGTTTTGTCTTGTTTCTTCATAATACAACATTATAACGTAAGATAGATATTCGCAAAAGCCATACACTAGGGGGAAAATGAGAATATTTCTTTTTTGTCCTAATTATCACATGAATCTTCAGGAAATGCTAACAAAAAATGTTTATAAAAAATTGAGCATCAATGTTATCTATTTTTGTTAGATTATTGGCTCTAAAGTCATCATGCAGTGTTTTGCCGCTCTTGACTGTAAGTTACAATCAGAAGTAGTGGTTGCCTCTTTTTTTAAGTCCACCATCAACTGCACTTTTGTCAATTTTTTTTTTTTTTTGGATATGAAATTCTATGTGAAATTTGATGTACAACTGTATGTTTGTTGTTTTAATTTTTATTGAACTGTCTGTTAAATGTTTTTACTGTTTTCACAACTACTAGTATTTAAAAACCTTGTCAAAGGCTAAAATTTGTGTAGTGTTTTTATACATGTGTTGTTTTACTAGTGTTATCATTGTGGGACACATTGTAATAAAATAGGACAACATTATCAGAATATGTTGACAGATGTAAAAAAAAAAAAAAGACTTTACACAGGTGCAAGTCACCTGCATAACAAAAGTATTTTAAAATAAAACCAGGTAGGGAAACCCCTGTTAACTCTGGTGCACTTACGCTGAATAAACAGGACAGTGTCAATACTATGTTGCACAAAGATTTATTTAAGAATTAATACGTATAGTGCAACATATAATTATTTCGTGTTTTTTGTTGATAGTCTGTAGAAATTTTTTATTTTTGGAAAAAGGAAGAAAACAATTTGTCACACTAGCTCAGAAGCAGAGATTTAAGGTTGTGACCGTGCATGCATTTTTTTTAAAATTCTATAAAACATTCATGCTTGTTTTTTTTTACCTTTAGTTACCTTTGTCATAAGTCTAAACTAGTTCCGAGATCAAAGAACTTTCTATTAAAGCATACTTTGTCCTTTATAGATGAAATAGAGGTTGCTTTTTTACAGGCAAACCTCATTACTTCATGATACAAGATTTTTAAAAACTTTTTGCTTTATTTTAGAATTGGTATCAATTTAAGCTTTTATCGCTTTTTAAAGGTTTGTTTTTATTTTATTTTACATTGTGTATTTACCCATTCTGTTTTATTGATGTTTCAAGCGAAACAATTATTTTGTGTTGTGTAAGCTGTGTTTTTATACTCTTTTTTTTTTAAAGTACCTTATTTTATTTGTCTAAAAAGGAAGCCTATTTCTATTTTTGGTGCTAAGTTTTAGTTACCTTGACTAGATTAAAAGATGATGGAAAATAGCGGTTTGTCAGTTTGGCTCGAGATTGCAGTAAGGTTAGCTCATTTTTCTGGGGTCTACTTAATATAGCCGAATTTTCCTATAATCCCCTTAATTGTGCTACAACATTGTATTTTAAAATATAAAAATATCAAGGCATACAATCTATCCCTTAGTTTTCATCCTGCCCTTTAATGATGGCTCGTGTGAGAGATAAGTAACAGCAGTTAAGGGTATATGAGGCAGATATGAATTATAGCAGATATTTGTTGTTTATAATCTACTAAGTTTTTCCACAGTGTGTTTGATGGGAGGGTACTCAGTATAAAATTATGCCATTGGTTTGTGTTGTTTGAACAGTGGGTTCAGGCTGGATGTTCCATCCTGGTTCAACAAACTGACATGATTTAACCGTGCAAAAGCAGCATGTGTTAAAAATCTTTAAAAAATCTGCAAATCAACCCTAACTGTATCAGATGTCTGCACTGACAGACTGCTAGTAGCTTATACCGTTGCCAAGCAACTGAATTTTCCTTCACCTGCCTCATTTCTATATTTTCTATGCTTCTAGTGATTTTGTGTTTATTCTTTCTGTATTGGTATTTCATTTGAGTTTAAATCTTTATATTTGCTTCCGTTATAAAGAAGTGATTGGAAACAGAGCTGTAGATCTGATAATTTACTCTTGGAATCTCTGTCAGTTATTCCATAATTATGTAGTGATAAAAACTACCTTTTTTTTCTTAAACTCTCATTGTGTTAATTTTTTCTATAACAAACATAATAATATAGTTATATGCTGACTACAAGATGAAATTGAACTAAGGTTATTGCTTAAGACTGCAGCTAATTGTGCAAATATTCAGCGAGAGCTGGCTGATCTGGATCTACACTTTTTTTTGCCCAGGCCTGATTTTTTAATGCTCTGCTGGCTGGAGAGACGAGTGTCTTTGTAAACTAGGCATAAAGAATCATTTGGTCCAAGAGTTAGTAACCTACTCTACTAAAAACTTTTTAAACTTCTCCATTGAAAAGAATGCTCAGAAACTATGTATGTAGTATTTTTTTCCTATTGGTTCACTTTGTCTTATCATTGGCTGTTAACAGTTTGAATTTTATAATATTCAATCATGTTTTCATGATGTGCCACATAAAAGATAAGCATCTAAGTCGTCAGTCGAGTGCCATAACAAAGACTGTTATTTTGATGTACATTTTTCCTAGCTTCGTCAGCCTGTATAAACATCATGTATTTTTTTTGTAAGTCTTTTTTTCTGGACATGAGGCGTAAGTATTGGTTATTTATCGTATATTTCATGGTCTTAATTTTTACCTAAAGGTTTTCATCTTTTTTTTCGTTTTCTCACCAGATGTTAATACTGATGCTTGATTTTGTATGTAGTTTGGAAAAATAAAAATTATCAACAATAAGTCAGTGTTGTTATTTTTATGTAAAACCAATGTTCATTTTTAAGTAATAGGTGATACTGAGTTATAAGTCTACTTTCAAGCCGCTGCTTGTTCAGCTGACTTTACAGTTTACCCTAGTCATTGGTTGTGTTTGTCAATCCTATACTTTGGCAGCCGCCACATGACTAGGAAGTCATATCATTGAAATGAATAACCCTCGCAAGTACTCATTTATACACCAGAGAAGTGTGGAAAATTTTAGGTAAATTTCTTGCTCAAGGAAATAAGCGGTGACCTGACCAGTGTTTGAACCACTCCTAGTATTTGTTGTGTATTTAAAGGCAGTATTCAAAAGTTTGCAACTCTCAAATGCATGTTACAAGATTTTCCCACTGATTTTGGGAATTACGCATAATTTCTGCATCCTAGATCTTACGTAAATATGGTTTATACACAATATTGTAAAAATTACTTCATGTTAACTATTTCCAAATCTAAAAATAACCAAGACAGTGATCACTGCTAAAAATAGATATCAACGTCACAGCTGACTTACCATATAACGTGATCTCAAAAGTAAGTTGGCCCGTGGATTTCATTGTTTTAAAGTAGCTATCTGTGACATGGCTTAGATGGGAAATACCAGTTTGCAATAACCAGTGGGGATTTATGCTTCAATGTTCAGACAGATCTATGGCATCAATGAACAGCATTTTGCTGGATCTTTACAGGTAACAATGACATTTGGTTATATGTCGGATACCATCGTTAAAGTTTCACTACCCATCTTTCAGCTATTCAGAACCAGTGTCAAAAAACAAAAAAAAAACAAGAAAAAGTGAGGAAGCATGTTAACTTGTGATGCTATAATCCTAAGGCCAATTTTACCATTTACATTGGAAAAAATGGGATGTGCACATTTGCACATGAATAAAACATGGGTGAAAGTTTTCAGGATTATGCCTGATTTCAGGTTTCTGTGTGTCTGAAAATAATTGATTTTCTTTACTTTCCCTTTATAAATTGACACATTTTCAGAATTTCAGGTTTTTCATAATTTCTAACTTACACCCCTGTTAAAGTTAACTGTTGCTGGCATAATCTTTAAATGTTGGTCACAACTTAGCAAAAGTAAAACGGAAACAACAAATTGAAACATACAAACAACATCTGCAATTAGTTTAAATAATTCAAACGCTATTGAGTCGGTCAGTATACTTTTTATGACTAATCTCATGATATAATAAAAAATTGCCTTAATATATTCATTAATAAAACAAATTCACTGGAAAAAATTAATAACTAGAAAGTTTGTTTTTTTGTTGTTGTTTTTTCAAATCTGGAGGCAATTTCTTTTGTGCATTGTGGCATTAGTAAAAATTGCTGTTTAGGTTTGTTGGCTTTTTCAATAAGAAGCTTCATAAATTATAAACCACTTAAAATTAGTTACAATATTGCTTTTAGTAGGACTTTTTATATCAATACACAAGAAATGTCACTTGAAGTGAAATATGCCCATGAAGATGCAATGACTAAATATCACGTTCACCTAATGTCAGTTAAAATGTGAGTTTGAGAACCTGTAAATAATGGCTAAGTTTATGGTCAAGACACTTATATATAGTTTAAATATACTAGTGTCCAAAAATTTCCGACTGGTACATATCATTTGAGAGACCTTTCAACAGCAATTGTACAAAAAAGTCAATTTTGTCAATTCTGTACAGTCATAAGGACAAGAATGTTAAAATGGGTGGGGTATCAAACAAATATTTCATTAAAAAAGTCAAAAGAGAATATGAGGTAAATTGTCCCATCACACGTCTCAAAGGTACATTAGTTTGGTATCATTTCTTTTGGACATTAGTTTACTATCCACTTAAGAGGAGTGACCTTAAAAATGATCTTGACCTTTATGGTTGCACTTGTAGATGTTATGCACCTCCAACCTTGAAGAGTATGTCTGCAAGATGATAAAGTTTGATTGAAGTACTGTAAATAAATGGAAGGACAGACAGTGCAGTTGCAATATGTCCTCAACCCAGCATCTAAAGACAAATATTGTGGGCCTCTAATACAAATCAAAATACAAATATAAGAAAATTCTTAAATAGCAAACAATAATGAAAGCTTGGCAAGCACTGTAGTATTCACTGCTTTGGAAAAGTAGCAACATTTTGCGACAATTAAAACCGGTGTAGATAAATTGCCATAATAAGAACTGGTGAAGATAAAATGCCACAATTAGAAGAACCAGTTTAGATAAATTGCCACAATTAGAACCAGTTTAGATAAATTGCCACAATTAGAACCGGTGAAGATAAACTGCCACACTTATAACTGGTGAAGATAAACTGCCACAATTAGAACCGGTCAAGATGAACTGCCACAATTGGAACCAATGAAGATAAACTGCCACAATTATAGCTGGTGTAGATAAACTGCCAAAATCAGAACCAGTGAAGATAAACTGCCACAATTGGAACTGGTGAAGATAAACTGCCAAAATCAGAACAGGTGAAGATAAACTGCCACAACTAGAACCGGTGAAGATAAACTGCCACAATTAGAACTGGTGAAGATAAACTGCCACAATTAGAACTAGTGAAGATAAACCACCACAATTAGAACTGGTGAAGATAAACTGCCACAACTAGAACCGGTAAAGATAAACTGCCACAATCAGAACTGGTGAAGATAAACTGCCACAATTAGAACTGGTGTAGATAAACCACCACAATTGGAACTGGTGAAGATAAATGGCCACAACTAGAACCGGTGAAGATAAACTGCCAAAATCAGAACCGGTGAAGATATACTGCCACAACTAGAACCGGTGAAGATAAAATGCCACAATTAGAACTGGTGAAGATAAACCACCACAATTGGAACTGGTGAAGATAAACTGCCACAATTAGAACTGGTGAAGATAAACTGCCTCAATTGGAACCAGTTTAGATAAATTGCCACAATTAGAACTGGTGAAGATAAACTGCCACACTTATAACTGGTGAAGATAAACTGCCACAATTAGAACCGGTCAAGATGAACTGCCACAATTGGAACCAATGAAGATAAACTGCCACAATTATAGCTGGTGTAGATAAACTGCCAAAATCAGAACCGGTGAAGATAAACTGCCACAACTAGAACCGGTGAAGATAAACTGCCACAATTAGAACTGGTGAAGATAAACTGCCACAATTAGAACTAGTGAAGATAAACCACCACAATTAGAACTGGTGAAGATAAACTGCCACAACTAGAACCGGTGAAGATAAACTGCCACAATCAGAACTGGTGAAGATAAACTGCCACAATTAGAACTGGTGAAGATAAACCACCACAACTGGAACTGGTGAAGATAAACTGCCACAACTAGAACCGGTGAAGATAAACTGCCAAAATCAGAACCGGTGAAGATAAACTGCCACAATTAGAACTGGTGAAGATAAACCACCACAATTGGAACTGGTGAAGATAAACTGCCACAATTAGAACTGGTGAAGATAAACCACCACAATTGGAACTGGTGAAGATAAACTGCCACAATTAGAACTGGTGAAGATAAACTGCCACAATTGGAACTGGTGAAGATAAACTGCCACAACTAGAACAGGTGAAGATAAACTGCCAAAATCAGAACCGGTGAAGATAAACTGCCACAACTAGAACCGGTGAAGATAAACTGCCACAATTAGAACTGGTGAAGATAAACTGCCACAATTAGAACTGGTGAAGATAAACCACCACAACTAGAACCGGTGAAGATAAACTGCCACAACTAGAACCAGTGAAGATAAACTGCCACAATTAGAACTGGTGAAGATAAACCACCACAATTGGAACTGGTGAAGATAAACTGCCACAATTAGAACTGGTGAAGATAAACTGCCACAACTAGAACCGGTGAAGATAAACTGCCACAATCAGAACTGGTGAAGATAAACTGCCACAATTAGAACTGGTGAAGATAAACCACCACAACTGGAACTGGTGAAGATAAACTGCCACAACTAGAACCGGTGAAGATAAACTGCCAAAATCAGAACCGGTGAAGATAAACTGCCACAATTAGAACTGGTGAAGATAAACCACCACAATTGGAACTGGTGAAGATAAACTGCCACAATTAGAACTGGTGAAGATAAACCACCACAATTGGAACTGGTGAAGATAAACTGCCACAATTAGAACTGGTGAAGATAAACTGCCACAATTGGAACTGGTGAAGATAAACTGCCACAACTAGAACCGGTGAAGATAAACTGCCAAAATCAGAACCGGTGAAGATAAACTGCCACAACTAGAACCGGTGAAGATAAACTGCCACAATTAGAACTGGTGAAGATAAACTGCCACAATTAGAACTGGTGAAGATAAACCACCACAACTAGAACCGGTGAAGATAAACTGCCACAACTAGAACCAGTGAAGATAAACTGCCACAATTAGAACTGGTGAAGATAAACCACCACAATTGGAACTGGTGAAGATAAACTGCCACAATTAGAACTGGTGAAGATAAACTGCCACAATTAGAACCGGTGTATTTAAACTGCCACAATTAGAACCGGTGAAGATAAACTGCCACAATTAGAACCGGTGAAGATAAACTGCCACAATTAGAACTGGTGAAGATAAACTGCCACAATTAGAACCGGTGAAGATAAACTGCCAAAATCAGAACCGGTGAAGATAAACTGCCACAACTAGAACCAGTGAAGATAAACTGCCACAATTAGAACTGGTGAAGATAAACTGCCACAATTAGAACTGGTGAAGATAAACCACCACAACTAGAACTGGTGAAGATAAACTGCCACAACTAGAACCGGTGAAGATAAACTGCCACAACTAGAACTGGTGAAGATAAACCACCACAATTGGAACTGGTGAAGATAAACTGCCACAACTAGAACCGGTAAAGATAAACTGCCACAATCAGAACTGGTGAAGATAAACTGCCACAATTAGAACTGGTGTAGATAAACCACCACAATTGGAACTGGTGAAGATAAATGGCCACAACTAGAACCGGTGAAGATAAACTGCCAAAATCAGAACCGGTGAAGATATACTGCCACAACTAGAACCGGTGAAGATAAACCACCACAACTAGAACTGGTGAAGATAAACTGCCACAACTAGAACCGGTGAAGATAAACTGCCACAACTAGAACTGGTGAAGATAAACCACCACAATTGGAACTGGTGAAGATAAACTGCCACAACTAGAACCGGTAAAGATAAACTGCCACAATCAGAACTGGTGAAGATAAACTGCCACAATTAGAACTGGTGTAGATAAACCACCACAATTGGAACTGGTGAAGATAAATGGCCACAACTAGAACCGGTGAAGATAAACTGCCAAAATCAGAACCGGTGAAGATATACTGCCACAACTAGAACCGGTGAAGATAAAATGCCACAATTAGAACTGGTGAAGATAAACCACCACAATTGGAACTGGTGAAGATAAACTGCCACAATTAGAACTGGTGAAGATAAACTGCCTCAATTGGAACCAGTTTAGATAAATTGCCACAATTAGAACTGGTGAAGATAAACTGCCACACTTATAACTGGTGAAGATAAACTGCCACAATTAGAACCGGTCAAGATGAACTGCCACAATTGGAACCAATGAAGATAAACTGCCACAATTATAGCTGGTGTAGATAAACTGCCAAAATCAGAACCGGTGAAGATAAACTGCCACAACTAGAACCGGTGAAGATAAACTGCCACAATTAGAACTGGTGAAGATAAACTGCCACAATTAGAACTAGTGAAGATAAACCACCACAATTAGAACTGGTGAAGATAAACTGCCACAACTAGAACCGGTGAAGATAAACTGCCACAATCAGAACTGGTGAAGATAAACTGCCACAATTAGAACTGGTGAAGATAAACCACCACAACTGGAACTGGTGAAGATAAACTGCCACAACTAGAACCGGTGAAGATAAACTGCCAAAATCAGAACCGGTGAAGATAAACTGCCACAATTAGAACTGGTGAAGATAAACCACCACAATTGGAACTGGTGAAGATAAACTGCCACAATTAGAACTGGTGAAGATAAACCACCACAATTGGAACTGGTGAAGATAAACTGCCACAATTAGAACTGGTGAAGATAAACTGCCACAATTGGAACTGGTGAAGATAAACTGCCACAACTAGAACAGGTGAAGATAAACTGCCAAAATCAGAACCGGTGAAGATAAACTGCCACAACTAGAACCGGTGAAGATAAACTGCCACAATTAGAACTGGTGAAGATAAACTGCCACAATTAGAACTGGTGAAGATAAACCACCACAACTAGAACCGGTGAAGATAAACTGCCACAACTAGAACCAGTGAAGATAAACTGCCACAATTAGAACTGGTGAAGATAAACCACCACAATTGGAACTGGTGAAGATAAACTGCCACAATTAGAACTGGTGAAGATAAACTGCCACAACTAGAACCGGTGAAGATAAACTGCCACAATCAGAACTGGTGAAGATAAACTGCCACAATTAGAACTGGTGAAGATAAACCACCACAACTGGAACTGGTGAAGATAAACTGCCACAACTAGAACCGGTGAAGATAAACTGCCAAAATCAGAACCGGTGAAGATAAACTGCCACAATTAGAACTGGTGAAGATAAACCACCACAATTGGAACTGGTGAAGATAAACTGCCACAATTAGAACTGGTGAAGATAAACCACCACAATTGGAACTGGTGAAGATAAACTGCCACAATTAGAACTGGTGAAGATAAACTGCCACAATTGGAACTGGTGAAGATAAACTGCCACAACTAGAACCGGTGAAGATAAACTGCCAAAATCAGAACCGGTGAAGATAAACTGCCACAACTAGAACCGGTGAAGATAAACTGCCACAATTAGAACTGGTGAAGATAAACTGCCACAATTAGAACTGGTGAAGATAAACCACCACAACTAGAACCGGTGAAGATAAACTGCCACAACTAGAACCAGTGAAGATAAACTGCCACAATTAGAACTGGTGAAGATAAACCACCACAATTGGAACTGGTGAAGATAAACTGCCACAATTAGAACTGGTGAAGATAAACTGCCACAATTAGAACCGGTGTATTTAAACTGCCACAATTAGAACCGGTGAAGATAAACTGCCACAATTAGAACCGGTGAAGATAAACTGCCACAATTAGAACTGGTGAAGATAAACTGCCACAATTAGAACCGGTGAAGATAAACTGCCAAAATCAGAACCGGTGAAGATAAACTGCCACAACTAGAACCAGTGAAGATAAACTGCCACAATTAGAACTGGTGAAGATAAACTGCCACAATTAGAACTGGTGAAGATAAACCACCACAACTAGAACTGGTGAAGATAAACTGCCACAACTAGAACCGGTGAAGATAAACTGCCACAACTAGAACTGGTGAAGATAAACCACCACAATTGGAACTGGTGAAGATAAACTGCCACAATTAGAACTGGTGAAGATAAACTGCCACAATTAGAACCGGTGTATTTAAACTGCCACAATTAGAACTGGTGAAGATAAACCACCACAATTAGAACTGGTGAAGATAAACTGCCACAATTAGAACAGGTGAAGATAAACTGCCACAATTAGAACAGGTGAAGATAAACTGCCATATATTATTCTGTCTAAGATAACTCCCATCTCAAATTACACGACACTGCCTGTAATGTTGTTGACAATAGCAGATCACAGCAGCACAGGGAAGTATAACCACTGTGAGGAATGTGGTGAGACGGCCAATGGTTACATAACATATAATATGTTTCCCGGGATTGTTGTATTTCTACATGCTCTAGAGGGTGGCTTATTTATAACTTCCATGTCGATTAAGAGTTGCATTTTATAATCACATTTGCATTTAGTTTAAACAGGTTGAGCATACTAATGTAAACATTTGATGATTTTTGCTACGGAAGATAAACTTTGTTACTCTGCCTTTTTTTTTTTTATCCTATTATGGAAATAAACAGAACTACTTTTTGCCAAGCAAGGAATAGTTTAACTTTGTTACGTTTGTGATGCATTCAATTTTCAAGCAAAAAATACCTGTAAAATTAAAATCAGTTTGATGAATCATATTCAAAATTATATATTTTAAGTTTGTATTTAGAATCTACATGCAAGTAGTTCTTTTTTTTGTATTCACTCATTAGTGTTCAGGGAAAAGAAACAAAGTTGTTATTTTCAAATGTGAAAGTTGAGTTTCGGACAAAATACCTAGAAAAATATGTGTTTTATCCACCTACTTTTTTTTTATCGGAGATTCTTTTGTAGATCCTGGGGCTTTTGTCTGGATACAGTTATAATGTACTTTTTTATAGTATGTATCACACTAACTTTCTACACATATCCAATACAATATAAACAATATATACAACGTAAACTTTATTTTGAATGAAAGTACATCACATTAAAAAATATATGTATATTGCTAACAATAACAATCCTTTTATAGAAGAAAATATTCTTAGTAAAAGTTACAAGTCACCAAACACTCACTCTAAGAGGAACATATATCATTTAATGTCCCAGTCACACAGAACAGAAAAAACAACAAGACATGACTTACAAATCATACACACCATATAATCACAACAATAAAGGTTTTAAAATTTACAAAACTGAATACACAACCTAAACATTTACAAACCTTTCTGAATGTGACATAAAATATAATTAAAACATAACACAAAAACAAAAAACAAACAAAATATATATATATATATACATCATCACCACTTTTATTATTATTATTATTATTACTATAATCTGTTTGCAATGAAATGTTTTCATAATGTTGCAGTCTATGCTCACTCTTACACAATTCTGAATGTTTCTTGTTACTTCTCTTGAACCAGTTGGCTATATATAATGTACATATGTAATCTCCTATCTGGAGGAAATAGAAAATTTACAAAAAGCAGAAATCTGGTTCCCCCAAAATATATGATTGCTAAGAGGCAAACACATACAAAAAATATATAAATAAACATCTGTGAACTTTGCACACACAAAACCTATCTGAGACACATAATATTAAAACCAAATGTACAATGTAGTAATTATTGTTCCTAAAACTCCCTCGATTTTGATTTAGATTTACATTAAGGCCATCCAGACAAAAAAGATTTTCTCAACAATAAAAAATTCACACAACACAACATCAGAATAAATTTAAAAAAACCTTAACAAATATAAAAAAATAAAATTAATGCTCCCAAGTTGTAGTGGATTTTGTTTTCCTTGTCAAGTTTTGGCTATTTCACATTGAAATGATAAAGTTACCTTTGTATAATTTGTGACATGAACAGGTATTACTAGGACTATGTATGACATAGAGATTCTTAGTTTTTCGGTTTTATCATCCCACCAACAGTATTTCAGTTACCTGTAGATGGTATCCACTTGAAGCAGATAAAGTGCTGCCTTCACTTTGTATAACATGCCATGAACATCTAGCATGATACCACACCCAGTCACATTATCCTGATGCTGGGTTAACCAAGGGTGGAACTAACCTTATATTTGCTTGAAATATAGCAGAGAGCTACACCACTACAAGTGTTTACAACTTGGGTATGTCACGGCCCTGAGCCAACATTAAACTGATTGCACTGCCAGTTCCCTTATGATACAGAGAGTGTTGATCCATATTAATTGCAGCTAGTACTAAGCGATTTTTGAAATGGTGTACCATTTACTGTTTGACAGAAAGTATATATGAGATACATAGGTACAGTTTATTCACCATTTATCTACATATGATCTGTGATGTGAATATTAAACAGTCTTTTAATCACTGCTGCCATTATTGTTTTACTGGAAATATGTATGATAAAGGTATCGTTTATCGATGTAAGATCTATGACATGCATGAACAGCCTTTGGCATGGCATTACCTTTACTAGGCAGCGTCTTGATCTCACTAGTTTTACGGTGAATTGTCATTATACCAGCTAGGTGGCGCTCTTTGACATCCTTATTACACACTAACACAATTCTCTCCTTATAATGCGTACACCCAATTAAATTTTTCTCCGACGGCAGCTCAAACCCTGCATCTTCAAAGCCCATATCCGAGTTGAGCTTAATGATTCCTTTTCCATTTCGATTTCCAGAGAAGATATAGATGTTGTCAGATATCGTCAGCGACATGAGACGGGGAGATACATAGGGAAGATTTGATACCACCGTAACTTCCTTGTGTCGAATATGGAAGCATTGAACGCAGTTCACCAATTTCTCCTCTTTGTTCGTTCCTCCAAAAATGAACACACTCTCTCCGGAGACAGCTGCTGTTGCTGAATGAACTGGTTGCACCAGTTCGGCAAATGTCTGCCATTTCTGAGAGGGAATGAAAAACTCTTCGATCGAGCCTAGGATGATATCAGCAGTTGTGGACTTCCGGTTAATTCCACCCAAACAGTATAAAGAGTTACCAACAGAAACCATGCTATGCTTGATACGACCCTTCTTCAGCTGACCTGCAGTAGTTAAAGGAAAATGGTTTTAATTCAGCATAAATAGTTTCAGGCAAAAAAAATGTAATGATGATTTTCTTAATTTGTGTGAGAATTCCCATTGTATGCATGGGATCCATGCTGTGGCCTAAAAGATTAAGTCTAACACTATGCATGAGATGAAAGTGTGAACCTTGACATATATGGATATACTTTGGATTGAATGTTAAGCTTCATTACAATGGATGTAAAATGAAACATTGACCTAATAATGTTTGTTACCAAGCTGGATATCACCAATATGACCATAACTGTGTCACTGTGGTGTAACAAAAAACAAACTCGTGAGTGCATCTGAGGTTTTAAAGCTTTAGTCTGAGTATGATCTCATGTATCGCATTGGTCAAAATTCCACACAAATATTTTCTAATTCAGCTAAACAGATCTTTGAGGATTTTAAGCCCTAGTTCAACATCAAGTGTGCACAATAAATGCTGAAAATTTAACAATAAACCTGAACTTGTAAGCTGGGGGTCGCTAGGATCCCAAGAGGCCCCCAGTAGCTCCTAGCACATTAGACATAGATGAGGAACAATGATTTGCCACACAAAATAAGACAAAATTTTCATTTACTTACTGTTTATGATCAAAGTTTACAGTGCAGATCTCCTTTCATACACATGTAATATATGAATATGTTGCATCAAAAGTTTTGGTTCAATCAGTGATTGGGTTAAAGTCATTAAGTCAAATTAATTTTTCTCATAAATATCTGTATAGTCTTTAGTTTAAAAACCAATGTGAATAATATTCTCGAAAAATCTCAATCAACTTTTGAAAAGTATTTATCAAGAGGGAAAATAGTAATCTAGTCTAGCTCCCACTATTTTTGCTCTAAGGTTTAAGATTGCAAAATATATCATTATGAAACTAAGAATCATGTATTTTCTCGAGGACAGAGTGCATAATCTCTTGCTTTAAACAAGGTCAGATGCCACAAGAAACAAATGTGAAACAAGTCGCATGATAGGCCCTTAATTGTCTATTTTCTAAACAAAGAGATCATACAATTTTAGGCATCCACAACTATGAATTATAAATTAGGTTTGACAGATGCTGCAATTTCAGTATTAAAATTAATCATAATAGCAAATGGTTTGTGCAGGTTATCGAATTGGATATAATATGACCATATAAGTGGTAAAGTTTAACTTATGAATATAACCACCTTTACATTTTCCTTGCTTCGTCAGCCTGTATAACCATCATGTATTTTTCTTTGTTAGTCTTTTTTTCTGGACATGAGGCATAAGTATTAGTTATTTATCGTATATTTTATGGTCTTAAGAAAAAGACAATTTCCTCGGTTTACATAAGTTCACCCTATCACTTAAATGATCGCCAATCCAACTGTAGAAAATAATTCCCGTATTCTCAATGTTCAATATTGTCACCACTGGTGTCAGGCTTATTTCTAAGATAAGCAGATTTAGGCAGTCACCGGTGCAGATGTACATGCATCAAAACCCGCACTCCCCACAAAAAACCTCCAGAAATTCCAACTTATGCCTGAAAACTTTCACCTATGTAATATTTAATATTATATTATTATATATTTAATACAAGAAAAATACAAATATAACCTGGACTGGCCAGCCATTCATTTCGCTCGCACTCAAACTTGATTAAACTTTTTGCGTTCTTGTCACCGCCGCTGATAAAGATGTTGTAACCATGGGAACAGATGGCAAAGTGGGCACCAGGAGAGTATTCAGTGGGAATCTGAGCGAGGGTGAACCAGCGCCCCTGTCGGTAACTATACGCCCACAGACACCAGCTTCCATCTGTGATCATTCCCTTGATTCCTTGGATGTCCTCACTTTGACTCACAGCCTGGATATATTAATATTAAAACTATTTATCCTCTTATTAATCATTTAAGTGTTATGCCTGTTGGCCCTATCGCATCAGGTGTGTGTCATTTTGAGCCCTGCCATTGTGTGACACTCAGACCCAATGAATTAATAGGCCTGAGTACACATTTTTTGCCACAAATCCAGAACTTTATAATATAATAGTAAATCAAAGCCGTCAAATTTTAAAATCTTTGAGTTTAAGCATTGTTTTATGTATAAAACAAGGAACAATTTAACCAGGCTATGATTTCTTAATCAAACTTCGAAACAGGAATATAAGTCTATCAAACACACACAACTTTTTTTAATATAAATGGTCTGATTTTGCATGCTATTTAACTAATGGATATAAATACTTCGTGAATGCAGGTAGAGTTATGTTTCTTGTGTTAAGAACAAACAAACTTTGTATCTGGTCAGCAAGAAAGATGACAAAAATCAATTCTACTCATCACCAGGATGGACATACCAACGTTATTTTCTGGGCAAGAACAATAAACTAAAGCAGATAACAAAAAACAAACACTAACTGAAACATAGCCATGACCTACCAGGAGCACTTCATCCAGGTCATCATCGGTTCGGTACCCCATTCGGTGATGGCTGTAGTCCAGCTTACGTGCCGGAATCAGATGGAAATTTTTTGCTTCATCGATCAAACGCCGACAATCCAGATTGTCCATCAGGATTCGATTGGTGCTGAGATTGTTCACAAGAAACTCTGCAGAAACGTGTGGTAGTCGAACATGTTGAAAGATTTTTGCAACATATTGGCGTCGCTCAGAAAGATCTGCTGTTATCCACTTAATGGCAGCCTCGCAAACATGCTCCTCGTCCAGCGTGACTAGATCTTCATTGTCGATAATAGCAATCACTTCGCCAAGCGTAAGTCGAATGAACTGTTCAGATTTCCATACTGTGCAGAAGCCCTCAAGCACCATGTGCCAGGATTTTTGCTACAAATTAACCATTAAATTTAAAATTAAAATACAATTAAACCTGAAATGTATCCAAAGGTGATGAATATTCTTGTGTTAAGTTATCATAAGATTTTTGAACAGGTTAAATATTTAAATAGTGGAAATGGTTAAGAAAATATCAGAATTTTTAAGATAGATGTACATGTGTAAACTTTGCCTTTGTTTACCTGCGAGGGTTATTCGGGTCAACAGTATAACTTCCCAGCGCCATGTGTCAGTTGCCATAGTACAGGATTAATAATACATACACCCAATGACCTGGGGGTAAACTGTAAGATTAGCTGAATGAGCAGAATCTTGAAAGTAAACTATAACTTGGTACTACCTTGTTGCTCTGTTAACTGTCACTGATTATGGTGATTTTTGTTTTTTGTTACATTGCACCGACTTAATTATGGTCATATTGGTGTCGTCCAGCTAATTATTGGTGGAGGAAGATCCCAGATTTATGGCTAGGTAGAACCACCGGCGCACCGCACGTTTGCTGGAAAACCTCCCCACATGAAAGTTCTCACCCTGACTGGGACTCGAACCCATGAGGTGAGGGGCTGAGGAGTTTCAAGTCAGCGACTCTAACTGCTCGACCACGGGCACCCCCTCACTGATTATGATATGATGTTTGGGTTGCTATTAAAAACTACCAGTGCACCGCACGTCAGCTAGAAGATATTCTTACATAATAAACACATTACACACAAACATAAACCGACCTGTCCAGGAAAAATGAAGAGTCACAAATCTCAAGCATGAGCGCCCCCAAAACCTACCTTGAGACGTGCACAATTGTACATGCAGGACAGGCTATAAAGGTCCAGACAGTTGGGTACTTTCAGTTGTTCTAGTAGAAGTTGTTCACAGTGATTCTGAAGGCTATCTACCTATATATGATAGAAACATACAAAATGTTTTCAACGAGAACTTTCCAATCAGAAAGCAAATGATTACTGGTAAGATATGATATGAAAATTGACAGATTTGCAGACATTTGTCAGATCAAAATATGTCTTATTTGCAACAGTTTCTTGCAATACGGTAAGTCACACACTTTTTGCATTTAGTATTTAAGCAAAATATCAAAGTTTTTATAACACACAATGATAATTGATATTATTAGAAGATTATTGATTATTAAAAAAACGAAAGAAACAGACAAATATTAGTAAATTTATATGATACTTCATACTTAATGTTAAAGGTGGTCTCGGACAGTTTGCTGATATTAAATAGTCATAATAATAGCTTGTCCATGTTTGTGGGAATTTGGACATCACTTCTGCAGAAACTCATACTTTATTCTAAGTAAAGACACTTCAAAACACTACCTCAGTTGTTAGAAAATATAAACTGTGAAGAAAAAGCTCTAAATGTACATTCATTGCAATCCTATAAATAAGCACAATGAGGACTAAGGTGATCTCAGAAAGTAAATGGTCACATAAATTTCTTAGTTTATAAATAGCTAACTTCGCAGCATGGCTTGGATAGGAAATGCATATTTATAGAGACGGGTTGTGTGTTATATTTCACCTTTTGGGATTCCCATAGACATAGTATTTCAATTACCAGCTTTAACATAATCTTTCCAGGTAACAATTATTTATTTAGTTTGGGAGAAATAAATGGGCTTAGACTGTTGGATACCACCTTTAATTTGAAATTAAACAAGGTCAATCACATTGAAAGTGTTCATAAGAGATGACCATGACATAAACACAAGATATATGTAACATCTCGAACAATGGGAGGTAAAAACCAGTTGTTCTTGGTTGATGTAGGTTCTTTATTAAAGGGTTAACAAATTTGTCTGAAAGTTATAAAACCAATATTTAACATCGAGTATATATTATTAACACATTTAAATACAAAATTAAATGAAATAGAGAAAATACCTATTAATTCAATACAAATATCGTTATTTAAAGTAAATATAAATGTAGAAACATACCAGTCCAGCTTATAAATCTTGTAAAAGATTCAGTGTGTATATATATTGAATGATCAATGATGATGCTTCCAGTGAGGGGTTCAATGGCAGAATATGGGAGAAGGGAAAAGGGTATTAAGAAAGGCGGGAAATCTGTTGTTAGTAAAAACAACTCATACACCAGACGAACAGGTTTAAAACCATCTCACTCACTGACCATGGTGCTTTAACGGTACTTATATACAGGATGCCACAGGGTAGAACGATGTACACGGACACCATGAAACATGCGGATAAAATAAGACACAATAACACTCAAACACACCTTGGTTACATATAAAATATTTGCTAAGAGTCCTAGGAAGAGTTAGTTAAATAATGGCTTAATTAAAATCAGTTCTAGGTCCTTACTCACCACCATTCTTAAGCCTCTGTCATGACTTAAGCCCAAGTCACAATTTTCATACCAATAAAAATAAGCTTATTTATGAAGTTTCAATGTGATTTTAAGCTGAAAGTAGCAAAGTTAAAGTGTCATGCAAAAATACAGACATGTACCTAAATACATAATGAAGATATTGTGGATTTAATCCATGACTTGAGCAATTCTTACTTAAGAACGGTTGGTGAATACGGGCCCTAGTTTCCCATTCTAAAATCATTACAAAAGCTGTTTCTAGACAGAACCCTCCTCTTATTTCAGTGCTAAATAGTAAAATGAAAAATCTTAGTCAAAATAGGGGCATAACTTTGTTGAAATTAATTTTAGAGTTACCTGACCTGTTGAAATGGGTTTCGCCTTTTGATAGTGAACAAGTACTCCAAGTTTTAAGTGAAAATCTTTGGTAGTTTAAAAATAAAGAAATCTTTACAGAAAGAATAACTAACAATGATGCCAATGCCAACAAAATTTATAAGCATTCCAAGTGAATATTTATAAATAAATTTTTATAAATATTTTCGCGAGATGGACCTTCATAAAAATGATAATTAACGCTATTGGCGATGCACTCTAAAGATAATACCTGAAAAAGGGCTGCTAGTCTTAGTATTTCTGGTATATCATCAGGTCTCATGTCTGCCTTCCCTGTGTAAACAAACTTCAGGAACACAGCAAAGGGTTCCTCATCTATGTCCTTCAATGAAAAAGAACAGTTACAATGATGGTAAAATGTCTGTTATGACATACAATTGTTAATAATGAGAACAAGCGGGATGATGACAGAAACAACAAAGATGCTCATGAAAATGCTGATGATAATGAAAATAAAAAAGAGTGATGATGACAATGATGATGATTCTGATGACCATAATAATGATGAAAACAACAATCTGGTCACCTGCAGTGTGATATGTTTCTGGCTTTTCTCCTGATAGGTTCCAGTGAACATGATCTTGAAGTACGGTGAGATGGCCACAAGGATAGTCCTGTGGCATGAAAATACCCTCTCATTGATGTGGATCTGAACATCACACAGGTCATCATCTAGATACAATGCCTCAATACCACTCTGAAACATAAATTAAGAGCATAGACAAGCCTCTCTAGAACCCAAAGACAGGTCACTCGACAACCTGGAGATTAAGACCACCCACTTTAGAATATAGAGACAATAAAGGTTATAAACATTGAGACAAAGACCATCTCTCTAGAACAAAGCTACAAGACACTCGAAACATGGACACCAGCCTCTAAATAACATTGAGGCAGGCCACTCTACACCACAGAGACCATGCTGATCTAGAATTCAGAGACCAAGCCCATCTAGAACATAGACACCAGCCATTGTAAAGCATTGAGACAGGTCACCCTAGAACAGAGACCAACCCCTTCTAGAACACAGATACCAGCCCTTGTATAACATTGAGATAGGTCACCCTAGAACAGAGACCAATCCCTTCTAGAACACAGACACCAGCCACTGTATAACATTGAGACTGGTCACCCTAGAACAGAGACCAACCCCTTCTAGAACACAGACACCAGCCATTGTATAACATTGAGACAGGTCACCCTAGAACAGAGACCAACCCCTTCTAGAACACAGACACCAGACACTGTATAACATTGAGACAGGTCACCCTAGAACAGAGACCAACCCCTTCTAGAACACAGACACCAGACACTGTATAACATTGAGACAGGTCACCCTAGAACAGAGACCAACTCCTTCTAGAACACAGACACCAGCCATTGTATAACATTGAGACAGGTCACCCTAGAACAGAGACCAACCCCTTCTAGAACACAGATACCAGCCCTTGTAAAATATTGAGACAGGTCACTCTAGAACAGAGACCAACCCCTTCTAGAACACAGATACCAGCCATTGTATAACATTGAGACAGGTCACCCTAGAACAGAGACCAATCCCTTCTAGAACATAGACACCAGCCATTGTATAACATTGAGACAGGTCACCCTAGAACAGAGACCAACCCCTTCTGGAACAAAGACAGCAGTGATGGTATAACATTGAGTCAGGTAACCCTAGAACAGAGACCAACCCATTCTAGAACACAGATACCAGCCATTGTAAAACATTGAGACTGGTCACCCTAGAACAGAGACCAACCCCTTCTAGAACACAGATACCAGCCATTGTATAACATTGAGACTGGTCACCCTAGAACAGAGACCAACACCATCTAGAACACAGACAGCAGTGATGGTATAACATTGAGACTGGTCACCCTAGAACAGAGACCAACACCATCTAGAACACAGACACCAGCCACTGTATAACATTGAGACTGGTCACTCTAGAACAGAGACCAACACTATCTAGAACACAGACACCAGCCACTGTATAACATTGAGACAGGTCACCCTAGAACAGAGACCAACACCATCTAGAACACAGACACCAGCCACTGTATAACATTGAGACTGGTCACTCTAGAACAGAGACCAACACCATCTAGAACACAGACACCAGCCACTGTATAACATTGAGACTGGTCACCCTAGAACAGAGACCAACACCATCTAGAACACAGACAGCAGTGATGGTATAACATTGAGACTGGTCACCCTAGAACAGAGACCAACCCCTTCTAGAACACAGACACCAGCCACTGTATAACATTGAGACTGGTCACCCTAGAACAGAGACCAACACCATCTAGAACACAGATACCAGCCATTGTATAACATTGAGACTGGTCACCCTAGAACAGAGACCAACCCCTTCTAGAACACAGACAGCAGTGATGGTATAACATTGAGACTGGTCAGCCTAGAACAGAGACCAACCCCTTCTAGAACACAGACACCAGCCATTGTAAAACATTGAGACAGGTCACCCTAGAACAGAGACCAACCCCTTCTAGAACACAGACACCAGTGATGGTATAACATTGAGACTGGTCAGCCTAGAACAGAGACCAACCCCTTCTAGAACACAGACACCAGCCACTGTATAACATTGAGACTGGTCACCCTAGAACAGAGACCAACACCATCTAGAACACAGACACCAGCCATTGTATAACATTGAGACAGGTCACCCTAGAACAGAGACCAACCCCTTCTAGAACACAGACAGCAGTGATGGTAAAACATTGAGACAGGTCACCCTAGAACAGAGACCAACCCCTTCTAGAACACAGATACCAGCCATTGTAAAACATTGAGACAGGTCACCCTAGAACAGAGACCAACCCCTTCTAGAACACAGACACCAGCCATTGTAAAACATTGAGACAGGTCACCCTAGAACAGAGACCAACCCCTTCTAGAACACAGACACCAGCCACTGTATAACATTGAGACAGGTCACCCTAGAACAGAGACCAACCCCTTCTAGAACACAGGCACCAGCCCTTGTAAAATATTGAGACAGGTCACTCTAGAACAGAGACCAACCCCTTCTGGAACAAAGACAGCAGCAATTGTATAACATTGAAACAGTTCACTCAAAAACATAGATACAAAGCCACTATAGAATAGACGGAAGCCACTGTGTAACATTGAGACAAACAACTCTAATTCATCAAGAACAATTTCTTTAAACCATAAAAATGAAACACTTCAGAGCACACAGATGATGTGCTCTAAAACATATTCTAATGTCTGTTTTGTTTCTTTGTAATATTGCAGTGACACCATTAAGGTCATGTTGGCAAGGTCCAGCTATTATCGGTGGAGGAAGACCCCAGACAAATGTCTGGGTAGAACCACCAGTGCACTGCCGGTCAACGGAAAGACCAACCTTAGTGAAAGTTCTTGCTCCAACATGACATAAACCCACGTGGAGAGGACTAACTTGTCTGTTACTCTAACTGCTCACCCCCATTTTTCTGTTTGACTTTGACTTGAATAAGATTTAATGAAAATTTCATATCAAAATAACCCATTTGTTTATACACAAACATTTACAGATCAAGAATTTTTTTAAACAAACAAAACAACAAATCTTTGCTATTCATATTCTTTATCCTTACTATAAAACAGGTTTACAGAACTGTTTTTGGATATTTACAATGTTATTTTTAATAAAACACAGGTCTAATTAACTCTTATTTATATGTAGATAAATGTATAAATAACACAACTCACCTTTAATGATTCCATGTATGTCTGTTGTAAGGTATCCATGGTAACAAAATGCTATATCATTCCTGTTAATTACAGAGAAAAGAAACCTGCTAAGTATGTGTTGATGTAGAATATATCCACACACACACAAATCCAATACGACCTACCAGTATGGCTTACTTATTGAATATGTGAGACTAACTTACGGGTACAACTTTTAATACTGCATGAAACTAGGAACTGTTATTTTTCATATGTAGTTGTTAAGAGCAGTAAAACGTCTTTTTTCCCCGCACATGAAAAAATTACAACTTTTAATATGACTGTGAACATTTACTTCTTTTTTTCTGTCAGAAATGTAATCTAAATCCCTTCATTTTATTAAATTATGTTGTTTTGGGGTTTTTTTTTTTGGTTAATCTTAACAACACAATTATAGTCATATTGGTGACATCCAGCTAACTATTGGTGGAGAAAGACCCCAGACATGTATATAGGTAGAACCATTGGCATTGACTCACTCACAACAGTTTGGCTCAAACCCACGTACTGAGGGGCTAAGGAGTTACAAGTCAGTGACGTTAACCACTGGGCCTTGGGCAACCCTTTCTTAAATTATGCAACCAAGAATTGAAGATTCCTGCATAGCACTGATGAAAAGTATTTGTTGTATAAGTTTTATTTTCAACAACAAAAAATTGTACTGCAGACATAAAAGAAATAATTTCAGTTACTTGCTAACAACAGCATGCAAAAGGTAAAAAGACAAAAAACAGAGACTCTGCAGTAAATAATGTTGATTCGAAATTAACACTTCCCAGTGGCTGCTCCATAAAAACTTGGATCTAAAGCCCATTATATATTATATACACAAAATAAATTTACCTAATAAAATTATATCCAGAATGCATTTCTGCCCTTCCAGAAGTCCAAATGCTTGTTTGGGCAGCATGCTCCGAGGCCCTCCCCACATACCCCCATTAATTAATAGTATTTGAACACCCCCCTTCCCCATACCTCTGGGGTAGAACCAAGATACACCCTTGAGCAAATACACTTTCTGATATGTTTATTGGTTGTCAATATTTATCTCACTACTCTGTAATGCCAACAACTTGTGTTATTTATTGGCATATATGTATCTGTAAGCATGAATTGGCCAGGCTTACATGTTAAATGACATAAACCGCTATTCTCTGTAGATCTACATATATTGAAATGTTTTAAGTTCCTTGTTGCTTTAGTGTATATTAAATTAGTGTATATAAAATACTTCATGCATGCGATAAACGGGTTGACAGGTCTCTCTATATATCAATACTATCTAATATGACCTATGCAGTATATAAAAAGGGCATCGAATAATATAATCATTACAAAGATACAATGATGTATCATGTTTACAGTTATTTACTTTAAATGTAGCCTATCGAGTACATAGGCCTTTAGATCTGTACACAGCATGAAACGATATGTATGTCATGTGCGTACACACGTTTATACTCATACAGTTACAACTTCAACTTTGTACTGCCAAAAGTCAATACTGACTACAAAAATCTACTCCGTTCGTATGCATACAACCTCTTTCATGAAAAAAGTATACAAGTACAGAAACAGATTTAATAATGGTTACTTACAGACACAGATTTCTTGCTACAACGGTGACTTACCTGCTGCAACCGTCTGCATGGTTTGTGTTAGAAAGCACTTTCGGTATCGATTGGGAACTCCCCCGGAAGTAAACCCCGAATGGGGTCCTACCGATATACGGAGTTATCCCTGATTTCGCTACGTATTTACCTCCCTTGATCGAGGTGGCGCTTCTTTGGGTAGTTCCGGTTTCGGTTATATACACAAAACTATATTGAGAGTACGCCGATTTTATGTTGAAAATAGCTGTGGCTTAGGAAAAAGTGTGGTCACATGTAAGGTTTTTATGGCCTGAAATATATGTACATGTATTGGAATTTCATGTAACCCGGATGTAAACACAATAAATTAATTATGTCGAGACAAAGAAAAACGGCGATGTGCCTTACTGTTACCTTTAAAATTTCTATTTATGCGCACATGTATCGGCGGATATGTGAAATTACCTGTGTCAGATCCAATTATAATATAATTGCAAATATCAACAGATCAAAAGACAAAAGCTAACGCTTGGAAATAGCGGAAGTTTTCAATCAAATATGAAGTTTAAGAGCGTTATTTTTTTTAACTACAGGTAAATCGCAACTTTCAATCAAAGACGACCGACTGTTTTAAAGTTACTCATTATATATTTTTTAAATAAAGCAGTGTTATTTACGTTATAAACATAAGAAAACTTGATGAGGTCAATTATATCTTAGTTTAATCATTTGAAATGTGTTGATTTTGATATTATTAATCTTACTTGTTCTTCAGATTTCAGTCATTTTCTTTCTTTTCTGAAGTATTTCTTTTTTTACAGTGTAAAAAATTACACGGTTGTGTAAAGCACTTTCTGTGCTGCAAGTATGTGAAAACTTTTAGAGTATATCCAAAATGACATGTTTATTGTGTTGTGTATACATCCACCCCCAATATCTTACACTGACCGGTAATCCACACCAGATGTGTCACAAGGCACGAGGGGCAGAGAAGACCCCCACCAGGTGTAGGGGGTGACTGGAGAAATGCCTCTAGGGGATGACTGGTTAATTGGCTATAGGGCTCAACGAGTTAATGAAAATAGGATAAAAGAGCAGAAAATACACACACCAAAATAGGTTGCATCTGTTGCCAACTCCCTACATGCCACACATTTAATTTCAATCATGACTAGTATAAAAATGTATTAATATAGTCGATTTGCTCCAATTACCACTTCACTTTCAGCACATTTACATTAAAAGCTTACACAAATTATCTGCAGCTTATCATTGACGAAAAAAGACAACAAAAATAGCGAAATTAATCGCAACACGCCAGTATTACGGGACGATCTGTCGAGATTAAGAACCAACTTATTTTACCCCACCTATACAGTTTCTTGAGAAACTGTTTCGACATTAACAGCTTTATTCTATCATACATAATTTCCTTCTTAGCTTTGGCTGTACTGCTGTTCTGCATCAGTTTCCTACGTTGAATATAGAGCGAACATTGAAATTCCTTTAAGAACACAGGGATAAATCTCGATATTTTATCTGATCGTCGTTTTTCTCAACAAACCGGAACTACCCAATACCAAAGGGAAATCACTCTAAACTGACTTCGCAAGGGAGATAACTGTGGATATCGGTAGGACCCCATT
Source organism: Sinonovacula constricta (assembly GCA_007844125.1). Lineage (NCBI taxonomy): Eukaryota > Metazoa > Mollusca > Bivalvia > Cardiida > Solecurtidae > Sinonovacula > Sinonovacula constricta. The sequence continues at coordinate 25,292,850 of CM017572.1, forward strand.
TACAATCGCTATATAGCTACCACTGCTTGGTTTGATACAATTTTGTTGATTTTGTGAAAGACAGTCTTTTGCTTCGAATCTCTAGGGGTGCGTGGCGTATGGAACAATGTTTTAGAATCTATATCTTCATTTAAAGCAAAATTTCAGACCACTGTGTCAAAAATGGGTTAGGGTGTATAAATGTTCAAGTAGTGCAAAAAGGCGGCGTCGGCAAATTGCTAAAAATATTTCACAAGTTTTCGGTATTTTTTCTGTTATATATAGACGTCGTAGTAACAAAGGGTAAGGTCACATTCCTTTGTGGTTACGTCACAAACAAAATGACGCAAAATTATGACGTCATTTGACAGATGTGATAACATTTTGCACTTTTACCGAAACAATGGGTCGGAAAGGAGCAGAGTTAAGTCCTGATGTTAAAACAGTAATAACTCAACTGTACGAAGATGGATCATCTATTACCAGGATCAGCAAGTTGTTAGATATTCCTAGAACTACTGTATCAAGTTTTATCCACAGATTTCTTCAAAGAGGGACAGTAGAGAACATGGAAAGAAAAGGTCGACCAAAACTTGTGACGCCGAGATTATCGGAAGTTGGAACGGATTGTAAAGACGAACAGGAGGGACACCCTTGCAGATATCACCACCAAATTCAACAAGAAACGAGAAAAACCTGTTGCCAAGCGAACACTTCAGTTTCATCTGCATAGAAACGAGTTTAAAAGAAGGGTTTTGAGGAAAAAAATGGTTGTAAAGGAGGTAAATCGGAAGAAGCGTTTATCTTTGTGTCGCGAGAAGAGATGGTGGACAGTTCAGCAGCATTGGAAGAAAGTTATCTTTTCAGATGAAAGCAAGATAATGATAGGACATGATGAAAGAGTCTATGTGTGGAGGAAATGCGGTGAGGGCTGGAGACCGGACTTGGAACCGTCGGCAAATGTGAAACCGAAGTATGAGGTCATGATTTGGGGATGCATTACATTTAATGGTGTTGGCACAATTTCTGATGTGAGAGGTAACATTAATTCAGAAAAGTATCAAGAAATACTAGAAAACAATCTGTGGCCAGTTTTAGCTCGGCATTTCCCTACTGGAAGTTATTTGTTTCAAGATGACAATGCTCCGGTTCACCGCTCACGTTCTACGATAGATTACATTGCCAGGAATCATATAAAATCCATGTCATGGCCTGCACAATCACCAGACATAAACATAATTGAAAATATATGGTTGTATCTTAAAAGAAAGTTACAGTGTAGGAAGAGTAGGATAAATTCGAACGCTGATCTTTTCCGTGAAGTACAGGCAATATGGATGGACATAACAGTTGACTACGTGCAGAGCTTGTACAAGTCTATTCCAAAGAGAATTCTTCAGGTTATTAAGTTGAAGGGACATTTGACAACCCTTGCTTTTATTCAGTAGGATAATTTACGATAACGTTGTTGACGTCGCAAAAATGACGAATACTTTTTGCACTGTTAAAGTTACCGTGGTGTCTGTGAGTTTGAAGCTTTTTTCCCCCTCAAATTACATAAACATGCCATGTTTACATGATCGTGCAAAATGCGGTTCATTGATGATGTACAACAATGAAACATAAATCCCAATATTGTCATTGCAAACTGGTATTTTCTAGACTGGCTATAAATCTGTGGCATTCTGCAGAGAGCTTTTGTGATCACGTTATATCGTCATCAGGGTAATCCGCTCTTGTATATACATCTATTTTGGGCAGTGATCACTAGATCTATAGTGCTAATAAAATTTATAAATATAGAATAGAATAGATTAGAAAGAATAGAAAGACTGAACCTTTAGACTGTGTATGTGTTTCGAGATTAGTACTGAGTAGTGTTCCAAACCCTCTGAGATTAAAGTATGAGTACAACGAAACGAACAAATAAATTGTTGTTACCCGAAAAGTTCCCGCGAAAAGCTGTTCATTGACGCCATAAATTTACATCAATTTGAAATGAAGCATAACACTATACCCGTCATGGCAAATGTGTATTTTCTATCTGGACCACGCAGCACAGTCTGCTATTTTTAAACTAGATCTAATAGACCTATAAAACCACGTGATCGCACGCTTTTGGGGTACATTTTTGTCACCATGGCACTATATCTATTTTTAGCCGAAATTCCCATCGTGCTTATTTATAAATTAGGAAATAATGAAAATTTAAGCGAGTTATTTGCCTTTTTGTGTTGTCTTGTTACAACTGCGGAAGTGTCAAAGTCGTCTGTATTTATATTTTAAGACGAAAATATGAGTTAATGCAGAATATATGGCGTAAGATTTTGTTATCTACCGGTATATACAAGTATTTGATATTGCAGCCAATCCACCAAAATGACCAATACATTTTCATAACAGTGATGTCGCCGACTTTTGAAGCCACCTTATCATCAGGATGTGATATTTTAAAAAATGGTCATAATTTGTATAAAACTCTCATTTTGAATTAATTTAAATTTCATTTTAATGTGTTGACACGTCTTTTGATGCCAAAACCCATGATTGTTGAAAAGAAAAGAGTAGACAAAATACGCTGCCGCCGGGTCATTTTCCTGTTTTCTACATAAAGTAATTATGTAATTAAACCTCAATTAATATTTTCAGTTGCATTATTTGCCAGTTGTATTATTTGCCAATTAAATATATGACAAACAGAAAAATAAATATAATTGTTGACTGTTCACTGTGAATTGACCATAAAAGTCATAAGGCAAATAAAAGTTGTTTGTTTCCGCTAACGTCTCAAAAAAAAATAGGGTAGGTAGGCAACATTTTTTTTTATTAACTTTTTTTTTACCGTACAAGCATAAGCCAATTACAAATGTGAGAACACTGCATCAAAGGTAATACTAGCAACACACATTCATGTGAAAAATGACAACATATAAATGTAAACTTAACATAAATATACATGTAATATAGTTTTCATTTTACACTGGTTTGTCATATTAAATGTGCCCATTTTTTTATTTCTTCCATATGGTCATATTTTTGCTTTAAAATCGTCGACGAACACCAAAAAAAAAGTTTAGGGTCGCCGCAAAAAATAGGGTCGGTCGGGTTAGTGGAAACAAACAACTTTTTTTACGCCTAACTGGATGTCGCCCAAAACACCAATAACAATGTAACAGTTTTTATTTACTCTCAATGTAAGTCTATTTTACTACTCAGGACAATCTCTGACAAACAGAATGCAACAGGGTCATAATTGTAGCTTTAAATGATTGTTACCAAATGTGTTTGTGATTATTTTCCCAGCTGCATTATTGATTAAAAGTTCGAGTTTAAAAGGTCGTAATTGAAAGTTTATAGATGCCTTCACAACCTTTATAGTTTATTTCCGAAATCAAACTTCCAGCAGGTTCTAAGTTTCGTGCAAAAGTTCAAAAAGTGCATTTTGTCCATAAATAATTTTCTTAACACGTGTGTACAGATTTCTCTTGACCTCCAAATCTCCGTAACGTCAAATTTCCAGGGAAAAAACTTTTTTAACAGTTGCGCATGTCTAGCAAATTTCACGATATATATATTTATTCGCACCGTTTGCAGTTGACCTTTGAAATATCGTCTGTAGCTACGCAAAATACACTGCGATCAGCAAATACTTACAGATCATACAAGGTACCAAATTGATATCCCTATGTATCTGGTCAATATTTTTTTTATTTAACGTGTATTTTATACGCATTTCCGCACATTGCAAGACAACTTTCTGATACCGCTTTTAGAAAGTTCAAATAAGAGAATTGTTTGACGCCTGCCTTGACTATGTGTAAAGTTTTTGGCGCCAATTTCAGCTGGATGAGGTTGGATGAGATTTCCGGTTGACGTCACAAAATGTGCAACAATGGGGCATGTACAGTTGTACACTCGTGAAGAGTCAGGGTTTTATCTTTGTTAGGAACATCACTTCTATTTATAGTTGTACATGTTAAATGTCAGTGAGAAAACAAATGGAGAACTTCACCATGGCACGCTGACATCATGGCATGACGTGAAATGGCAATATTTGTTATTCGGGTATCCGTTAAAAGCCGTCGCTGGACATTTTAAAATTTATGAGCGGATTTGTTATTGTTGTGTCTTCTACCCAAATAAAAACTAACTAACAAATGCATCACAAACACCTATTAGGTCGTCGTCTGTTTAAACGCAGACTGAAATCTTGACAGAGTTAAGTAACAGAATTCTCTGCGTCGACTCGCCATTAACACTGTTCTAGTACGATGAAACACAGCATAAATGACCACTGAAACGAGCTCTTTTCCACATGGAAAGTCTAAGTATATTATATTGTCAGTATAATTTATATAGACCAACACACATGTTGCCAAAAGTGAAATCAGCTATTGTCATTGAGCATCAATGTACTCACACTAAACAGTGACAAGTAAAAGTGATTTAAACCACAACTTTTACATTTTTACCGTAACAATACAGTATCCTCGCGTTTATTGGAAGTCGTCTGATTACACATGTGCTCTGAATAACACGTGCACTTTGAATAATGTGCTTCAACTTATCCACAATGCACTCACTTAAAATAATATTAAAATTATCATATTAACATTCACAAATTTCCGGCGGGTATGTTTAATACTCATTGTGACTTAGCAAACTTTCGCCTGCTTGGCGCACAAAAAACAAACAAACCCAAAGCGATGAAATGCGCTGTTTGGGCTGTGTGTATATTCACCCAGTAAGTGAAAAAGGTTGTGCAAATGATGGTCACTTTAAATTATTTAGTTGTACTATGCATTGGGATACAGGCAGGTCTTCAGAAGAAAAATAACAACATTAAAATTTATATTACACATTGAGATAAAAGTTACTTCACAGTCAAAGTTTTTAGAAACTATAATATCAAGCATAGATCTTCACTACTTACCATAGGATTGCATTTTCACTAACATTATGTCGAAAATAAATGTTCATCAGTGCTACCAGACGCTCCTAAAATACACTGATTTTAACATTAACTCCGTATCCAAGCTAGTGAATGATAGAACGATAGAGAGAGAAAGAGAGAGAGAGAGAGAGAGAGAGAGAGGGAGAGGGAGAGAGAGAGAGAGAGAGAGAGAGAGAGAGAGAGATGTAATATATGAAGATTCAATTCTTCTTCAACCCAATAAATGTATTGTGACATGTGTATATTGTATGTAGAACTTGAATGAATTTGCATGATTTGTTACACATGTCATCATGTTGCATAAATAAAAGATAAAAAAACACCATTATCTCCATATTTATTTCATCAACACCACGCCCATTTGACACATAAAATACTGACACAAGTTTTTAAGAATTTTTACGCCAATAAAAGGGTTTTGCAACGATCTTGCATCATCTAGACTTCTTTCTTAAGTTCTAATTATCATTTCATAAATCAAATAAATATGGTCCGGAATGATTATTATATGGTCCGGGATGACGACCAAATTGATCCGGGATGACTATAACATGGTCCGGAATGATGGTCCGAAATGCAGATGGTCCGGAATGCAGATGGTCCGGAATGAGGATACACCGCCCATTTGATCTTCCCAAGCAAGAAGACTGGCCGCGGGTAGTCAAGGCTATACAGGTTCAATCCTTTTTGCTTTTGAAATTCTGCTTTTTTGTTTCTTTATCACAGTGGTGATTGTCGCAAGCAACACCGCCTGACAAAATAATGTACAGGGGTGGTAAAAGATGCACAGATTCACTCCAATGACATTAATGCTCGCTGTTTTAACTTTGTTGATACTGGAAAGCTTAACCAGCTTGTTGCTGGCTATATTTGAAGAACGACAACTCTAGCAGTTGCGATTTTTATGTCTTTTACTTGAATATTGTTAAATTTCCTTTAAAACAGTTAATGTAGTTATACCTAATAAGTTGGTTAAAAAGAAACAGTGAACTCACTTATGGCAGCTGATAATTTTCCACCGGAAAAGGATGTCAAGGTAAACATTTATTCGGATTTACGTTAAATACCCCAAAACTCTCCAACGTGTGGGTGGGGTAAATTGTTTTAAACGAAAGTAAGAATAAAATACGGACATTTTCTGAAATATAATAATCCAAACAAAAAGCAACATTATTTTTTTGTGAAAGTTTAACTGTCATTCCCTATTTTGGCATTATTAGTTACAACCATTTGTATGATTTGAAAGCACCATTTAATCCTCATTCATTAAAATAAAATAGATAATTTACATTAAAGAAAATAACAAATGAACATGTCTGACAAAATACTAACCTTTACTGACTTGTTTGTATCGATGATCGTTTAGTTTATTCGAAAGAACATGTCAACTAGAAGTTGTGTACTACATCACCAGTTTTCACGCACTTGTTTAATGTTTGTTTATTGGGTTTATCGTCCCACCAACAGTATTTCAGTTATCTGGAGACGATGTCCACTTGAAGCAGATATAGTGCTGCCTTCACTGTGTATAGCATGCTGTGAACACCTGGCATGATACCACACCCAGTCACATTATCCTGACACCGGGCCAACCAGTCGTGGAACTACCCTTATATTTGCTTGAGCGTTAGCAAGGGAGCTATACCACTACCATTTTTAACGACTTTGGTATGTCGCGGCCCGGGATCGAACCCCGGGCCTCCCGTACCTGAAGCCGACGCTCTACCGATTCTTGTTTAATGTGCTCTTCTATCAAAGTCCGGTTCCGTGTATCAATAGTTTTTTACATATAATTATAACTTGTAAATGATTATATAGTATATAAGTAATAAACTGTTACTCTGTTACTTTGCCACACGTATATGTACAAATTTGGTCTACATTATTCCTCCTTACAGTGAGGGCATAAGAATATGTCTTCTGGAGAGAGAGCTTTTGTATAAGCTTTGCATCCTAACAAAAAGATGTTATTTCTATTGATTACTTTAACACAATTTTCCCTCATGAACTTGTGTGAAATAGCATTGAAAATGCACTGTAAAGGACCAAAGCAGCCTACTGTCATAGGTTAGAGGATATGGCTAATATGGGCATGCAATACAAACAGAATGATATTTTCCCGTTCTGCCCAGTCAATAACATTTAGAGAAACATGGGACCTGTGCCCATCATACATTAGAAGGACTGGATTGTGCGGGCTTCTGGCAGGTAAGTATTTTAGAAGGTGGTTCTTAAAAAGGTCACATGCTCCGTTTGTCATATCGCTGGAGCAGATATCAAATTATCTTTTTTTTTATTTCAGATCGTGCTATTTTCTTTTATTTTGTATGAAAGAATGCAAGACATAAAAAAGTAATAAAAAATGACTTGTTTTTAGGATAATATAAATAAAACCTGTATTTTACCTTGGCTAGGTGTACTTTCCACATGTTTTTCTGACATACGCTTCACTTTCGATTGCGTTGTTTCCAACATGTAATGGCTGGCATCATTAAAACTTGCGTGCTGTGAAAACTCAAATGTTTACAAAGTGCGTGAAAACTGATGTGCGTAAAAACAGGTAATTCGATGATAGCGATTAGGTAGTTGTTTCTTTTACTGCAATGTGTTTACACGCAATCAAATTTCATTATCTCTATTTTCTCACATGAGTAACAAGGCAATAATGGCATGAGCGGACAAAACATCCTTTAACCAGAATGAAACCTATGACACTCTGCTACAGTTTTGGGTGTTCAGCAACTGAGCTACGTTAGCTACTAGGGCTGTCAGGGTATATTGCCATACTGAGTGAAGTAAATATTGTACAGTGATACAAAATGAATATAACAGTTTTAAATAATTTAATAATTTGGTTGCTGCCACCATTTAGTGCATCTAAAGTCAATTTTTGTATTGATGAAAATCAATTGCAGTTACTGACTGAAAATATTTTGAAGTCTAATCAGTGTCAGATAAACAGCCAATAAAATACAATGCAGTTGATTGTATTTGTGATATTCCCTACAATGAGAGTTGTAATTTTCGTTTTGACTTTATCTGCATAAATTAATTTCTCGATTTAAGAACAATCATCAATGGATGGTGCATAGAAGCATGAGGCATGAATCTCGTTGGACTTACAATTGACTACAAGGCGCCACATTGTCGTGAGATAGTAACTTGCAGTATAGTTAGAACATTATCAGAATGTGAGGGAGACTAGGGCTCCCAGTGAGGGAGATTGAGGTGCCAAGAAGGGATATTTCTGTGAATGCTGTCAAATTGACCATGTGACTTATGTCTATTCTTAAAACAATATGCTTTTTTTTTTTCTTTCTTTTTTTATCAATAATCATAGTAACTTCACTAATTAAATCTTTAAAATATTTTAACTGAATTTTTAAATATATCTAAGTTGTTTAAGTTCATAATCTATTATGCTTTGGTTTTAAGCTTGTGGCCTACAAAAAGCAGGCAAACATGGTGTAAAATTGTCAAGTGTCAACAACTCTTATTAATGAATTGGAAAATGTTTCCAAAGTGATCTAAATATTATCTCAGTCGAATTCAAAATTAAATTAAAACTTACAAAATCATTTATATACTTATTAAGATGTAAAATTGAAATAATGATTTGTGAATATGCAAGCACAAATATAGCTGACAATATAGAAATATATTTGCAAGTTAGTGACAAAAGAGCTTAAGTATTTTGATAATGATGAAGTATTAGCAGTAAACAGACTTTTATACAATTATCACAGAAACAAATTAAAGTTAAATGAAATAATAATACAACAGAATTTGCACTAATCAAGAATTGATATAAATAGCATTTTATTATGACATAGTGTTGTACTATGACTAAGTAATAAGTAAAAAAAAACCTGAATTGATCTTACAATAATTAATGTATTGGTCTTTTGACAATGTAAAATCTTCAAAAATAAATGATGTAAACAGGTTTGAACTGGTTGAAAATCGAAGATATCTTTTTAAATTGTGTATGGTTGGCATGCAAAAAGATCATATCAACTGCTATGAAAACCATTTACATTTGTGGAAAATTTATATTTGAAGGAAGAAGACAAATTTTCTTGCAGATAGAAACAAACAATATTTTAAAGTAAAGAAATAAGTTAGTCCTAGTAAACTAGTCAAACCCAAAGCAAGCTTAACAAAATGTTGGAAAACTGCATTTTTTGACCTGTTCTGATTAGCTGCACACATACAGAGGCACTGGTCACTTGCAGTAGCTTGTAAAACAAATGCAAGGGCGAATTGTAATGGTGTTTTAGTGGATTAGACAGAGATTGTGTCGGTAAAATCAAAGTCGAAGATCAAATGGGCTCAGTGCGAGGTATGTGATGGGCCCTTCAAAGCTGTAATCTCCTGGGGATATTGGGGAAGGTCACATGTCTGCTGATTATACCAATTGTTCATCAATTAAATCAAATGTGACCTTCTAGTCGTATTGCTTTCTGTTTCTGTATTTACCTTGTTAAAAAGCGTCTAATGCCATATCATATTTTACTCAGGTATTTGTTGTTCAATCTCCTCATTATATTCAGTGAATTAGCTCCTTATAACAGTTTGATAAAATAAAAATTGTGCTATATATTGCAATATGCTTTATTATCAATATTTATAACTCTATATTGTGGTAAGCTTCAAGCATCTTGTGACAGCCTTAGTCCCTAACGGGGTGGACATCAAAGTACAAACAATATGTTACAATTCAGTTCTCCAGTCTTTAACATTTGAAATCAGGCATCAGCTGAAGAAACCCACTTTTGTTTTTGCTTACCACACCCCAGGTAGGGTTCTTTCTGGAACTACTTCTGGCATTATTTATGTGACTTGGAAAAAACATGACTATTACCTATTGCGGGTATTAAATCCACATCCCCTTGCTCCAGAGTCTGGTGCACCGCCCACAGAGCTTAATTCATTTAGTCCCGGTATTGTGCCGAAGCATGGGTAAAAAATGCTCCGACATGACTGGTTATGCTATATGGCGCCCCATTTGACATGTGTCTGGTTCCTAGTCCTGAAATATGGTGAGGAAAAAGTGAGGGTCGCAATGATACATGCATCGTCCATGCTAGTTTAAAACTGCAGCCAATCAGAAAGGTTGCAGTATTGTAAATATGTATCAGGTGGATCTGGGCAAAATCAAAATCGGGGGCAGATAATCATGTTAGACTAAGGAATAGTGATTTTTTGTCGCTTTTTAAGCTGTATTTTCCGATAATATACCATTTAAAGTTTTTTAAAAATATGTTTCCTTAAACTTTTTTAACCTTATGGTAACAAAAAAATGCTAAAAAAGAATCTTTTGATATGACTTTAAAGGATTTCCGGTTCCAACAACTGTGTAAGGTCCGAGTATTTGACAGTCCCGAGGAAATTCTAGAGAGAAGAGTACATCTTATAGCGGCCTCTTCCACTTACGGACTCACATTTGTTGCAACACTCAAAGGTAACATTGATTGTACTTTCTCAGAGCTTCAGACAAGAGAAGTAAATCCGATTTTGTGTCTGTGTTATTTTTTCCTTGACTCTAGACCTAGAAGAGGGGGCTCATCTTATCTTTGTGTGCATCTTATCAAAAAGACTTTATAGTAACAATGATTGTACTTTCTCAGAGCTTCAGACAAAAGGAGTAAATCAGATTTTGTGTCTGTGTTATAACCAGTTATTCTCCACTATACCCTATAAGTGCTGATACTCATTGCAATCATCTGATCATGCTGATTCTGTTAAGTATCAGGTATAAACGGTTTGGAAGAGAACCAAAAGATTAAGCAGGACCTTATATGAAATCTGTATTATCTTTTTAAACATTTGCACTACTTTATTCTGTAGGTAAATACGCAACATTGGACTGTGAGGGCAATGGTATACGATGTCCATATGACTTAGAAAAGCACTTCATAACTAAGATTGTTAATATATATTTAAACTTGTATGCCACTATTAGATTGAAATTGGGCTGTACTTTTAAATAACTTTATATATAAATAACATAAGAATAATGTTGCTGTTTTACTGTCTTACTTTCTCTTTTTACCTTGGACTTTATCTTGCACTCTATATATCTTGTTAGTTATTTCTTCTTTTATGTTTTATTTTATTCTCAGGGTTTAAGGTTCTGCAGACCAGCCAGTTCTTGGATCAAGATGTGTTACATAAGTCGGATAGACTTACCTACATCATCACAGATTTTCCTCTACATGCAGAGGTGGATATCGGCTATGAAGTGACCCATCTAGCCCTCAGCTGTGATGATTTAACATTAGCTGTAGGCGTGACAGACTCGAGTAACACACTGTTGTTAGTCTACGATATCCGGAATTTTGAATCCAAGGTAAATGAATGCTGAACCTGATACTGTTTACTTAAATACATATTTTAGCAAGCAATATATTACATTTTAAACAATTTAAAAAAAAAGATATTTTGTTATATAAGAAAAAGTTGGACTGGACTGCATTAAATCCTGCTGAATATTTTTGATGACCAGAATTTCGAATCAATGATAAAAGATTTAAGCAAACAAGATATATTGTAATGACACAAAAAACAACAACATTGTGCTTTGTGATATGCAGTGTCACTAATATCAAGAACTTTGAGTGTCAGTTTTTAAATTCCCAATGGAAAAAGTATACTTTTCCTCAATTTTCCTTACAGAAAAATTCAAAATATTTCAAACATTTGTTTTGTTACCTATTCTGTATAAATTGGTACAAAACAATTAAAAAAAGAAGTAAATGTCATTTTAATACTATTGTGGATAAGGTCGGATAACTTGCCTACAAGTAGTATCATGGATTTAATTCAAGTAAGGGTTTTTAGAAGTTGTTAATCTAGTTATTGACATCTGCGCTGAAGCGCAGCACACTTAATAGAATGTGATCGAAGTTTTTTGCATCGATGCTTTTCTTGTTAGCTATTCACCATGTACTTTATAATTCATTATACATCATCATGCTTGGTGTACTTAAAATAAATACCTCTTTGCAATCAGGTTTCTGGAAATGTTGGACCTTTCATGAAGGTTAACCTAGGCCCTGGTGATCAGCAACTGCAGGATCTGGCCTGGAACCCTGTCCTGCCCTCACTCCTTGTGACATGTATGTCTTCAGGCAAACTGGACATGTATGACATCACCAACAACCTCACTGTGAAAGCATCTAATGCCTCTGCAAAGGCCCTTTGTGGTATGCTTGTTGTTTTTCTTTCCTTTTATAAAATCTACCAGACTCTATATGGTGCAAAGCCAAGGCTTTTTTTGAAGGTCAGAAATTTATTATTATTATTTTTGAAACCATAGTTACCAAGCTCTAGGCAGTTTATTTAAAATGTAATATTCACTGTACAGGGTATCGATGGTAAAACAATGACAGTTAAAGAAAAATGTTAAAGAGCATCTATAAACAAACCTCCAGAACTGGAATTTGTAGGAAGCGCGGAACAGATGTAAGTATTATACATTTTTTTGTTTGTTTGTTCATTATTTTTTGCTGATAAAATATTTCACCATATTTTCAGTATGCTGGAGCCCCAAAGGGAAGCAACTGGTGGTAGGTCAGAGTGATGGGACTTTGGTGCAGTATGACCCTGACCTTAAAGCCAAGAGGCAGTGGGAATACCCAAGTGTATTGCAGGATGACACATACCAAGGTACCTGTATATCCTGTTTCATAGGTCTATACCATGAAGACTTTTTGACATATTTTCAGACTGGACCTGGTAGCACAATCGGTAGAGCGTCGGCTCCAGGTACAAGAGGCCCCGGGTTCGATCCCGGGCCGCGACATATCAAAGTCGTTAAAAATGGTAGTGGCATAGCTCCCTTGCTAACGCTCAAGCAAATATAAGGGTAATTCCACGACTGGTTGGCCCGGTGTCAGGACAATGTGACTGGGTGTGGTATCATGCCAGGTGTTCACGGCATTGCATACACAGGGAAGGCAGCACTATATCTGCTTCAAGTGGACACCGTCTCCAGATAACTGAAATACTGTTGGTGGGATAATAAACCCAATAAACAAACAAACATATTTTTCAATGAAGAAGAGCATTTAGATTCGAAATTTAGAATAATCCCTTCTTTTGTTTATTAGTGGATGCTGTTCAAATAAAATGTGTTAACATTCTTGCTAGTATATATGTGGTATGTTATAAACTTTAGATTTCCTCCACTTTTTTTATGCTTTTCGAAAACTTTTACGTCCGGCGTGATGCGCAGGTCAACATTTTTTTAACTGACATTTCCTTTGTAACTGCTGGCACAAATTCAACCAAACTTCATCAGAATCTTCAGAGGTAGGGGGAACAAAAAGTTGTTCAAAGAATTTTGATTCATCAAAAAACATGGCTGCTTGGGACATGTCCATATTTCTATATAGCTATATAGTCCATATTGGGCTAAATAGTAAAACTTCTTGTCAGAAACTACAAGTGCTAGAGCTTTGATATTTGGTATACATGTTCCTTAGGTGGCCCTCTAAAAAAAGGTTGTTTAAAAAACAACATAAAAAAAAATGGCCACCAGGGATGTGGCCATTGTCCATAAAGGACAGTCTAATGTTGAAAGTCTTACTATACACTAAAATCATTTGGATTGGTATCAACATGTAAGCCATTTTGTAATGGTATGCATCTCTGTAATATTTGAATTCAAAACTAACATTAAAAATTGCCATCCTCCAGCATCCATTAATACACTTGTCACATGCATTGCATCCAATTGGTGTAATCGTTTCTAGTTTGATGCTTGTATCACCTTGTTCCTACAGCTATAGAACCTTGGTCATGCTTATACAGCATATTGTAGTACTATTTCTAGCACCTTTTTTTAAATGACTTGCAGTGCGCTGGTAAGGTTCTACCTTGACAGAAGTCTGGGGTCTTCCTCCATCAAAAAACTGGACATTGCTATAATGATCATAAATGGTCGCTACAATGTATTTCAAAAACAAAAAACAATTTGTTTTAGCAACATTCGCAACAGTCAACCTATCTATATGCAAGAAGCTTACCTTCTTCAGTAGATCCACATAATAATACCCAGGGTAACATCCATTGGTTACATCAACATCTTGTTTCAACCATTTTGAATGCCTTTCTGATTATTCCTTTGTCTACTGTACCAGTATTTAAAAATAAAAAAGCAAGCAAAAGGTGTTGTGCTATATCTTCTTCTTGTTTTTGCTTGCCATTTTTAAATATACACAAATTATTGAATTATTGAATTCTGTAACTGCACTTTACGTTCTGAACTGTTAAATGCCATTGTTTTAGGATATACTATTTAAACTAATGTCTCTTTTTGATGGCTGGTGCATGCTTTTTTTTTGTAGTAAAAGATAATTTTGACACGTATAACTGCAATACAATATTGTATTAGTATATTCATTAATTCAAGCCACACTTTGACGGTTGTTGTTGCAAAGCGTATTCTAGAATTGACTTGTTTCACATCAAATGCATTTTGAATTGATCTTTTCCAAACATATTTTTACAGCATGATATTTAGAATTTACCATTATCAATTCTTTATATGTTATCAGTTTTATTTCACTTTTTTCATTCATCCTTCTTAGCCTGCTTTGAGTTTGTTGACTACTTTGTCAGTATTTGAATATTTTTGTATGTGACAAGAGAATGTAGTTTATCAGTGCACTAGGTCCATGTGCATCAAGCGTGACTGAATGTTCTACACCTTTTTCACCTTTGACGTCTCTGTGTATAATAAACAAATCAAGTATCCAGCTGGGATCTGTGGGGGACTCCAAATAAGACTATTTTATAATGCTTTTAGGAATCAGAATGAATAAACTGTGCTTAAGCATTATGCTGTAAGTAAGCAGATTCAAAATATAATTATTAGTTATTCTTTTATAAAGTATATGAATGAGATACCTAATGCATTTCTTTCGGGGCACCTGTCGCCGAGTGGTTAGAGTTGCTCAGACATGTGATATTGCCTTGGTCCCAAAGAGGGAGACTTATGCTTCCAGAGAGGGAGATTGGGGTGCCAGGGAGGGAGATTTCCGAGAACGCGCGATAAATTGACTGTCTGGCTTATTTCTATTTGTAAAACAGCATGTTTTTGTCTTTTTTATTAATAATTATAGTAATTTCAGTGATAAAAATGTTCTTTACAGTATTATAAAATGAATTTTGGAATATATCTAGCATATTTTAGTTCACTATCTAGACATAAATTGTATGCTTTGGTTTTAAGCATGTGGCCTTCAAAAACAACATCCAAACATAGTGTAAACAAATCAAGTGTCAACAGCACTTACTAATGAATTGAAAAAAGGTTTCCAAAGAAATAATTAGTATGCAAGGATAAAAATAATTTATATAATTTGTAAGTGACAAAAGAGTTCAAAGTTAAATGAACTTAGAAGACATTATACTAATCAAGAATAAATAGCACACACGTGTTTTTCTATGACAAAGTAGTAAATAGAGAATTGTCCAGATTGTTTTTACATATATAAACAAGATACATCATAAAAAAAAGTTAAATTATTTTACATTTATTAAGGAATTCATCTTTTGACAATGTATGATGTAAACTGGTTTGAACTACCAAAAGTTGAAAAAGTGTCCAAGGTTGGCATTTTATTTACTGTTTATGCACAAAATGAAATGGTATCAACTGTCACGAAAACCATTTACTTTTTATGATAAATGTATATTTGCAGGAAGAAGATAGAAACAACACTATTGTAAAGTAAAGAAACGTTTACTCCTCTTAAAAAGCTTAAGTTAAGTCAAAGTAAGGTTTACATAATGTAAGGAAATGTTCACCATTTCTTAGATTTGATCTGTTCCAATGTTACTGTGACCCTTGCCGATTTGTCTGCTAATTCCCACCCCCGACATATTTCAGGGCTAGAAGCTTGCCTACATGTCACATACAATGTGTTGTTTTGTGAGTGCCCATAATGTCCTCAATAATATGCAGTTAGCAAAGAATCAAATTAATCAGTGATTGTTTTAGTAGCACAATTCACAAATATACATGTTGCAAGCTCTGTGTGTTATTGTTTCAGACATTCATCTCTTTTATGCAAACTTGTTTTTATGTTAATTTCATATGCACATCATTACTTTATCATAATGTTTATTGCCAACCATTACACGCAACAAGTTCTTAGCATAGGTTTAGAATCTAAATTGGCGATTCTTCCAGTCGGTTCATTTGGAATTGGGTCTGCTCATTTTGTTAAATAAATCATCACTTATTTACTTTTACATTTAGCTTGCACGTAAATACCTTCGTCCTGTGCGTTTTCAAATTTTAGTATATATTGCAATGCTCATTGGACTTTGTCATATATTCCTATTCATGGAAAAGAAACCACGTTCGCTCGCTTCGTTCGCCCTTTGTTTTTTAATTCCAGGATGAGTCGCCCATTTAGACACTAACCTTAACATAGTAAAACTATACACAATCGTCTCAGTTTAAGAAAATAAAATCAATACTTGAGTAAGTTTTATGAGTACACACGAACGCATCAGTTTCAACATATGCGGTACTCTGCTGACAAAATGGCGCTATGACGCGATGACGTCACACATATAATTAGCACTAGTTTGTTTTTTGTTTGTTTGTAAGGCACGTAGGCAGGTCAGTTGTTAAACGTTTTAGAATTATTCTGTCGTGTAAGTTGCCTGCATTCAAGTGCATGCACGTCCATTTTTCTACATGTTTTACGTCGTGTATTTAGAGTACCGACGTAAACGGAAATCGGAGTACTTTTTTGCAGTCAGGAGGTTTGTCAATCGCAATAGTAATGCTGGAAATTATTACATTGGCTCGATAGGGAAAAAACTGAAGACGTTCAGTCTAATCATTCGAAGCCTGCGTTGGGTAAATACAAATTAATTCTCATATAACCCTTTTAACGGGTTATTGAACATTTAAAATTTCGAAGCTCAGTCCTCTGCCTTTGTTTGCTTCCATTAGTTGTGTTAGAAAATAGAACATGTGACACTGATTGGGCATGATCTCCGCCATTCACTAAATGGGTGTGGTTATATTGTCAATCAAGGGATTACAGTTTGGGGCGGTTGCCTTCTAACACCAGGAGGCGGGGCACGAAATTATCGTCGCGACCAATGAACACTTGGTAGGCTCTATGATTGGCAGTGATCTGTTTCGATTAGCTGCAAACATACACACGCAGATGCTGGTCACTTGCAGTAGGACATATTGCGTAATAAAATGATCGGCTGCTAGCTACTGTCTGGGGCAGTCTTTAGGAGGAATGAGATTAAGTCTGTCGGGAACATCAAAGCGGGAGAATTGATGTACTCAGCGTGAGGCGTGAGACAGACCCCTGATATCGGGAGTCTCCCGGCGAAATCGGGAAACATCACATGTCTGGTTGCTGAGTTGTAACTCCTCAGCCCCTCACCACATGGGTTCTAGTCCCAGTCGGGTCGAGAACTTTAATGTGGGGGGGTTTTCCAACGCCAATCTGCGTTGCTCTAGTGGTTCTACCCAGACTTCAGTCTGGAGTCTTCCACTACCAATAATTAGCTGATAGTCACTAAAATGACCATGTATTCTACCCAGACTTCAGTCTGGAGTCTTCCACTACCAATAATTAGCTGAAAGTCACTAATATGACCATAATTGTGTCTGAGATGAAACAATACAAAAAACAGAAAAGAAAATAACAACGTTCATTTATAATATTCTAGCTAGATTTTTATTGAGAAATATGGCCTTGGTTTGACCTAGAATATTTTAGTGCATATACATGCAGGTTAAAGTTTTGCGTGCAAGAACTATCAAGCTTATCAGTACATCGCACTATCAAGCAGTTGAATCGCCTAACCAACTGTCCATAATTAGTTTTTGTTTAATGTCCTTATTAGGATTTTGTATCTATTCCATGATTTTCTTGTTTCATTTTCAGCATTCAACATCCTGTGGCTGTCCACATACTCCTTCCTTGTAGCCTACATCTCAAAGCATGCTGACTGTAGCACACAGCCCAACATCATCCTCATCAATGGATCAGTAAGTGATTTTCTTTTTTAATTAAATGTTTCAAGGTGCTGCTGTAAATGTTCTTATCTTTCTTTTCTATATAATCAATAATAATGTTGCGCCCATGGTTGAGTGGTAAGAGTTATTAACTCCTCTCAAAGTGTGGATTCCCAGTCAGAGTTAGGACTTTTAAAACAAAAGGCACGGTGTCAGGATAATGTGACTGGGTGTGGTATCATGCCAGGTGGTCACGGCATGCTATACACAGCGAAGGCAGCACTATATCTGCTTCAAGTGGACAGGATCTCCAGTTAACTGAAATGCTGATAGAGGGATGACAGAATCAATAAACAATAATCAAATCTTCCAACTGACCTGTGCTGTGCTGCTGGTTCTTCCAGATATATGTCTGTTGTGTTCCTTCATGAGTTGTCAGCCAGACATTACCAGTATGACCATAACTGTGATGGTAAAATTTTACATCTGATGAAACATCATTTATTAACAATGTGGATGCTTGTCGCAATAAGTTCCTCCTGACCTTCCGGCCAAGGTAATAAAGCTTTATCATCTAACTGGCCAAACTTTAAATCAGCTTTGAATTTCTGACCAATCAGATTCTTAAAAATGATTTAGCCCAAACCTTATAACCTTGAATCCAGGATGCAACCTCATGTGATAAGAGGATAAGAAGTTATAAAAATATAAGCACCTTTATTGCTTAGTCGCTTGTATCTGTTGTTAAATAGACAAGTTTATTAAAGAAAAATATGTTGTTACTACATCTATAAGTTGCAGGTCTCCCCACTTCCTTTCAATAGAAGGACAGCCAAGGCAACATTTTGTAATTTCTTTAATAGAAAGTTGACCCAGTGACCTATGTGAACTTTGAAGACGTCGGATATGGTACAGGATTGAATGTTTATTAGTTCTTTTCTGCCTCTTGCTTTATATTAACATGTAATTTTTATGAAAGATGACCCAGTGAACTTTGAAGACGTCTGCTATGGTACAGGATTGAATGATCAATGAATTCTCTCCCGCTTATATTGTTTTAATGTGTAATTGTTATGATATTTCCGCTCTATAGAAAAATGACCCAGTGAACTTTGAAGCTGTCTGCTATGGTTCAAGATTGAATGCATCAATTAAGGTTTTTCCTCCCCCTTGTTTTGATTTAACATTTAATTTTTATGATATTTTTGCTCTCTAGAAAGATGGCCCAACGACCTATGTAAACTTTGAAGATGTCTGCTATGGGACGGGTGAAGAGAGACAGAGAGTCTACTACTTCAACTTTCTTCATAAATGGTAAAGTGTAATATCACCATTTACCACAGAAAAATGTATGTCTATAAAGGGCGTCCCATTAAGAAACTATTTACTGCCTGGAAAAATTGAAAATAACAAAACGGAGTCTGGAGTAATTTTTAAAGTGAAGGCCAAAATATTATAAAAAAGCATGCTTATTGTTATTTTTTGAAATGATACCAAATGCAAAATAAGTTGTTTTTTCTTCAAAAGCAAACATTTTTCCATACTAATGACAAAAATTATTCCAGGTAAACACATGTATCTTGCATTTACAGTCAGTCTATGTTTGTATTTTGCTATAATACTTTGGTTATTTTGAATGTCTGATGATTAAATCCAAGAATTTCTATTGAATTAAGAGAAACTGTTTATATGTGTGAAGAAAAGAGTAATTGCCCAACAAATATATTTTTGACAGACCAATGGCCCATCTGCTCAACCTAGATGCATAAAGTACATGGCCATTGCATCTTAACCCTTTCATTCATAGTTCATCTATAATTTCAAAGGTTTTAAATAAATATATGTTCAACTTGTAATAATAGATTAAAGTCTGAACCAGTTTACACATAAACCCTTAGTCATGCAGATTCTGCTGATAATTGTGAATGGTTTGTGAAGGCGTATACATGCAGGAAAGGGTCAATGAAGTTGATGATAAAACTTTGTTTTTGTGATGATGTTTTCAAAAAACATTTTGAAATTGTAACCTTCAATATTTCCAGGGAGCTTGTGTTGGCTGGATCTAGTAATGCGTCAGAGATTGGCATCATTGGTCGACATCTTTCAGATAAGGTAATTGATTACATCTTTCATTCTTTTGATTAATAATAATAAGATAAAAACATAAGACTCAACTATTGAAAAAAAGAACCCAGCCAGTGATACTTTTTGTTGTGTGGAATACATCATAGCGACACATTTGTGCTTTTTACAGCAATTCACAGCTTTCTAGCGGAGAAAGAGCCCAAATGGATTTCTGGGTAGAACCACCAACACACTGTAAGTCAGCTGGATTACCTTCCCACGTTAGGTTTTTGCACGACTAGGACATAAGTTCAAAGGATCCACCATGGCATAGTGGTAGAGTGGCCGACTTGTAACTCCTGCTAAGCTTTTCGCGTAGGTTCGAGCCCCGTTCAGAGCAACACTTAATCCAGCTGACTGGTGGTGGGCCAGTGGTTCTACCCTGATATTTGCCTGAGATCTTCCGCCACCAAAACAGCTTGAAATTACACAAAAGCAGACATGAGTTTAAGTTTGGTTAAATGTCTGAGCAGTAATTCTTCAGTGACTGTTATCATTTTAAGCAGATACTGAATAGCGTTGCCTTCACTTTGAAAGCATACTATAAATGTTTAACATAATACAATAAAGCACCAACATTAATTTGAGCCTGACCTTAAATCTTTCAATATTGAAAAAATGCAACAAAAAATCATAAAGATTTGTTAAAGCTCATTTCTTGTCAAACTGGTAATTTTACTGAATATATCAAAAGTGCAGTTTAATAGTCCTTGATCAGTGTGTAGCAAAGACAGTTTATTATTGTATAAATATCAGGTAAATGTTGGCCTATTATAAACCTAGTCACATTAACTTGACACTGTTTTACCAGTTTTGGTTAAAAAATTGCCCCTCTAAGGAAATGAGTTTGAATCCTGTCTGTGTGTAGTACTGAATGTAGGAAAGTCTTCCAGCTGACCTGTGGTTCTACCTAGTTTTCCTCCACCAAAGTAACTGGACAATGCAACAATGACCATAATTTGTAGCTGTGATGTATTTAAGAAAACACAAAGAAGAAGAAAAAATCACTTAAGCATGAGTAATTATGTCAATACCATTTTTATAAGACTTAGATGTGTCCTGGATGCATATCAGTCCAGCGACATTTTCCACCTAGATTGTAATTATGATGTACTTACCAAGTTTCTTGGGGTATCGGTTTGCATACCGTCCATTCTTGTAAACCAGCGCATGCTAAATTTAGTAAAAAGCAATACAATGGCTTAGTTATTTGTTTATAACTACTAAGAAAGGTAACACATTGCTATTGATTAAGCAGTGCAGATTCTGATCAGACTGCCCTCATTGCGAGCTGGCTTGGCTGGATCTACTCTGTTTTAATTTGGTATTGTCCCACCAACAGTTTTTCAGTTATCTGGAGATGGTGTCTACTTGAAATGGATATAGTACTGCTTCCACTGTTTATAGCATGCCGTGAACACCTGGCATAATACCACACCCAGTCACATTATCCTGACACCGGGCCAACCAGTCACGGAAGTATCCCTATATTTGCTAGAGCATTAGCTATACCACTACCATTTTTTACGACTTTGGTAGGTCGCAGCCAGGATTCAAACCCAGGGCCCCACATACTCTGTATTATATCACATTGCAGGTTAAGAATCAATTAAGAACTGTTTATTACAACATTATTTGGTTTTGTTGTGTAAAGAGTGATGTCGTTTATTTATATGAGTGTTTATTTGTTTTTTCCAGAAAGACTGGGAACGCTGGAACCTGGATGATAGTACCCGAGCAGAGTGTCCCCTCACGCCAGACTACGTTGACACCTTCCCAATGGGCTTCACCGTGGATTTCTCCTCGCAAACACCAATTCCTCTTGGTAGGTGTCTTGTATGTTTTGAATTATAGATCATACTGAAATAGTTGTGTTTTTCAACACTACACCATACCACCCACATTATACTAAAGTAAACTAAGACTTGTCAGTCACTGACAATCAGTGAAATTAGATTTGTGTATTAGGCCACATGGGTGCACATTGCAAGAATATCTAATCAACCTAGTTAAAAATTGTATGCAAGTCACCATGTTTGGTTTGACTTAAATTATTCAGGTTACACAGCGCAACCTTTAGCTACTATTTATTGTAGGAAAACCTAAGACAACTGTATGGGTTGAACTACAGGTCACTTAGAAGACCTCTTTAAAGAAAAACTTTTCACCAGGACTGTTTTTTTGTTTGCTTATTTTTTGGTACAAGGGTTATATAAGAAAGAGTATATAAGCCCTTATTTCTGTTGTGATCTTTATATTCTCGGTTAGAACCAGTATTCAGGTAGTTAATGTCAGAAGCAATGCATAGTAAATAGTCTTGCTCATGGACTACCATCTCAAAGTAGGTGTGGGGTTTCACTCTTGAACTTTTCCGATCCTGTGTCGCATCACAATTAGACCATGGACAGTAAAACCTATAACTTAAACCTATGTATATAAACAGGGCTCCAGATAAGAATTTTAGGGAATTAAGTGAAAATAATAAAGATTTAGCAATGGAATTTTTTTATTTTTTTATTTTTTTTTACAACTGATATAAAAAAGAATAATCGAATAGGGCCTGCTGCATTTACATAGGGAAAAGAAATTGTTCTTGGGAGTTTACACTGGTTAAATATAGTAACCTGCATGGGCATTGTTTCATTGTACTACAGATTCAGCCATTTATGATAACCTTCACCTGTCATTTTCTATGAGAAAAAAGATGATTAAAAAGGTTATGCACAGCTATCAAAAATGTTATGTAAGTTGGATTTTCTGGGCCTGTCTGTGACATCCAAAAGGGAAATATTTTGAGTATTTTGTCTTTTTAAATGAGTAAAGTACCCACATAGGCACTCGTGTAAAGCTGCACTCAAGCTATCAACACATTCATTACATTTGACATATGTAAGATGTCTTCTCTCATTTTATGCAGGTGATGAGAAAGTCCATCCTCCATCCCCACTTCTACTGGTGTTGTCCACAGATGGTGTGATCATACCCTTCCATATGATATACACCCATAGTGAGGCGGCAAAAATTACAGCCCCAGTTCAACGGCTAAACACAGCAGGGATTAGAAAAGCAGAAGGTTGGTATATTTTTCAAGTTAACTTACTCATGCTACATTTATTTTAATCTAATAACATTGTTAGAATCAAATGATAAGTTATTAGACCAGACTGGATCGCACAATCCTTAGAATTTTGGGTACAGGTGCTGTAGGCTCGGGGTTCAATCCCATGCTGCAACATAGCAAAGTCATAAAAAATGGTAGTGGTATAGCTCCTTTGCTAAGATTCAAGCTGATATAAGGGTAGTCCCATGGCTGGTCAGTCCGGTGACCGGATAATATGACTAGGTTGGTATCATGCCAGGTGTACACAGTGAATGCAGCTCTTGTAAGTGCACACTGTCTCCAGATAAGTCAAAAGCCTTTAGCGGGACGATAAAGCAAGCAAAACACAAATAAATTATTAGTTATTATTTAACAAGTTAATGCATTGGGAACATTAAATGGTTCCAAACTGATTGGTCACATCTGTTTACATAGACCCTATTAACCTATCGGTATTTTGTGAAGCACAAATAAATGTTTAAATGGCTTGCCTACTTTACAAAGAAGAAACAGTGCATTTTACCTGTGATACTGTTTGTAAGCTCTCAATGTAGGCAAGAAAAGAAACTAAAATTAACAATAGTGTGAGGCATCACGTACAAATCACAGTATGGTCTATATGTATTAATTAAGACAATACCCAATTGTATACAGATGGACTAGATTTTATATGACAAGTAATCCACTTATAATCTGATCAATACTTTCTTTGACAAGCTAAAACTGATGTGGCGTCTGTGGCATTATGGAAGATTTGCCGACTTTGGGAAGTCTTCCAGCTTACCTGCAGTGCACTGCTTTTACCCAGCCATTTGTTTGGGGTTTTCCTGCACTAAATAGCTGGACTTAATAAAATGATTGTGATTGCTTATTTCAAAAACAACAAAAAACTCATTGTAATATATAATCTTCCAAAATTTAATGTATTATCAACCCTCTACTAATGTTAGGTTTGGCACCACCAAAACCAGCTGCAACCCAATCTGCTGCTAAGAATTTATTTGGACAACCCACAAACAGCAACAGCCAACCAACATCAACTCCCTCCTTTGGTGCGGGACAGTCTTCATCAACCAATCAAACAGTAACAAAGCCGATGTTTGGTGTGGGATCTACTTCAGCATCAAGCCAACCAGGTGCAGGACAGTCATCTATATCAAGTAGCCAATCAGCAGCCAAGCCTCTATTTGGGGGTATGGCTCTGGGCTCAAATTCAGGCACAGGTTCATTCAGTTTTGGTGCTTCTACAACTACAAGTTCTAGTTTAGGAACATCTGCTTCAACATCTGGCACATCTGTATTTCCAAGTTTGAGCTCAAATACTGGAGGCTCAAGTCTTGTCAAAACTCCATCAGTGACAAATGTCAAAGGTTTGTATCGATACAGTTTTTTCTTTGATTATTAGACTTAACAAACCATTTACGATTATTTGATTGCTTGACAGGAAAATCTTGGTCCAAACTGTCGAATGCCACCTTTACGCTCAAAGTAACAAGGTTAAAGTGTCTTGCACGTTTTCTGACACGTATCTGAATATAGAAGATAAGATCATTGAAATCAACGACTTGAGCAATTCTTACTTAAGAATGGTCAGTAAATACATTCCTAAACTATGTACATGCTGTAAGACTTGTTGCCGTATAAAGCAACGTCTTCACCACATCTTTTATACCAATGGTTTGTTGGTTGTATTCTGCAGACAGATTTCAGCGGAGTTCAAATGTATATAAACCAGCATGAATTATTTCACAGAAAAAGGGTATGCTATTTCGGGAAACAGAATTTGACTATTTCATCGTAAACATGTTACAAGCATTCCTTATTTATTTTTCTTATAGATGCAGTTGGAGATGTTAACCCACTTGCCTCTACAGCAGCCACTAGTTCTAGTGCATCATCTGGATTCAACTTCTCCACTGGAAAATCCACACCTCAGTTTGCTGGATTTGGATCATCAGCTACAACAACTACAGCCCCTTTGTTTGGTGCAACTACTTCCAATCCACCATTATTTGGGGCCACATCATCTGCATCACCTTTTGGTTTGAATAATTCATCTACACCAGCATTCGGTGCAAAAACTTCATTTGCACCTACATTTGGTGCATCAACGACATCCTTACCTACATTTGGTGCATCTGCAACGCCTGCATCTACATTTGGTGCAAATACTTCATCTGCACCAGCATTTGGTGCGAATACTTCATCTGCACCAGCATTTGGTGGAAATACTTCAAATGCACCCATGTTTGGTGGAAATACTTCAAATGCACCCACATTTGGTGGAAGAACTTCAAATGCTCCAACACTTGGTACATCTTCAACTTCAGCACCCATATCTGGTGCTTCATCTACACCTTCATTTGGTGCAACTTCCTCAGCAACACCTTTATTTGGTGCTACAACAACAAATTCAGGTCCACCAACTTTAGGAAGTTTATCTACTATCAACTCCTCATCCACTTTCGGATCTGGCAGCAAATTGGGATCAGGACCCCCTGCTATGGCCACTCCTGCTGCTTCAACCACAGCCCCCAAGCCTGCTCTGCCAGCATTTGGAGCACAGACTGCAGCATCAACACTCCCTCCAACAACTGGCGCACCAACAACTGTGGCCTCAGCATCGTCAACTTCTGGTTTCACAGCTGCACCCACAACAGGTGAATCTACTTAAGCTTCTTTTATGGAACCACTTTTTATATGCACACATGCAGTTGTACAAAGTATTTAAGTAAAAAGGGTCGGAGCCTAACTCCCTTCTTTAAGAAATACATGTGTTTACCCAATTTTCATACAAAACTTCAGCAATATTATCTTGTTAAGAAGAATGTAACAAGTACCCCTTAATATATTAGTGTTGTTATTTATTTTATATTTTAGATATAATACTCCCACTCTCTTACACTGTGGGTTCATTAGATTTATCTCTGTCACATGGTGAGAGCACATTAGGCCATGCGACTCATTATGACGTCAGATTAAACATCAGTTAGCAGTTTGAAAATAAAAGTTTTTAATCAGCTACTAACTAATTTTAAGAAATATAATTTTTTATCTATGTGTATATTTTAAGTTTATGCTGTTATTTTTTTGCATTTACATATGTGCACAGTTTTTTTTTTACCTTTTATAAAAGGTGCCCTTTAAAGGCCGCTTCTCAGGAAAAAAAAGCCTAGTTTGTCACCAAAAAATTAAATTTATTTTAAATTAAAAATTAAATCCCCTCCAATAAAATTTTATTATTTCATTACCGAAATGTAAAAATTAGATGCACAGAATGCAAAAATACAGAAAATAATTCCATAGTTGTTAAATTATTATGAAGTTTACAAAGAAATACAACATCTTTATTTAAACAATACAATATACATCAGCCTCTAAAGACTTACTAAATCTCATTATCTTAACCGGCTGCAATAGCTCAAGCGTTAGAGTATCGGCTTGCGGATCGGTAGGTCGCGGGCTCAAACCCCAACTTGGTCAAACCAAAGACTTTAAAGTTGGTAGTAGTGGCTTCCCTCCTAACGCTCGGGGCTAAGGGGACAGCATTACGCCTGACTCACCGGTGTCAGTATGATAAACCGGCCGGGTTAAGTACATGGGCACCACATAAGTGCCCCTGTGCTGTAATGATAGAAATGTCGCTGCACAGTATCTGCAAAACTGCCAGCAAATCCCAATCCCATATATTGAAATGTATTTATAATTATGTATTGTGATTTGTTCAGATGTATCCTTGATGAGGCGCCCGAATTCCCCTCAAGAGGTTCTGCCTGCCTATTCAGCCTCGCTGGAACCCTCCGCTATGGTGGATTGCACATTTACCAAGAGCATCATGGATGAGGTGAGGCAGTCAGTCTTTCTCAAATCATTTTGACATTGAAAAGTTTTCGTTGCTTGCACTGCTTGATCTTTTGAACGTGATCCATTGAAGATCAACAATGTCTTTGGGTGACAATACTGAACCAAATTATGGAATAATATATGAAAGGTACAAACCAATCTTTCCTTTTGTTATTTTTTTCTGACTGACTCTCTGTCGGTCTTTTCTTCTCCTATCTCTCTTTGTCTTTTTATTCTGCCACTTTACCTTTTCTTTTTGTTAATATGTGAGTCTTGTCTCTTTTTCTCGGAAAAGACTATATGAAATGCCAATGCAGTAGTAACTTATGTGTTCAGCTTTACATTTGACTGCCTCACTCAGCTGTGAATCCTGCAACAGGTAAAATGTATAATTTAATTCAATATTATATATTTTAGATCAAAGAATAACATCTCACAAGGTCCGTTTGAGCCTTATATAAAGGGTATGATCATAACAGCAAAGTCATTTGGGGTGAAGGACTTAATGTGGGAAGGTCTTCCAGCTAAATTGCAGTACGCCTGTGGTTTTACTTTTGTCTGTGGTCTTCCTCCACCAGGTAGCTGGACATCACTATCATGATCATAATTGGTTGCTGTGATGTATTTAAAAAAAAAAAACACGCCAAAAAACAGCAGTAAAGTTTGGGGGTAGTGGATGGAGGATATCCTGGAATAAGTTGTCCCTCTGTCTGTTATTTGACTTTCTGTCTGGTCATTCTTGGACATATTTGTCCAGGCTTCTTTTCTTACATTTTGGCTTCAATTTCGATAAAACTTATTTATCTTAAGCTTGATAAGAAGCTGAGCACCTGCCGTTTTTGTTACAGTTGAAGGAAAATTGATGTAGTTTCAACAATATTTCAGACTGATTTTAAGAGTTTTACAAATATTGGGCAGGGTGAGGAGTATTTGGTAGCCCTGGGCTTAGTAATGAATAAACTGGATTATTGTTTAATAATTATGTATGTATTAATGTGTACAATAATGACTCCTGTTATAGATTCAACACTTCACTCGAGAGCTGTCTGAGTCTCGCACCAGATGTGACGAGAGTGACTGTCTGATAGGGACCAATGAGGATATGAAGATGCTACGGACACAGACACAAGACCTTGAGCTCTTCTCCCTGGCGATCAAAAAGTCCTTACAGGTAAAAAAAAGCAAACAGTTTTTGATGAATAAAGGATTGATTTCACAGCATGAGTAAAACATGAGATGTTATGGTATAGCAGTTAACCCTATATTTGGCAACCAAGCCCAATATTGACAGATCGACTGCTCTGTCCAGATTATCTGGGATCTGACCAATCAAAGAACATGATTTTTGTGCATGTGCCCATTAGTTCACATTTGCCAACCCCGACAAATGAAATGATATAAAGGATCTACGATCAGTGATTTTACATGGTTTGAAGGTATTTATGCTTGAAAATTGCGTTGGTCATGGTTTTTGAATCATTTGACGAAAAAGTACAGTGTCATAAACTAACTGTGGTTATTCTGTGGATCAAAACTATGGTTCCGTGAAAAGTGAAACAACCATTGTAGAGTTAATTTCATGATATATAAGGATCCTTTCTGATGTGTTGGACTCACAACTTAACAATACAAGTAACATCACGAACAAAGCTGAATGCAGTTATGGATATAATTAAATTTCATATGTTTGACAGTTCAATGTTTGTTTATGATGACACATGACCAATCTGGGGAAGTGGATAAACTGGCTGTATTGATCAATTAATTGTGGCTGTAGTTGCGATTGTGTTATTAGGTTGATTTCAGTATATACACGTAATATAGATTTGTATTGAGGAATAACAGATTAATGTTAAATTCTGCACCAATATGGGGACAATGTGTCATGTACCTATGAAAAACTGTGACCAAGTCGCTTCAAGCATTTAAAACTTAATCACAGAGCTTAATTTTTTCCATCAGATCTGTAAGTTTTCATTTCCATTTCAGGAGCAGAACAAAGATGTCCAGGATGTCAGTTCGATGTGTCTTGACATGTTTGCTATGGCTGAGGATTGTCAGTCTCGTGAACGACAGTACAAGGATCCTCGTTATCATCACCTGCTGAAGAACTGTGCCCTGCACCCATCATCAGCACAGAAACTTTCAGATTTGAGGATTCAATATCAGGTACGATATTTTTCCTGAAAGGGAACCTCAATGATAGCATATTGACTTGTAGTCAATAAATTACAGTTACTGAGAAAAACAATATCTGTTCCGTTTTGTCGTGATTTGTATCATATTAACAAAGATATGCACATATAACCATGGCCGAGCGGTTAGAGTCGCTGACTTATTACTCCTCAGCCCTTTACCGCGTGGGTTCCAGTCCTGGTCGAGGCAAGAACTTTCATGTCAGGACATTTTTCAGCTTATCTGCAATCCACCGGTGGTTCTACCCAGATGTAACTTTGGGGTCTTCCTCTACCAATAATTAGCTGGACATCGCCAATATGACCATAATTGTGTCAGTGCGATGTTTCAAAAAACAAACTTGTCAAAAATTGACTTGGTGCCACTTTACCAGGGCCTCCGTAGTAGTACGTCACATGACTTCACTAATGTTGGGTATTTCAGTAAACTATTTTGTCCATCTGCACATGTTTCCATGTTCATGAGGAACAGGAGTCGGTATACAATTGTGTACACTAAGTATATTTCAGGTTGCTGTTGACTACGCGATATAGTCTCTACAGTGGTTATTTAACACATGGCTTTTTTTTTTCTCCAAGCCCAGCAGTTGTGTTTGCAACAAATGCAATATTGTGACACAGGGTAGTACTAAACTAAGTTTGATTCCATTTTATAACACTATTTCTCATAGAACAAGCTGAAGAAACCTTCAATATGAAACAGTTTATTACCAAAGCTTAATACATTTGTATCATTCTGAAAGTCTACATCCGGTGTATTTATCCATATAACATTGACAACACAAAAAGTACACTTTTTCCACAGAATGTTTTATGGAATCAGTAATATTCCATTTCTTGATATAGACGGGAAATACTAGCCACTGATTGGCCAACAACAGTGAAGCCTGGTAAAAGTGTTGCGCAGTACGCCCATGCTTTCTAGCAATACATATCATGAGTGACTATATGAAAAACGAGTGAAAGTGTTCCAAGCCTAGCAACATTATAGACATCACAAACCACATAGGGCATAGAGAAAATATCAGGTGACATGTCAAAATTGAGCTCCCCTAAAGCTTGTCGTCTTTTGCACTTTACCCCAACTTTTGGAAACGGGAGTGGGATAATGTTAGGATGTTCTTTGTCCCTTCGTCCTTCCGTCTGAATTTAATTCCACAATATTTCTCAGCAACTACTGACTAGACTTCAGTGAAACTTTATGGGAACTTTAAAAAGGAGATGCGCATATCCTTGGTACCAGACCTGGTAGCGCATTTGGAAGAGAGTCGGCTCCAGTTACGGGAGGCCCCGGTTTTGAATCTGGGCCGTAAACATTCCGAAGTTGCTAACAATGGTTGTGGTATAGCTCCCTTGCTAATGCTCAAGCAAATATAAGGGTAGTTCCATGCTTGGTTGGCCTGGTGTCAGGATATTGTGTCTGGGTGTTCACGGCATGCTATACACAGTGAAGGCAGCCCTATATCTGTTTCAAGTGGACACCCTCTCCAGATAACTGAAATTCTGTTGGTAAGACGATAAACCCAACAAACAAGCAAACATATCCTTGGCATGTTCATACATAGTTATGGCCCTTAATTAGTTATGCAGTATGTATACAGAGTAACATTCATTTTTGTAATTGCACAATTTTTGTTTCTTTTACCAAGATGTTAACCACAAAGTTGTTTTTTGAAAAAAATATTACTGATTTCTTTCCATTTTCTTTATATAATGCAAATTCTAAGTTTACCCTTTCTTCAAATAAGCACCAATCAGCGGGAGATATTCTGTCTGTGACAGAGTCTTGTTTGACCTCTAATTCATCTCACATTGTTTGAAATATTAATTGGTATCGATTTAAATGCCAAATATGTCATTGTTGTGTTTATTTTAATTTGACATTTTTAAATGCCTACCAAGACAAGTAGTACTGTAAATATAGAACGTCTTCTATCAGGAAGGTGGTTGCCATTCAGACATGTCTATGGAATAACTAAGTTAACATAAAGCAGATTTAAGTGAAATTTTAAGTAGTTCTTGACAATATGTAATGCAATGAACAAGAACCATAGTTCCTGTTGATGAATTTTTTTTATTTTTTAGTTTTTCCTTTTTGTATTTTTTTTGCCTGGTCTGGAGGATTACTTTGTAGCTATGTGATTGATTTACTTTGAAGTTGGGATAGGTAGCTCATTAAAAAAGGAATGGAAACATACATCGAAATACAGTAATAAACAATGGTCTGTGTGCAGGTGCTGGACCAGGGTTTAAGAGATGTGGACCTTGTACTGGATACTCAATGGGAAGACTACCAGAACAGGAAACATAATAAAGCCAAAAGGTAAGCATTGGTTTTAAAAGACTTTATTTGGCTTAACACTGTGATTTAAGTGGATGTTTAATGGAAAGGAGGTGGGGTGGGTCTAGTGGGCTGAACACAGCTTCAGACTCCAGTGGTATCAGGAAAGGGTTGAGGATTACAGCGTTGATGGAACAATGGCAGTGCAGTAGGCCCATGTGCATGAAGTGTGACTAATTGTATTACAACCTCTTTCCCTATGACACATCTGCGTATAATAAACTAATCAAGTGTCCAGCTGTGATATGACAGCATCTTTGAGGGTAAGGGGCGACTCAAAAGGATGCCATTTCCTATGCCTTTAAATACTTTGAAAATTGGAATATGTCAACATCGCGGTATTTAAAGTGTCTTTTTACTAGAAATAAGAAAACTTTATAAATTATAAGGACATACATTTAAGCAAATCATTTTGTTAACCAGGTTTTCTTTAGGAAAATCCTGGTTATTAGATTGGGTTATGTCATTGGGCGGGCATCAACATTTCATTAAGTTTTTTGTCAAAGTTGTCTTTTTCTCAGTAACTGTTCAAGGTAGAGCTTTGAAACTAAACATAGTTGTCTGACATCACAGTAGCAATTATCAGGACAAGTTTCATAACCCCTGACTCTCGTTAGTCAAAATTATGCCCCCTTTTCACTTAGAATTTTCATTAAGTGTTAGGTCAAAGTTGTATCTAAAAAAGGCCATTATCTATACCTATAATGCTTTGAAAATTGGAATCTGTCAGCATCATGGTCTTATCTGGCTGTCATAGTTGGAGGTTAATTGGCTGGGGAAAGGTTAGTAGAGGTGGGTCGGCCTTTGGGATTAGATATCTGCATAACACCATGCATTATTCTACAATATTCAATGCAAAAATCCAAATCTGTTTCCGAATTATCATTGGTAGTTCACCAAGGCAGACAACAGTGTCAAAGCTACAGGGTTGAATTCATTGTTCTTGACATGTAACAGGAAGTTACAGGATATATGGCTAAATTTTATTTGAAGGTAGAGCTAGTGTAATAGAAAATATACAAAATCTGAAAATTAACACTACTGATTTGTATTCCTTAATGTACACACGTATGCGAAATTTTGATAAATTTTTTCATCCAGTTTTGATTTTATGGATATGTCATTCTTCTTAAATTGGTATTTAAGGTGTCTTTTCTTTTTACATAATAAGAAAACTTCATATATTATGAAGACATACCTTTAAGTAACTCGTATTGTTTACTTACTGTGGTGGTTTTTGAGACAAAATTGGTGCAGGTCTTAAAAATGTAAAGATTATTTAGCTGTAAAACCTTATAAAGAAATTAATTTTTTTGTTCATTTCATTATCAGGCTGTTGACCCCAACTAATGATGCAGTATATCGAGCTGTCAAGAGCCATCACAATGTGATTCTAGCACAGAAGAGCAAACTGCAGGAGTTGGAGGAGAGACTCAAGCAACTCAAGCTTTATAACAGGACCAACACCTGGCAGAACCTTAATAGGTGAGACCTGGGGATATTCATGAAGAATTTTAGGTTCTTTCTTTTCACTAAATGAATAAATTTCTTTAAAGTTAAAAAAGTATTGAGAAATTTCTCAAATGGTTTTATTGGAAGTTTTTCCAGATTTAAAGAAATTACTTTTTTTACTGTAGAAAATATTACTAATATTCTTTATGAATATTAGGCCGTGGGGTCATATTCATAAATGTAAAAAGAAAAAAATCTATTCATATTGGTTTTACATTTGTTATATCATTCCTATTATATTGATAAGATTAAGAGCA
This sequence comes from Sinonovacula constricta, assembly GCA_007844125.1. NCBI lineage: Eukaryota > Metazoa > Mollusca > Bivalvia > Cardiida > Solecurtidae > Sinonovacula > Sinonovacula constricta. The sequence goes on from CM017572.1 coordinate 25,326,164, forward strand.
CAGTGCAAAAACCACAAAATCTTGCCCTGACTCCTTTGTGAATTCCCTCCCTTGGTTGATTTTTACTTGTCTGGGACATTGCTTGGCCACTGTTAACTCTATGGAGAGTTTGCTTCTAACTTCCTCTGGGTAATTGATAATAATAGTTTATGATTGCAAATCCAAGGAAAAACATTTGGTTTTGTCATATTTTTATTACACTTTAGATAAATCTTCGTATTTAACCTTGTTATGGTGAGTATATCTGATTGTAAAAAATAGGAAATAGGTCTCTTGTCTGCAACATTTCACATAAAAAATCAACTTCACCTGTGCAGTTACTTAGCAGTAAAAAAAAAAAAAACACCCACAAATTAACAGTAATCCACCATAAGTTTTTAATTATAACCAAACATACTTTGCAGCACAACAGAGTTGTCTTCCTTGGCTGACTCATTGGTTTCCAGCAGTCCAGTAAAAGGGTCAAGGTCATTTGGAGAACCTGGTGGTTATCAGTCTGAAGGCTTGAGTGCAGCAAGGTCAAACCGCAGTTCTAGGTCTGACAACAACAACAGGTTGATCCAACTGAGGAAACACCTAGAGAGAACATGTTTTCCAGTGCTAAGGTCAACAAAGCCAGGTAAGTGGTGGTTTGTTATTAAGCTCAATAATGCTTAACTTGAATGAAGTTGCTCTGTTTTATTTCAGGCAGTGATAGTATGTTTCTCCACTAATATTGAATATAGTGATGACATAGGCATACTGATCATAATTATGTTTTTTTTGGAAATAAATAAAAAATAAAGTCACAATTAAACATCTGCAGGATATCACCGTACTGCCTATTATTATATTCTTCTGATGTAATTTACAAACTAAGTACCAACAAATGAGCAAAGGAAATAGAAAGATAACTCTTTATTGACTATGCTATTGAGAGTATACTCATAATGTATATACCATAAAAACGAAAATAATAAATCACTTGTTAATTTCAGAGAATCTGTCAATGTCCCGCCTGGTTGTACCAGATGGGACTCCAAAGCCTGCGTCTTCAGATGAAACGCTAGTTAAAGGTGAGCGAGAGATGTATACCATAGTTAAACTAAGAGTTCCAGAAAAAAAAAGTTTTGTCACATAAAGTTCATCTGATGCCTTAAAAAAAGTTAAAGGTGAGTGAGAGAATTCATCGTCAATACCTGAGAACCAGAAAAGGCCACTGAAGGATAATATTTGTTTACAGTCTAATGGCCTCATTTAGTGCTTAAGGTAAAGCAAGTGTAATATACAAAGTTTGAAAATTAACAGAACTAATGTGATGCAGAAAAAAAAGTCAAATTGAAAAAATTGGGGGAAAAAAAGAGTTGACCATGCATGTCCATACTGGTATTTTAACCCTCAGCTTCCAGTTTTGAAGCACTTTAACCCTAATTTTGATACTCTTCAATTGGTGATGCAGCATTACATTTGCTCTAACTTAAAAGAGTTTAAAGAAGTGAGAGACAGATAAGGCCAAGGAAAAACAAATGTCTGTATACATAACAGTTTCACAGCCTTATTTGGTGCAAACAAAAATTGAGGCGAGTGAGAGAACAGGGAGCATAATAGGAATATTGTTAGACCTTTGCTTACAGATATAGTTATAATTGATGCCATTTAGTTAAACGACATGGTTTTATTAATTTTTTTTCCCTAGGATTAAATCCCTCTTTGAATCTGCATACTTTTTAGGGCTGTCATTGATTCCAGTGATATGTATTGACAATAAATTTTTTGTCAATCGATTATCGATACACACTATCAAATATCAGTCCTTTTGGTGGGAAAACATACCTGCAGCTGTAAACGGAAGCGGTGTCAAATTGTGTTCCGTATAAAAAAAAATCCAAAGTAGATATTAAACTGTTCTTGGTTGTAGCTAGTTGTGGGCCACCTATTTACTTACATGAAAAAACACACAAATCTGATGATTATAAATATTTTAGAAACAGATGTTGTGAAAATAATGAAATAGAGACAAGCTCTAATATTATTTTCTTCCAACTAAAAACTTGCCTCTCTGATAACATTGTATTAAACGGCGACTATCATACTTGTAATTGTGAAGAGTGATGATGGCAGTAAGTTTATTTGTTGTCGTATATGTCCTGAAACACCACGGCAGATTATCAACGCAGACTCATTGACAAATCATCTAAAAATGGAAAAAAGTTTTGTGCGGCAATAATTTGTATTTAGAGAGTAGAATGGGGTATTCAACAAGAAGACAGTTGTCTGCAAATTGTGCCAAGTGACTATGTTGTACAGGGCAACACAACTAACTAATGTGCACATTTAGTCTATATTTGAGATAAATGTTAAAGATACTATACATAAATAACATACTATTTTATGTTCATTATGGGAATAACAGTAGATTTGCTGTGCTGTTAAATGATATTGTTGTGAAATTACTTCATAAATTAAGACAGACATAATTTGACGCGTTAACCCTTAAGTAGTTTCGTTGACGTCACTTCCATATATATATATAATGTTTGTTATGCTGAGTCAAAATAAAGGTCGAACCTGGACGTCACATTCTGAGTAGTATCTTATACAACCGAGTACAGATATGTTCATTTTGTTACAAATTAAACATGTAACTGGCATATGATTTGACATTTGCCCTTTAAAACAAGTTACTAATAATATTTTAAGTCGATATAGTAAACCATATTAAACAAAACCCATCATTTACTAGTACTATGCTATTTGAAAAAAAAGTTGTTGTCTTTCTGATGTCTTAATATATCTTTAAAACTTAATTGGACAACACCATCTTATATAATTGGCTTTTTTGAATTATGAAAAAAGCCAAACAAGCAGAAGAAGTCCTATGAAATACCTGTCTTTTAATTTGGAAAGAAGTGTGAATTAATATATATGATATGTCCTTGATATCTGTCTCGATGTAGCAAAAGGGCGACATCCCTATTAATTAAATTCAAGTCAGAAGATTCTTCTTTAGTATAAAAAGATTAATAGTTCAGTATCTTTGCTTTTTGTAATGTTAATTTCATTGTTACTTTTAGTTATGGAGGAGATGGATAAACCATCTTAGGCTTGTTATTTCTTACCCTAAATTTTCCTGTATTTTGTTTCCCTTGTACTTCCTATATATCAGAAGTTGGGAATCACGAGCTATGTTATATTTATACATTCTTATTTTCATTATAGGAATAGCCACAAAATCAAGTACTTCTGACAGTCAAGCCTCTCTGAGTCAACCACAAGCTGCACCTCAGTTGAGACGCCCGGTTCAGCAAGCCGTACACAAGGCATCCGGCCCACCCAAGACCGGGTCAGTAATCGGAAATCTACTTGGTACCCAATCAGGAACAACATTTGGTTCCCAGCCTGGAACAGTCTCTAGTTCCCAGCCTGGAACAGTGTTTAATTCCAAGCCGGGTGCAATGTTTGGCTCCAATAAAATGTCATCATCTGGTTCCAATTCAGCACCAAATTTCAGTAAACAGCAAGACACACCATCCTTTGGTAAACCTGCATCTGGTACCCAGCAAGCATCATCGTCTGGTCCTCAACCTGGGTCAATGTTTGGTACCCAAGGTGGGAAGCAGCCAAGTGAGACCCAGCCGAAGTTTGGTTCCCAGCAGCTAGGAAAGCAGACTATTTCTCAGCCAGGCCCAATGACTGGTTCCACTCCTGGTTTCAGTGGTTTTAATACAGGAAATGCCAATATCAGCAGTAAAGGAAAACAAGAGCCAGTTTCTACTGCAACAGGTACTGCTGGTTTTAATAGATTTTTGATGATTTTTAAAGGTGGTATCTGACAGTTTGCGTGTTAAATACATTTAACAACACCTTACCATTGCTTTGAGGAATTTAGTCATAATTTCCGCATAAACTCATACTTTAGTATAAGTAATGGTTTTGAACACTGCCTAGATTGTTAGACAATAAAAATCGCGATAAAACACTCTAAAAGTTCACTCATTCCAAATCTATAAATAAGCACGATAGTGATCTCTGCTAAAAACAGACACCGACATCAGAGTGAATTACTCGGATGATGATATAACGTAATCTCAAACTGGAGTTGTCACATGGTTTTCCTAGTTAAAAATAGCTATCTATGCAGCGTGGCTCTGATACGAAAGACCTGTGTGAAATGGGGATTTATGTCTCGCTGTTTACATTGATCTAGGGCATCAATGACCAGCATTTTGCAAGATATTTTCAGATAACATTGACTTACTTGGTTATTTGAGAAAAAAATAGTTTAGTCCAAACTGTCAGATAGCACCTTTAAAGATAACTTCTTTTTCAGACTTTTTTTTGTTGATTTCTTTTTTTAAACGCTGGCGCCATTGGGGTCATTGAAGCGACTAACAGCTAGTATCAGTAGTTGCAGACCTCCATGAGAAATGTCTCGGCAGGAACATGCTCACACATCTTTTCTTAAGATGTAAAGCTTACCAATTTATAATTGTTCTTTTCATAATGTCAAACTATTGTTTCAGCATCACATTGTTGCCTTAGATTAAAAATAGTTATCCCTGCAGTGTGGCTCGGATAGGATATGTTTGTTTGACATGACAAGTGGGGATTTAATATTCTCACAGTTCTAACATTTTACAGGACCTTTTCAAGTAACAATAACTTGGTTATTTGAGAGTGGAAAACATTAGTCCAGACTGTTTGATAACACCTTTAAACTTATTACTTGGTAGAACCATCACAGACAGTTGTAAAGAGTACCAGCAGATTTGGTTGAGAATTATGAGATATATAGCAACACTAAATTAGAAAAAATCCTCATGACTGGAGGTCAGATAACAAGACTGGTCTGTACTTGCACAAGTAGTACAATAGGCAGAGTGTAGACTCAAGGTAAGGAAACCTCCAGGTTCAGTCCCAAGTCATGATTGGTTGGCCCAGTGTCAGGATATCGTGACTGGATGTGGTACTATGTGTGTTGTTCATGGCAAGCTTTTACAGAGAAGGCAGCACTACATCTGCTTCAAGTGAGCAGTCACCTTGGACTGAAAGATTGTAAGCATGACAACATTTATAAAAAGGAAAAGTTATTTATAGGGGTACCCATGGTCAAAGGGTAATGTTACGGACTTATAACTTATGACTTAGAATGAGAATATCTTCCCACTTACCTATGGTGTGCTGGTGGTTCTACTCAGTCATTTTTCTGGGGATTTTTTTTTTTCATGAAAGCCTTAACTACAGTTAACGTTATTGTTTTGCGCAATGCTGTGTATTTCTGACAACAATCCATCATTAATTCACAGCCGCAGGAGCTACTACAGTGACTACCAACCCTGTTGTGTCAAAGCCTGTCCAGCCACCAGTAGCCAAAGCTACCTTGAGTAAGTATCTTTCACACCTTCTTAAAATTTCAATTAAAGGTGAACAATAATGATGGTGAATGATAATGGTTGTGGTTAATAATGATGATCACATTTCTCTTGATGATTCTAATGAACATAGATGTGATACTGATTCTGATGATGATATTGATGATGATGGTACCAATGAGCATGGATGTGTTGTGATAATGATTTAGTGTGTGATTATGATGACAATAAACATTTTTTTTATATGCATAATGAATATGAAATTCGAAATGGTGATAAATATATTGATAATTTTCCAGTAAATGCAGCTCAATATGAGGATATCACTCCAAGCGGTTCGGAGAATGATGTTGGAGAGACAGAAGAGGAGGAGGAGGAATATGATGAGGAGGAAGAGGATGAATCGGGCGAGGAATATCCAGGTATAGTTCACCTCCTGACAAGAGTGATTAGTCTAAGTTTTACTCTGCCCATGCTATTGTTGGACCACATATGTCTAGCAAAACTTGTTTCAGCCCGACACATTTTCTTCTTTGACAAGACTGTCTGTTAAAAACTACTATCTGGCAACAAAATAATCTTTCATTGCCATGTTCACATTATAAAATATTGACTACAAAAATAAATAAATAAAAGAGTAACTGCGGCAATAAAGGGAAGTTTTTGTCCTAGTAATAGAATCAACGGTCATTGTTGCAGATTGACTGGTTTCTTGATCTTTTCTGTTATAAAAGGGTTTTTGTCATTTTGGGAACATGTCTACCCCAGAGTCAAGAATTTTTCAAATCATTTTAGACAAAATTGGGGAAAACTCCAAGTGTATTATATCTATCAAATCAAAACAAAAATCAAATATTTGGATGATTCAGTTCCTTTTATATTTTGCTCATTTACAAAGCAGTATCTATATCTCATGCAACTGAAGTAGTAAATTATATCATTTATTGGACCAGGGGTGAAACTCACCTTTTTCTTTTGTTCTTTGAATGGGGATTTTTCTCACTGGGTAAAATAAGGTAAAAAACAAACATTTTGCTTTTTGTGAACACTTATGCAAGGTGCTCGCTGCGTGCTATACACAGTCAAGTTAGCAACATATCTGCGTCAAGTTAAGGTCATTTCTAAATAATTGAAAACAACACAACACAATTGATAGTTCCAGGATGGAGTGTGAGAAATGTGGCCCTGGTTCAAATAATAAATTTTAGTGCATGCACATGCTTGTTAAAGCTTTGTTGGCTAGAAGGACTATCAAACTTGCATCATACTACCATGCACTTGAATAGTTGAGCACAGGACTATCAAACTTGTACCATACTACCATGCACTTGAATAGTTGAGCACAGGACTATCAAACTTGTACCATACCACCATGCACTTGAATAGTTGAGCACAGGACTATCAAACACGTACCATACTACCATGCACTTGAATAGTTGAGCACAGGACTATCAAACTTGCACCATACTACCATGCACTTGAATAGTTGAGCACAGGACTATCAAACTTGTACCATACTACCATGCACTTGAATAGTTGAGCACAGGACTATCAAACTTGCACCATACTACCATGCACTTGAATAGTTGAGCACAGGACTATCAAACTTGCATCATACTAACATGCACTTGAATAGTTGAGCACAGGACTATCAAACTTGTACCATACTACCATGCACTTGAATAGTTGAGCACAGGACTATCAAACTTGCACCATACTACCATGCACTTGAATAGTTGAGCACAGGACTATCAAACTTGCATCATACTACCATGCACTTGAATAGTTGAGCACAGGACTATCAAACTTGTATCATACTACCATGCACTTGAATAGTTGAGCACTGGACTATCAAACTTGTACCATACCACCATGCACTTGAATAGTTAAGCACACGGTTTTATGACAGCTCTTGTAAAGAAAAGTTGTCATAACTCAGTCTAACGTTACAAGATGCTGAGGCAAGTAGTGGATAACTCTGAACCAGTTTTACTTTTTCAGATTCTAAACTTTCGTTTCTGCATATTTATGTGAATTGTCAAATTGTTTTTTTTCAGGTTCTGGTATGACATCTACACCTCTTGCTGTTCCAAAAGCTGGCAGTAAAAGTCTTCCAGGTGAAAGTATCATCAGGAACGATGGTACAACGACTGCTGCTGCTGCTACTACTCCCGTCAGTCGGAAACTCTTTGCCTCAAGTGGAACCAAAACACCAGAAGATGAGTTTAAGCATGGAATCGAGGAAAGCTCTGGTGAGTGTTTTGTTGTTGTTGTTTTATCCCATATCATGCTACATTTGTTAATCTGTATAAGTAACAATATTTTTTTTTTTTTCTTATCTTATATCGACATGCAAGGATGCCTAGACATACATATAGAGACTGGGGCTGACAGAGTGAGCAGCCAGTGCTGTAACCACTGAGCAAATAAGTCGAGGTCATAATACAGTTTACCAGCCGCAATTGCTCAGGTGGTAGAGAGTCGGCTTGCGGATCAGGAAGTCGTGGATTCAAACCCCGGTCTGGTCAAACCAAAGACTTCAAAGTTGGTAGTAGTGGCTTCCCTCCTAACGCTCGGGGCTAAGGGAACAGCATTACTCCTGAGTCGTCGGTGTCAATATAATGGACTGGCAGAGTTCAGTCCCTGGGCACCTCATAAGTGCCTCTGTGCTATAATGATAGAAATGTTCTGCACAGTATCGGCAAAAATGCTGGCAAATCCCATCCCATCCTATAATACAGTTTTGTGGTACTGGTAATATCGAAAGAAAGCTATGCATATTGAGGGTTGAGTGACTGCTGTAACACTTACCATCTAGTCCGAAATAATGATCACTAAGGCCATTTTACAATTTAAAGTCCATTTTCTTACAGATATGATGAGTTTTTGATGACCCCTCATTAAAAAAAAATATTTGACATCAAGGGGGTATTCTATTTCTGGTGACAGAGCAAGAGGCCAGTACAGTAACCACTGAGTTTAAGATTTGGTTCTCAAATGCAAGTGTTAGGTACTTGTTATATACACAGACTCTCAGAAAGCTATGTATTTTGCAAGTTGTGTGATGACATTAACAAATACAATAGACAGGCAGCTTATAGTGTGAGTAGACACAAAATTAAATTAGCAGATTTTGTTTAGGTTAAGTTCTGGTTTAGAAAACAGCAATGTTTAAGTTTGGAACACTTTTATTCTTTCAGAGAATAATATACACTGTTTGGAGCAAAATTCCTGCTTATAAATAAATATCAGTAGAGTGTCAACTATCGGAGGCCCCGGGTTCGATCCCGGACCACGACATACCAGAGTCATTAAAAAATGGTAGTGGTATAGCTCCCTTGCTAATGCTCAAGCAAATATAAGGGTAGTTCTACCACTCGTTGGTCTGGTGTCAGGATAATGTGACTGGGTGTGGTATCATGCCAGGTGTTCATGGCATGTTAAACACAGTGAAGGCAGCACTATACCTGCTTCAAGTGGACACCTGTTCCAGATAACTGAAATGTTGCTTGTGGGACAATAAACCAAATACACAATTAACAGACAACATACTTTATCTATTTGAGAGTGCTGCCAAATGTAAACAGGTATCCATTGACAAAAAAATCACATCTGTGTTTGGAAGGGCCCGTATGATAAAGTGGCAGAGTCACCAATTTTTAACTCCTCTGCTTAGCATCTCACAACATGGGTTTGAGTCCCATTTGGGGCAAAGGATTTAATGTTGGAAGGTCTTCCAACTGACCTTTGTTGTGCCACTGGTTCTACCCCGACATTTGTCTGGGGTCTTTCTCCACCAAATTAGCAAGGCATTGCTATAATGATCATAATTAGTTGTTGCAATATATTTGAAAAAACAAAAGACGAAGGACTTAATGCAGGAAAGTCTTTCAGCTGACCTTTGGTGTGCCGGTGGTTCTACTCAGACATTAGTCTGGGGTCTTTCTACACCAAATTAGATTATAATTGGTCACTGCTATTTATTTAAAAAATAAATTAAAAAGAAAAATGTTTCAAAGAATCCTGAAAAATATTTTTTGAGGATGTGTGGTTATCAATTATCATCTCAATACGGCAGTTTGAAAGAATATCTTCAATATTTGGATTGGACTGGATTCATTAGGTATTTTATTTCATCATCTGAGATATATTCATCTGAACTGGAGTTTGACTTCATATTTTAATTGTAATTAATCAAAAATGTGGTACATTTCTAAAAGACCTATACTTTTATGTAACTTCCAAATAAGAAGCTCTTTGACATTTGAAGTTATTTTAGTAAGGTTAAACTTCATCCAGTGGTTACAATTTGGCTGCTTTGCATTGTCCAGCCAATTAAAACAATGATTAACTAAATGAACAATAGTTTAGGCACTTCTGTGGATGAAGCTGTTTGAGTTTTAGCTGTTTCCAACCTATCGTGTATTTTATACCATATTTCTAGGGGGACCTAGCCAGTTTTCACTCGGGGCATCAGCATCATCTGGCCCAGGTTCTACTCAAGGGTTCTCATTTGGTGCAGCTGCTGCTTCTACAACAAAAGCTTCAGGTGTTGCAACATCAACAAAAACTGAGAGTGGCTCGTCATTCAGTTTTGGTACAGGTAGTTCCAAGGTGCCACTCTTCGGCAGTAGTGGAAGCACGCCAGCCCCATCTAGTGGAGCAGCAGCGCAAACCACCGTACTTTTGGGAGGTTTGTACTTAAGAAATTCAGTCAAACTTGTACTTACCGGACCTGGTAGCGCAATCATTAGAGTTTCAGCTCCAGGTACGGGAAGCCCTGGGTTCGATCCCAGGTTGCGACATACCAGAGTCATTATAAATGGTAGTGGCATAGCTCCCTTGCTAATATAAGGGCAGTTCCATGACTGGTTGGCCCAGTGTCAGGATAATATAACTGGGTGTGGTATCATGCCAGGTGTTCATGGCATGCCGCCTTAAGAAAAAAATTTTTTACCTGTAACTATGTAAATGTTTACAAATAAGTTTGACTTAAGTAGTAGACCTACTGCAAAGTACAATTTTAGTAGATGTTTATTATTTCTGCATAGTCTTATAGTAGTATCAACATATTATTCAGAAGATCAGAAGATTCTCAAATTAATATTAAGAATATATGGAACCTTAATAAGTAGTGAGGCCACTAACAGTACAAAGCAAACAATTTTACATGATTCACATCTATTATTATGCTGAGTGTACCAAAATTTTTATCAAGTTACTGTTCCACAAATTGCTGAAAAATGTATCAATATCCAGATTCATCAGGTTTTGGGCCTGTGAGAGTTTTTAACACATGCCCAACAAAATACAGGAAGTGGTGCATTATTTCAGTTAGTAAAGAGTTATAAATGTCATTTAAACAAGATTTGTATGCACTATAATAATAAGAACTCAAAGGAAGATTTGTCCAATCATCACAATAGCTCAAGTGGTAGGCATCGGCTTGCGGATCGGGAGGTCGGAGGTTCAAACCCCGGCTGGGTCAAACCAAAGACTTTAAAGTTGGTAGTAGTGGCTTCCCTCCTAACGCTAAGGAGACAGCATTACGCCTGACTTGTTGGTGTCAGTATAATGGACCGGACAGGTTCAGTCCATGGGCACCTCATAAATGCCCCATTGCTATAATGATAGAAATTTTGCTGCACAGTATCGGCAAAAATGCCTGCAAATCCCATCCATCCCAAGCTGTCTTCTGGCTGCACAAGATATGTTGTTGCTTTGTTTTTGTTCTGTTTTTGAAATACATTGCAAAATTGTCATTATAGCAACATCCAGCTTATAGGTGGAGAAAGACCCCAGACACATGTCTGGAAGTCAGCTGGAAGAACTTCTCACATTAAGTCCTTCGCCCCGAACGGGACTCGAACCCACTCGATGAGAGGCTAAGCAGTCAGAGAATTTCTGCGACTCTAACACTACGCCACGGGGCCCCACCGAGGTTGCTGATAAAAGAACAATTAAAGAACATTTTGCTTGAGAGTACAAGAACTTACCATTTTCATCATGGTGACTGCTAGCCCATGTTTGACTGTATTTAATTCCCGAACAGAATATATTCAGAAAAACAAAATAGGAAATATATTTTGAGTTTGTATTATCTAATGTCAAATAGGCTTAATCTTAGATCAAATAAATACCACTTTATAATTAAAATGTCTAGAAATAATCATTTGATTATGAAGAGCTGAGTGATTAAAAAAATTAGAAAACTAAAAAGAAGGCACAGAATGTCACAATATAGTTTTGTTTTAATTACAGTACTTAAAAAAAAAAACAGCTGTGTAAAAATAAATTTAGAATTGTTCTTTTGTAAAACTTCAACATTTAAAACATTTTAGCACTGCTTTATATCACTGTTTCTTTGTGCTTGTTTTACAAGCAAAACTGATTGGTCATTATGCATTTTTCCATGTTTTTTCATAGCCATTTCATATCAATTTCTTAACATCACCTGCAGCCAAAACTAATGCCACCACTTTTATGTCTGAATCAGGTGGATCTTCATTGAGCTCGTCGGGCACTTCAAAACCTGGACATGGACTTTTTGGTCAACCCACCACAACAGTGATTTCTTCCCTTAGTGCAGCCACCACAGCGACATCTGCTACCACTGCGAAGACTGACTCTACAACCATAACTAGCTCTACTGGTTCGACTCTGGGCAGTCTACTTGGTGGCTCTGAGAAATCTGCATCATCTGGAAGCTTATTTGGTCAAGCATCTTCAGGAATTTCTGCTACATCTGGTTCTGGGTCAGCTGGAGGCTTGTTTGGTCAGCAATCTTCCACAGCATCAACTGGTGGATTATTTGGTCAAAGTTCTACAAACTCAACAACAGCAGCTGCTACAACACCCTCAACCGGGTTGTTTGGTCAGAAGCCTGCAGTTTCCACAACAGCTACTACAGCGACAGCTTCTACATCATCATCTGGGGGATTTTTTGGACAACCATTAATCTCAGGAACTGGTTCGTTTGGATCAGCATCCTCAGATGGATCTACCTTGTCTTCAGGTGGTCTCTTAGGCTCATCAGTGTCTTCGACAACATCCTCAAGTGGTTTATTTGGCCAGTCCACAGCTACTGCAACTGCAACTGCAACATCTGCTTCCACAGGGGTTTCCAGTGGCTTCTTTAGCTCATCTACAGCTGCCACAACCACCACCAACTCTCCCAGCCTGTTTGGACAGCCAAACTCCACTAGTGCAAGTTCTGGAGGTCTGTTTGGTCAAAGCAATACAACCAGTTCATCAGGGGGTCTGTTTGGACAGTCAGGCAGTGCATCAATGACATCTGGCTCCACTCCATTGTTTGGACAGTCTAGCTCCTCTGGATCATCAGGAGGGTTTTTTGGCCAGTCAGCAACAAGTTCAGCTGGACAGGCCACTACTACAGCTTCAATAGGATTATTTGGATCGAGCGGGACAACCCCTTCATCTTCAGGAGGAGGCTTATTTGGCAAGCCTGCCACAACATCTACAGGAACAACTGTGTTATTCGGCCAGGTTGCATCCTCCACACCAAGCTCAGGAGGACTTTTTGGCCAGAGTAGCACATCCACCCCAAGTTCTGGAAGTTTGTTCGGACAACCAACATCAGGCTCGGGTTCGGGACTGTTCGGAAGCAGTGGTTCAGGATTCGGCGGAGGCACCACATCCTCAGCAGGAGGGTTTGGTAGCTCTCCAGCATTTGGAAAGCCAGCCTTTGGACAAAGTCCTGCATTTGGACAGACATCAAGGTAAGCTTGCTTTAAATGTAATAGGTAGGTTTGAGTGTAATAGCTAAGTAATATTTACTATAGTGACTGTAGATTTTATAATTACTATAACATAAGGTGATTCAACAGCCTTGGCAGAATTTCTACAGGCAAATCCCTTTTCAGTCACAGGTGTTAGGGTGTTTTAATAAGCAAAAACGCAGTAACAGGTAACACTCATCGTTCAAGGAGAGCAGGAACCGAAGTTGACAGGTGTTGGTGTGAAAAAAATAGATGTTTAATAAAAAAAAGGAAACGTTTGAGCCATACTGATACAGCATTATAAAAGTTAAATAAAGTGTCGCTTCACTGATAGACACCATACAGAAGCTCTTGTATATCTAGCTATAGTCTTTTTGTAAGGAGAATTCTCATTAGTTGAGATAACCATTTCTTGCCCTGGTCGTTAGGTAAAAAAAGCTTTATTCATAACTCCTGTCCTTCCAGCTGAAACATGGCTCTGGTTCTACCTAGACATAAATCTGGGCTATTTCTTCACCAATTGTTAGTAGGACATCACTTATATGACCATAATTGTGTGAGTGTAACCAAAATTAAACAAAACCTGGCTCTAGGAATCACTTAGAATTTTTCTAAAATACTCCTGAAGGTACACATTTGCACACTTGAACGAAGTTAAAATAAAGTTTTAAAAAAAAACAATTTTTCTTTTCTTTACTAAGAAAACAAAAATTGTTAAAAATGTTTTGTAGGACCGCCAAGTTTGCAGAAATGACTTTAATAAGGTGGGAAAAAATGTGTCTTAAACAGGATTATTTATAAATATATTTATATATATATATATGTATATATATATATATATAAAAAAAATAAATATATATATATATTCATTATTTTCATTTTATTGTACTAAGATAGTGATGTTCTAATGTTTTTGGTTGAAGGAAGACTCGGGGCATATTTTTTAGCAGAACTACCAGCACAAGACAGGCCAGCTGGAAGACTTCTCTGCATGAAAGTTCTCGGTCCTGAGAGACCTATGCAGTGATATAAATATTTAAATTAATATTGTAGATTATGCAAATTAAATAAGTGGTTACATCCATAGCTTTTATATAATAGCAACCTATATCCATAAAATCTTTGGTATACATGTTGAATTCACAATAAAATAAGTAATTAACCCTTCTTACATTATTCATTGTAACATTGCACTGATAGCTCTCCTCCTCTCTTCCCTACACAAACTAAATAAACACGTATATATCCTGATCTATTTCAGTTCTCCGTTCGCCCAGCCGTCCAGTGATAGTGGTGGTGGTGGAATGTTTAGTGGTCTTGGGGGCAAACCTAGTGCAGATAAAGCCAACACCAATGTGTTTGGTACACCACAGACATTCGGAACCAGTCAACAAAATATGGGTGAGTATTCAAGGGAGGTAAATCTCTCTGATTCTGTTAGCCATTTGCATCCTCTTCCACCTTTTCCATACATGAACCATTGGACATTGGACACTGTATTTACACACCGGACCTGGTAGTGCAATCAGTAGAGCACCGGCTCCAGGTACGAAGGCCATGACATACCAAAGTGTTTAAAAATGGTAGTGGCATTGCTCCCTTGCTAACGCTCAAGCAAATATAAAGGTATGTCCACGACTGGTTGGCCCAGTGTCAGGATTATGTGACTGGGTGTGGTATCATGCCAGTTGTTCATGGCATGCTTTACACAGTGAAGGCAGCACTATGTCTGCTTCAAGTGGACACCATCTCCAGATACTTGAAATACTGTTGGTGGGACGATAAACCCAATAAACAAACAAACATACATGAACATTGGTATGTGCTTTAATTTGCCTACTTTTTCAAGAAGCTCCTGCACTTGAAAATAAGGCTGTCAATTTGAAAAATCATAGTCAAATAGTTTAAAGGGCTTATTTTGAGCATTGCTTTGAGCATACAGAGTACACTCTAAACAAGTTTTTAGCTTAAATATTCAGTTTAATGTATAGCTTACATAGGTGTGTGTGGTATAGAAGTTATTGAGGAATATTTCGCACCAAAAATAACTGAACGTTTCTTGTGTCATTAATGATTGCTAGTATTTATACAAAGAGAAAATAATAAAAATGTGTCTGACCTGGTTGTCGATAAAATGTTGACTTTTTGGTAAATTACACATTGTCAGTGTGGAAATATTGATGCATTTCACATAAACTGAAACAGCTAAACCGAGCAAACACTCATTTAGCCTTCAATCAGGTAAGGTCAGCATTTTGACCATGTGGCATAGGTTAAATGAATTGCAATTTTATGCCCGCATGTTTCATACGACTCTGTGAGAGTGTAAAAATGTATTTGATAATTTCAAAATAATAATTATTAATCATCAACATAATTCTTTCTGCACCTAATCTTGGTCATTTAATATTATTGATATTGCAATTTATTAAAGTTCTTCTTAGTTTTAATTTTCTTAGTTTTAATCTTTCAGTTATAATTTAATTGTGAATGCCTATTGATTAATCTTAACTTAATGGAATGTAATTAAATGTGAAATCAGAAGCCAGATTCTTAAATTTCATTTGTGATTTAAGAAAACGCTCATACAATAACTATAATGTGGTAATTCTAAGAAACACATAGGTCTTGGATACTTAACTATTTACTCTGCAAGATTTTCTAAACATTTTCTTATTATCTTATTATTTAAAATAATAAAGTACAATTTTATCTAGGACTTTGGTAAACAGACAGGAAAGAAAATAATTATTAATACTGCTCTGCTGTCTGTCCTTTCTTTCTTAACTTTGCTACAATATCAGTTGTAAAGAATGACAAGCTTAGAGTACAGATTAGGGTTTTTTAATCACTTAGGTCCCCTTCATCAGTCAGGTTCAGCTTTTTACACCTGTTTCAGTAGCTCTATTGCACGAAGCCACGATAGCTGTTTCAGCCTTTGATTATTGATTGTAACAGTATGTCATATGGTTTTGGGATGTGTGTAGATCTCATCTTATTGATATTTAACTCATTATGTGCTGCCTTATATTCTTCACCTTTCACCATCCTCCTTTCCCTCATTGTTTCTTTTCAATTTATATTACCTTTTCTCTGCCATTTAACACTTAGATATGTCTATTGACTGTATATCAAGTTCTGTGGATTTGTCTACTATCTGGCTGAGATTACTTTTCTCCATGTAACCTCTGAGGCCTATACTTTCCTCCATATAACCTCTGAGGTCTATACTTTCCTCCATATAACCTCTGAGGTCTATACTTTCCTCCATATAACCTCTCAGGTCTATACTTTTCTCCATATAACCTCTGAGATCTATACTTTCCTCCATATAACCTCTGAGGTCTATACTTTCCTCCATATAAACTCTGAGGTCTATTCTTTTCTCCATATAACCTCTGAGGTCTATACTTTCCTCCATATTACCTCTGAGGTCTATACTTTTCTCCATATAACCTCTGAGGTCTATTTCTGAAAGAAAAATAGCCGAGGTGAACAGAATACCTGAAATTAGAACATCAGTCCAAAGTACAGCATTTAACCCAGGTTGTGGGCTGCAAAAGTTGTATGTAAAAAAAATAGTGAAACAAAACTCTATGCATAATGCTCAGCTGTTTAAGTAATTTCTGCTTCTCCCTCTCTCTCTCATCACAGGACTTTTTGGTAGTGCTTCCAACGGCACTTTTGGCAGCCCTCAGTCTGCGGCCAGCAGTAGCGGAGGTGGTCCATTCTCCAGTGGTGGCGGTCTGTTTAGTGGTGCAGGGGGATCAGGCACCACAACCTCTGGCTTTGGTGCAACAGCATCAAGTGGAGCAGGTATGTTGTTAGATAAATAATATATTTAAATGTTGTAACTGTTGTTTGCGTGGAAATGGTTACCAAATCAGTAATTTCATTGAAGTTTGAGCGGTTAACCTGAACTATAAAATTGATATGCCTACTGTGTATTGTTACTTCAAATTTGTCTTTTTTTGCAGTTCTTTGACCTTTTCAAATCGAAATAGTCCATGAGATTCTATAGCTTTTGTAGGGGTGGGGTGTAAGGGCTATGAAACTCAAGTAGAGATGATAGGATGTGGTATAACAGCTAACTGCACCTTGAGGTGCTGCCAGTCAGTCGATGCAGGTTATTGAGAGGGGAGGGGACACACGCAATATAATAAAAAAACATAAAGGTTATCAAACAAATTCTATTTTGCATTGGAAAAGTTTAACTGGTTTTCAGATTGACCACTGCCATCCCTAGAATTGACAGATGTATGCAGTTACACATTGCACTGCTTTACATTTTTGGTTAAGAAGCCCTGGTAGTGTTACTGGTCGAGTGTTGCCCCAGGTCCAATGACCCTTCCTTCAAACTGTTTCTGTTTATGTCTCTGAACAGATTAAACTCTACTTACGTGTAGAGCTTATTTTATGTCGACTGGGTTCTGTCTGTTGAACAAAAAACACTCAAAATAGAAGCAGGAAATTAAGTAAGATAATGAAATTAAATGAAAATGTTTCATTTGATGGTTTATGCATATGTAACAGTGTTCGCGATTACCATAAAAAATGTTGGATCATTGGGACCCAGTACTCTTAAAAGTTTGGGGTTCCCAAACAAAATCCATCGAGTCCCTGTAACATTTTATTCAATTTCAATAGAAAGTTCAAATGTAAACTAAATGAAGAAATGCATAATACCTGTAAACTCTCCGATAAGAGTGCAACACAACTAGAACTGTTAACTTTTTTGAGAAAAATACACTGATACAAAAACAACTTTTTTGAAGAAAATACACTGCACTGTGAAAATTTCGAACGTGTTTTCTTTTTTTTTTCCAGCATCTGCTAGGTGTGCTTAACTATGCAACTGCGACTGGTTTACTCTATACATTTTGCAAATCATTAATTACTACGACTTTCCCCTGATATAAAGAACCAGTCTAGTCTAATCAGCAATACGTAATAACTGCGTCATGATCACCTCGGAGTATTCCCCAGGTGATTTAATTGAATTTCTTACTCTTGTTTGTTGTACCCATTATCTGAAATAAACAGAATTCACAATGTAAACATGACACATACCCCACCCTTATGGTGCTTCCAGCAAGTAAAGGGTTAATTAAATTAACCACCTTGTAAATATAAATAAACTTTTCTCATACTATTTACATATTTTTAGTTAAGTTCATCTTCTAACTGCAAATTAAGTAGTAAGGAAATAAATATAAATTGTTTGTATTAATGATTTTCTCTTTTTAAGGCGGTTTTGGCAGTCAGCCAGCTTTTGGAGCTGCTCCCGCGTTTGGATCGGCACCTAAGTTTGGCACCTCGCCAACATTTGGTGGTGGTGGGTTTGGTGCTGCACCGGTCTTTGGTGGGACGCCTGCAACTTTTGGATCTAGCACCGCAAGTACTGGAGGGTTCGCAAAGTAAGCATTTTATGCAGAATAGATCCAAAAATGGAGAGTATAAAGATTTGTCTTATTTTCATTTTGTCAAAGTTTTTTTTTTTAGAATAACTTGTTTCAGTTTGCACTCATTATGTGTCATGTTCGTGTCTTGCTAAAAACAGAAAAGAGAGCAGCCATTGCTGAGCGGTTAGAGTCGTTGACTTTTACCTCATCTCTTCAATGTGTGTGTTTGAGTACCAATCGGGGGAATTACTTTCATGTTGGAAGGTTTTCCAGCTAACCTGCATCGGTGTTTCTATCTAGTCATAACTCTGGGGTCTTCCTCCACCAGTAATTGTGTTGATGCGCTGTAACAAAAAATAAAAAAAAAACTATAATACAAGAGGTGTAAAACTTCCTTGTTTGGTATAGACCCATTTTGGATCCTTTAAGAAAAAAAGACCTTTGTAGCCACTATTTATGTCACAACTTTACAGTAAAACAGGCCACTGCTTGACCTTCAGTCACCATTACTTGAAGTTTGTTTTTTTAAAGTAATCTTTTTGTTAGTTAAAAAACTTCTTTGAGCAGATATTTGGTGATTTTCAAATATATATTTGTATTTTGTGAATGTTTTCATCAGGATGTTAGCCACAAATCAATAAATTCCTCTTTCTTCAGTTTTGCAGCCGCTGAGAGCCCAACTTTTGGTGCCCTAGCCCAGACGAGTGACATACCCACATTCGGCAGTCTTTCGGGACCAGGGACTGGTGAGGGGTTTGGTCAGACAGGAGGTTTTGGCCAGTCAAGTGGTGGGTTTGGTCAATCAGCCGGAGGTTTTGGTCAGCCAACCAGTGGTTTTGGAAGCCCATCCTTTGGCCAGCAACAGTCACCACCAGGTATGTTGGAATTTCTTAGTCTAGCAGGGTTTTCCCTACACACAAATTTGTGCGTTTGGCGCATATTTTGGACAAATGACCCGTAAAAGTAACTTACATTGGACACACAGATATATCTTCAAAATGAATTATTACACGGCTGTGTTTTATGTATCTTCCTTAAAATATATCTGCCTTGACTTGTCAGACTGTAAGACGAATATATTCTATCGTGAACATGCGTCCGCTTTGTTGTTGGCACACTGGTTCCCATTCTACCGTCAAATACTAGTAGTAGCACTAATTGATTGGGAATCAGCAAAGTTGGGGCGATACTATTTCCCGGTCTCTTCCCAGTTCTGGTCTTTTCCGGTCTCTCTCTCTATATATAATATTTATAATTTCACCGAATAATTGAATATGCTTATTAATAAAACAACATATTTGAGCTGAATATACAAATTGAAATACCCACACAATGTACCGGATTTAATGCCCCTAAATATAAATATACTCAAGAGAGACCGGAAGAGACCGGAGGCCAGAAGAGACAGAGAAATGTGTCCCCTAAAGTGTTAAACAGTTGGAACAATTATGTTTAGGAGATAAAAGTTTAGTAATCTTCTGTTACTCTTAGTTTAATTATTGTTTTGAAATTGTTGAATGTTGGTCTTGTTTTTATATTTTTAAATGTTTTTTAATGGTTCTGCATTGTTTTTATTTCTATCAAGCTATAAGTTAAATGGTTATATTTTGTGACACCCAAATTTGACCAATGACCGCAATTGAAAAACCTATGTGGACACTGTGACTCCCTTGCAAGAATGTCAAGGGAAAACCCTGTTCTATGAAGATAATTCTCTTGAGTTTTTATATATTGGCTGTACAATCAGTTATGGTCCTTATGTTTAAAATGGCATGGTCACAGTTGGTAAGACTTTTTTTAATAGTCTTTAAAGAAGTAAAATTTTGTTGAAGTACAATAATTATGGGATAAAAATATTTTCACCAAACACTACACTATATGTGAACATGCAGTCCATAAAAATATTATGTTGTCTAAGTTGGAAGTAACAAAAGTGTTGTGATGATTTTCAACTATTTTGGAGCAGTTTTTATTTTAACAGTCTAGTATATCTCCAAACTGCTTTGTAGGAATAAACATCATGTCACTGATTGGTTGATAGTGATGCGATCAGCAAATTTTCTAGATATCGAAAAATTGGTCCTGGGGATGCATACCTTTGAAAACAATGAGTCTCATGTCAAAATGTATGGGTCCCAAATGTTTCAGTTAGTTTTTGTAACATCTTAAACACCTAACATTTTATGCTGACCATGCTTGGATATGCATTTTTAAACACTATGTAGTACTACTTGTATTTGCTTGTATTTTTTGTACAATGACATTTACCAACATTGTACATTAACACACTGCAGCATTGATGGACATTTTTTTTTTTTTCATACAAATTTTGGACCCTAAACGAAACACCCTCACGAGAATGTGTCCAAGAGGTTGCTTGTCTTTTAAAACTATGGGTCTGTGTTCAGATTTTATGCATACAGGGTTCAGATGTAGATTATTCACTGGATACAATCATTTAAACATTTACAAAGTAAGTGTTGTGTAATTCTATGTGTCAATATTTGTTTCTTATAATTTAATTCCGAAAAAAAGAAGTGTTCTGGCATTTTTTTTAGAGATTAATTCTTTGTGATAATTGTTATTTACATGGAAATCACCTTAAACAATTAGCCTTGATTTTTTTTTATGTATTGTTTTTCCAGCTTTTGGAGGCAACACCTTTGGGTATGTTACTTCTCCTCCTTTATTATTTCTAAATATATAGTGGTTCGAGACATAAATTTTGTTATCAGTTATCTATAATATATAATAATATAAATATATAATACACAAACAAGCCCAAGTAAAGCTATAGGTTTAAAGACCATTTGGATCATATTTTCTCTTTTTAAACAACTAAATAAATTATTGAAACCTGAAAAATCCCACGAAATGCTGTTTAAAAAAGGGAAGCAAAGCGCTTCAGTCATCATTACAAACACATTTTTTCCAATCCGAACCACACTGCACAGTCAGCTGCTTTAAACTACAAAATAAACATGTGGTCATGTAATGTCGATATCAGCTCTAAGGTCATTCTCTTGTTTTAGGAGAAATCTGCATGGCGCTTAGTTATAGAATCGGAAATAGTTTAGGCAATTTTTTTTATGGTTTCTTCTGTCTTGACAATTAGTCATCTTTACTTCGACTTAAGTACAAAGGTATGCAGAAATTGTACTTTTGATATGGCTCACTGACTTTAATACTATGATGCCAACGAAAGATACTGTCAAAACTTGTATTAAGCAGCCACCTAAGAGACAGTCCAAAATTGGCTGCTTAAGACTACTTAATTAATTGCTTTAGACAAAAATTTGATATCAGTGATTGTTTGACCTTTTTCTATCTATATAATTACAAATAAGTATTCTTTAAGTACTATTAATTACTCAATCTAATAATAATAATGTAGTTTTAGAATAAGGCCTTATCACTAGGTTGTTCTTTTTTCTTCCAAAATTTCAGGTCGAGTCCATCCTTCACTGGCTATAGAGGGTAGTGGAATGGCATGATTCAGTTAGTGGAAATGATTGACATAAAACAAATAAAAACTGACAAAAAACAACAAATTAAAAAAAAAATGTGTGTGTACTTCTGATTGGTTAATGTCTTGAACTCTACCAACTACAGGAACTACAGTTATGCAAGGAACATTTTTACTTTGCTCTAATGTACGTTTGGATGATTCTTTCCTATGAATGAATTTAATAAAAAGAAGACATTGTTAATCTTTTTTGTCGAAATATAAACATTTTTTAAATGTACCTTCTTCTCTGTCACATTGTCTGTTATGAAAAATTTATTCTGTGTTGAATTTTGTTTAAAGCAAAAAATATTTTCGTTTATGAATAAGCATTTACAAGGTGTTAAAATTGTTTAGCGAGAGTAAATCAAATAATTTTATTTTTAATATTGAATATGAAATCAGCAAGTAATAATTTAGCTTCAATCATGTGTTTACAAAAACCAGATTAAAGTAGATTTATATTTCTTGAACAATCAAAAACAAATTAAAAGATAATTGTTTTTTAAGATTTCACTTTTTAGGCATTTTGTGTTATGTATTGTGAAATGCTTTCTTAACTTTGCAGATTTTGCTTTATGTTTTTCATTGTTGAAAATCTTGTTTGAATTGTGAAATGGTCATTCTATATAACATTTGTATGTGTATAAAATATGAGAATAGGGTACATTGGAGAAAATGGAAATTGTCTCCCTTGTTAGTTAATACCCAAGGTATTCCAAACAATAGGTAGGTCATCATAGTTGGAATTCTTGGACTTGGTCACCAGTACTTTTGTACATATTGCAATTACCAACAGTGAAATGTCTTACTTTTGCATAAAATTCAATTAAATACTTTTAGAGATTTGTTATTTGAAAAAGAAAATGGAAGTGTTTGATGATGGTTAATCTGGGTATCACAAGAAAGGCAGAAAAGTCAATATTCAGTCCATAGAGCAAAAGCTTTAAAACCAAGTAAAACAAATGAAACGACCTACTTGCGTTTAGGGATTATTCAGGGGAGAGCATTCATTAATGTCTCATTATCATGGAAAATAAATTATGTAATATTAACTATTATAAATTGCAAGACAGTTTTTTTAATAAAGCTAAGGTGGTTTGAGGGGTGGGGTTAGGGTTATTCAATTCTACAACTCAACAAATATGAAAAACATCCCCATAGGATCAGATAAAACAATAACGTACTCAACATGTGTATAGATTTTATTATAACATAAGGTTATCTTATTGCTATTAAGTGTGTAGCTTTATCAAAAAGTTTCATTTGCATTTGTTGTTGGATTTCTAAATAAGTTGAGCAAAATTTCTTACAAAAATATATATCACTTCTCCTGAGAATTCATTATTAATCTCGCTGATATTTATTTGTATGTGTGTGTTCCTTTTTAGATATGTTTTGAATCAAACATTAATTAAGAAACAATTTGTGAAATTTAAAAAAGAAAAACGACAAACAAACTTACAAGTATCTATAAGAAATTACCATGTTTGAAAGTCCTGTATATGATTTTATGAAATAAAGTTTGTTTTCACTCTTTAATTGTTTTCATCTTCTATCTAACTCGAACACAGTAGGGTTAAAAATCGAGAATACATTGACGATCTGTTTTACAGTTGAAAATTTCGGTCCATTGTTATTTGTTAAAATATTTTAAATTAAATGTTTCTACTTAATCAATCATTCTTAACCAAATATTAAATACTCCAGTTTCAAAAAAAAATTAATTAATCATCCCCTTAAGGGTAGGTACGTATATAATTTTATTACTTTATAGGTAGTTTCCATGTGATGTCATAGGCAGCCATCTTTGAATGCAGAAGCTAATGCAGGCCGAAATCAGGAAATATGTGCTGTATTAAACTCACCACTGTGTTTTTATTTTTCAGTCTATTTTACTGAATTTTATATTAAATTTAATAGCTTTTAGGAAGTATTTTAAATATCAAAACTATATTTTGAGAGTTTAAAAGGTAACAAAAATACAACCAAAAAAGATACACCATTCATTTTGTTTAGGGATGAGCCAATAATTTTATCTATTTCTGTGTAATAATTCTTTGTGCATTTAGCAATTTTTAAAATAGTATTTTAAAAATATGAATTTCAAGAGCTTTGCAATGGCTTTTCATTTTTGGACCACAAATGAAGAAAATACAAGAAAATAAAATTTACGCTCCTATACAATTCATCTGAAAATCCCCAGAAGTTGCCATCACAGATGGCCACCAAGGGACTGATTTGGAAACTATCTATATACACTATACATTCAGTTTTAATTAAGATGATTATTTTTTTGCTTATTTTTATTAAAATGTGTATGTACCAATACTCAGTACTTATCTCTTTTCACAAACTAGGATTTTTTGTGCATGTTGCGGCCTAAAACTTCAAAGAGTTTAAAATAATATGAAATTTTCATAATATAACTGCTGTAACTATTCACTCTTTTCAATAATAAAGTTCAAATTCATGTTATATTTTCCCTTGTGCATAGGTATTTGGTATGTAGTTACTGAAGAAAAAAAGATATCTCAACTTTTTAAGCAATTAGATATCCCAGACTGCACGTAAGTCTGATGTATACAAGAATATTTCTTACAAAACGTAAATGAAAAAAATATCTACCTACACTTTAAAAATGGGGAGTACCAGAAACACATGCCTACAACAAAGGTTGCAATTCATTTAAACAATGAGAGACCATGTTCCTCACACCAGTTATGTTTTGGAATGCTTAAGTAACCACTGCCATATCAAGGAGCACATAACCGTCAAAGAAGTAAATGTTCCAGACAAATGTATTGTAATAAAATTAAAGCATTATTTTTTTTTATTATTAAACATTTCCTAGACTTCATTGTTGAATAAAACTATTTTGACATGAACTAAACCAAAAATATAATCTTGCTCGTAAATCTTTTGTCCTTATTTCTTCCAGGTGGCAAAGGTTACTGAGATCTGAAAGGCACTTGACCTTTGACACGGAAATTGAAGGACATTAGTGAATTACCTCCCTTTAATACTCACTTAAAGCAAGTACGTCTATTTCTTTGGCTCACTCGGCTTTATGCTTGTAGTCATTTTAGTGTATGTTTACCATCTAGAAGTGCAATACTATTTGGAGTACCTTTGATCTCATCTAACAAGGGAGACAATTCTCATATCAACCATATTCCTCATTAGAGCAATGTCCACTGTATATGAAAAATAGGGAATCGCTGGCACTTAATTGAAATTGAGATGGTTCCAATGGGATATGAGCAATATAGGTTTGGATAAGAATTTATTGATTTTTTGTTGTTAAAAATACTTACATGTATGGTTCCTAAATTGTCAATCAAGTATGTTTACAGATAATATGTTCATGTAATTCTCACATTTGTACAATAAAAACATAATACATTTGTATTTAAAAATGATGTGGCTGCAAAATCTGGTGGACCGTCCAAGATTTTTGGTGGACTCAGGTCACGGTCCACCTGGTTTTGTCAAAGACTATTTGTGTTTCATTTTGTGAGTTTTAAAGTAGATATGAGTAGAAACTGTCAAATGGGGGAGAAGTTGCAGACAAATTGTGGAGCCTCCATTATCTGGGTTACTAGTGTTGTGTAAGATTTTTTTTAATAATGGGAGATATCATTATGAACTAGTTATGTAGTTCCCAGTTTTTTTGCCATTAAGTTAACTGAATGATTAGTTGTAGTAACACATGATTTTTTTTAATCAACTGAACATAACTATTATCCATTTTAAAAAGTGTTTCATTTTGTAAAGTATGTATCAACAACATTTCTTTTCGGATATTTCTTATAATTGGATTTCTACATAGTTATACAAAGTAGTGGTACAAAAAAGGTGTACATATGTATAAATGAAAAATTATAAAAATAATTGGAATGTTTCAAACACTTCTATGGCACAACAAATGTTTTTGCATCTCCAAACGACTAAAACATATTTGAAAATTGGTATACAAATCTTCTAATTTGGTGTAACTTCTTCAAATAATTGAAATATATATTTATACAAATATAAAACATCAAAAAGCCAAACTTTATCTTTTAGTCACAAATTAAAAGTTCAATGCAATAAAAAATATATAACCTTCCAATAAAAACACCAATAATGTTAAAAAAAATCATGATGCACACTACAGCTTGCATAACTTGCTATCAAAACGAGGCACTTGTTTCTCAATTGGCACATCCTTCTTCCAGACGGGTGGAATGACGCACATGGGCTCGCCAACTTTGGGGCGCCAAACGAGCATCTGGGCACTATTGGCATTTGGTGGCATCAGAGCGCAGCGAGGAATGGGCACTGTGTTGTCAAGGATAGTTGGCTGGGTCGGCACTGGGTTGCTAACCAGCTGGGCTCTCTGACCTGTTATGAAAATATTGCTGGATGTTATTTTTCATTATATTTATATATAATATTAGATATATGAAACTTATGCCAGTACTCACTTTTGATGGATGTATTAATTAAAAATTATGGATATATGTTGGATAATGTCTTAGAGATAATTTTGGTTGGCATAGAAAGGCAGGGATGTAAATTGGTTTAAAAAGTGTCTGGGCATTGCATCAGGGAAGCATATAACTGACGTAGGAAAGATTATAGTTGCATTATACTGCATGTGTTTATATAAGATAAAGGTGTGTGAGTGTATGTTTTTTTATCATGAAAAAGGTCTAAAGTGGCATGCTGTACTAAAGAAAGATACACCACTGGCAGGGGAAAAGCCATAAAAATATGTGATATTTATAGTGAAATAATGCATACTGGAGGATTCCAACTACATGTATAAAGAAATACACAGTTGAAGTCGCTTTTAGTCAAAGTTTCATATAGGTACATGTATATGACACAGAACAACATAACTTGCACTTATGTATATTTTAATAAGTGACATTAATGAGTAGTCTACCCTGAATAATCCCTAAATGCAAGTATGTCCCTTCATTTGTTTTACTTGGTTTTTATGCTTGTTCTCTTTGGAATGTATATTAAATTTTCTGCCATTCTTGTGATAGCTAGGTTAACCATCATCAACAAACACTTCCATTTTCTTTTTTTTAAATAACCAGTCTATAATTATTTAAATTGATTTTAAGCTGATATTTATGTGAAAGTAAGATTTTTTCACTGTTTGTAATTGCAATATCTACCACTAGGCAATAAAGTCCAAGAATTCCAACTGAAAGGACCTACCTACTGTTTGGAATACTTCAGATAATATCTAACAAGAGAGACAATTTCCATTTAACCAATGTTACACCATTGCTGGGCAACAATCCAGCCAATCAGTGACCTGTTTGAAGTCTGACATTCCCACATTGTGCTGTCCTGACATGGGAACATTAAAAAAGCCCAAATCTATCAACTGTGTCCAAGTTGCTATAAACAAACTGCTGAAAACATGCATGCCTGGATTGATTTTAAATTTAGAAAAAAACATACAAGTACACCCAGTAGATTTCTTTAATTAAAGAATTGTGCATTTAAACTATAAATCACTATTTTTGTATATTTAGATACACCAATGTAATAAAATATAACTGTCACAAAATATAAAAATATGGCAATTTTATTTACATTGTTTATTACTAATCATATAGTCTTTTTATTACAGGCATGTGTAAAATGTAAGTGTATATAACATAATGACTTGTATTTACATTATTATATTTTATTTTTATGAAAACATTTTAAAACATGCCATTTGAGGTTATATAAAGGGGCTTAATTGCACAGTTTATCCATGAAATATCATATTTGTGCAAGGTGTAAATAAAAAGCAACTTTACTAACGCACATGGTTTTCATTCAACCAAAAATGTGCAATGTAGTTCGGTGTAGTTAATTATAGTAGTTCCATTTTCACAATTAAAGCAATTGGGACACAGTTAAACATAAGCTGGAAAAAAACTCAAAGTTAAATGTACAGTATTAGATATTTATTTTTAATACTACATAATGTACTTGGTTTATGAACTATCAGTGGTCAACATAGTTAAAAAACTGTTCTAACGCTTTTGATTTTCCCAACTTAAAACAACAACAAAACAAGATATTTTCAAGAAAAATATCATTAGATGTAATACCTCAATTCTTTATTACTACTACTACTACTACTATTTGTATTATTAATATTATTATTATTGTTATTATTAGTATTAGTATTATTTTTATTATGGTTTAACAAATATTCGCTCAGTTGTACAAAAACATGCAAACTTGAACATTTGTGTCCGTGCCGCTTGAATGATTATTCTGAAACTATGTAAGCCCTTACCTAGTGGTTTGGTGGGGTCGATGTCGATGTCAAGGTGCATGTTCCAGCGGATGGTCTTTATGACATAGGCCTTGTGTAGGGTGATATTCCAGCAGACCAACCAGACATAGAAACTCTGGTCGCGGCTGATATGGGTCAGATTCGGGGGACCTGACGGACACATGATAAACATCATCTAAGAAATTGTTTACAAACTTAACGAATATATGTCACAAAGAGAGTGTGTGCATAAACGCGTACTTTTAGATAGAACATAGGTAGAAATTGTTCAATTAAATTAAGATTTTTTATGTTGACTGTATATGATTATATACTGTACCTATCCGATGACTAATTCCGATGTTGGAATGAACCGGTATACATTTTATTTAAAACAGAATGCTACAAATTATAAATCTAGTAAGCCTTTGCAAGAGTTACTACGGTCTGTAGGAAATGGGAAGATCTGATTGATTAAATTCCTCACCCTGGTTTCTGTTGGCTGGGTTGCGCCAAGTGACATGTGGGTGGAAGTTGTCGTTCATGGTGATTGTGGCGGTCTGGTACATTTTGCACGGCCCCTCGAAGATGACGGTCTCGTTCCTGGAGCCGTACCAAGGGTAGTGGTGGCCATCACAATCGCTGATCATCACCTGGGAACCGGATGTCAGTTCCGGGAATTCCCAGCTGGTACTGTTTGTAGCGTGGGATAGATGTGGGTTATACGTATATGACGTAAGATTTGTTTTAAACACGTGTTAATATTATTATAAAATATGTATTGCCAACCCTTATAGCGAGCCATACAACTTAAAGCCCAAAACACAACAACAAACAAAAACTACAGAATATGATTGCGTCTAAAATACGTATTGTTCTGTAGATCATATTAAATTTCTTGCCGGCGACATTGAAACGAAAATGAAACTAAGCTTTATAATACTTACAATCCCTCGTCTTGATATGTGTTGTGAAACATCATATCGGTGCAGGCCTGGATCCAGCCGATCTTCCAGCGGTGGTTGTCGGTCATGGGGGCCATCTCCAGTGTAGCACTTGCCCTGGAAATACATGAAGGATAGGGATGTGATAGGATACATCTTATCAGGCTTCATACTGTCTTCATAATGCATAACAGAGCTGCAACACGGTGTTACACTTGTATGTATATCATATAAATAAACATTAAAACTGGCAACAAACATACACATTCCCGCTTAAAAGAAGGTTTTCAGGTCTGTGACGGAGGAGACAAATTTACTTTCGTGACCTCAAGGTCAAGGTCATTGCTAGAACATCAGTTGCACCACTGTATTCCAAACACTTATCAAGAAAAGTTTACTCCCCTTGGTAAAGTAAATGAAATATAACAACATTTTATTTTATTTAGTTACCGTCCAACCGTATTTTGAACCCAGAAAATGGGCCATATGGCCTACACGTACAATGAATCATGGCTGACTGACTGAGTGTTTTAAATTATAAATGTTTAACTACCTGTAGACAAAGGCAAACAAAACACACACTCACAACCACACAACACCTGACTGATAAGATATGCAGTGCTATTAGAAAAGATAGAATAGTGGTAAGTATGATAATTGATGAGGTTATTATTGGTGATTTTATAATAGAAAATATATTAATAGGAAAACAGGTACAGTAGAAAAACATGATAAACATGCTTTTCGAAATTCAGAAAGAATTGATGATTTTCGGATTTGAAAGTGTACAGTATATTCGTAAAACAGATAAAAATGTATACAGAAATTAGATAGTATTAAGCAATATATGTAATAAAAAGAGAACCTGCAATTGATTTCTAGAAATTAAAAAGAAGTAAACTACACAGAAGCTATAAATTATATAGGATCAGAAAACAACAACATTTGATATAAAGAAACCTGGGGAAAATATGTACAAAAGTTAAAGAATATACGGAAATAGGAAACTTAATAAAATTTATATAAGGACATCGGATAAACATGAAAAACATAAATGGCATACAGAACATTAAGGATGATAAAATATATATAACCTACAAGAATTTGAGAAAAACGAACATTCGACAAGACTTCTTATGGAAATAAAGAAAAAGATAAAGAAGGAAACGACCGATTTCTCAGACCAAGCCCCATCACCGAGTGGGTTCCAGTTACGCACGGGGTAAGAACATATGGATATTTCTTACAGCTGTGAGTCGGTGAATCTACAGAGACAATTATCTAGGGTCTTTTCACATCAATAATAAGTGATTGTTGCTATAAAGACCTTACTAGTCTGGATTTCAATTCGAGTTTTAAAACTCGTACCACTGATACGTCGATGTACTCACGGTGGTCCCAACAAAATCGAACGTTGACGTGTTGTTATAACCCGATGCGTATATTATATCGTAATTAATAAAACTTGAAATTTAAGTTCGAAAATAACACCATCGTTAAGCTTTTTCTGAAAAGTTCTTGTAGTATTGTATAAACATAGATGTTTATTTAAACATAAAATATATGTTTAATTAAACATAAAATAGGTTTAATTCAACGTAAACGATACGTTTAATTAAACAAAACACACTATTAATGTATCAAACCTGAAATTCGGAGTTTTGTACTTCAGGACTGTTGACGAAGATTCGTCAATGGCTGTTGGAATATTTTCTATGAATGTTTTAAAGTTAACCAGACGAATTTTATCTTCGATGTCCGAAAGACGACTTCTTCTGATTGCTCCGTTTATATTTGTTACCCTTTCCGACATATTGCTTCTTGTATTGTAGTCGAATGTCACGTTTTTTCGTGCGCAATATTGTTTAGGCGAGGAACGTAATGCGTGTTGTCTAGTGACGACGTCGTTCCTGTGACGTTATGACGTATACATGTTACCTAACGTCATGATGACGCCATGCCAAGACGTCGAAATCTTATTCAGCTTTTCTCTGTGGTTGATGGATTGAAACTACAATCCACTCCATCGAGTTCAACTGTGTTTAACATACCTTTCGGGTCCCTCTTCTAATTTTCAATGTTCAAATCCGCAGTCAAAGGCGAGCGCCTAGATGTTCCCGCTTGCATATTAACAGGCCAATCAAAACTTGTAAAATAACAAACACCACGAGCCTAGCCAATCAGAAAACACGTCTACAACACAACGGTGCAAGCGAGCAGCGATGAAGTATGCTTGGCTGATTTTTGTTTGTGATACAAATCTAAAAGTGACAAAAACACTGAGAAAGTCGATGCCTAACCCGGGTTAGGAATGATATATTTTATTTCCGTAGTTTCTATGTTATAAAATCTTATTACCACCCAATCAAATTGAAATGGTTTAACACTATTAAACTTCTACACGTCAGGAGTTAAGTCGTTCATATTTTGCGTTAAGTTCTTCACGTATCCGCTTTTGGCCTCTTTTCATTAGAAAGACCCAAATATATTCAAAAGTATTACTACAAAGGTTATTTCCCTTGAATTGTTCGTAACTTCAAAAACGTTCCAGGTGCGCGCCTGAAGCGAAACATACATCATGCTGTAGATCTCTGGTAATAAAATCGCACGATCGATATCGAAAGGGTAGAGAAACTTTAGAAGATGATGTCCGAAGCGTACACGGAAGCAATTCTCTGGAAAACTAATCAGACAAAATATATACACTGTGAAGTAAAGAAAAGCGGGAAAAATATGCAGTACATATTTTATATAACCGTTCTTTGTCTTAGGCAATCAAACATATAGTTTTTACTAATGATTTAAGAGCAACTAACAATTGATCACTGACCAGGAATAGAGGGCGGAGTTAAAAAGGCATGTGTCCGAATTTTCCAACACCTGTCCGAAGTTACAATACTTGCGTCCGAATTACCGCTTTCAAATGTCAACGAAATATCCAGATAATCTTGTTTATTGCCTCGTTGCCATTCAGCACATTATATATTCAGCGGCACATTATATTCAGCATGGTTAAGGAGTGTCATAGAGTGCAATTATTGCCGGGAAACTTATCCTTAATCAAAATGAACAGTGTATCTTTTTTGTTGTATTTTTTCACCATTTAAACCCATTTAAATATAGTTTTGATATTTAAAATACTTCATAAAAGCTGTTAAATTTGATATAAAATTCAGTAGAAAAAGTAGACTGAAAAATAAGGTGAAAACAGAGTGGTGAGTTGAGTACAATACATATATCCAGATTTCGGCCTGCATTAGCTTCTGCCTTTAAAGATGGTTGCCTTAAACTGTCTTATTAGTGTCTGACATCACACGCAAACTATCTGTTCAAACCAGCCTCGCTACTTTGAACCCTTTAGCGACGCGGTGTAAAAGTTACAAAATCGATATAACAGTTATACATATTTTCGTGGTGCAAATAACAGTACCAGTCGATTGCTATAAATATACAGATAACCCCTACGTGGATAAGATTCTTATTGTGATTAAATTATTCGATTTTTCATTTTTTAGACAATGTGTGCGCAACTGCGTATTCTGCATGCAGGCAACGCCTGTAGACCTTCATGTTTAAAGTGAAGAGTGAAGTGATGAGCTTGACGGGATCGTTTCAGGCAGGCGCGTTTCTGCTATTACGCACTTTACGCACGTGCGTAACCTCCGTTCGAAAAATCGAAAAAGTTTTAAAAAAAACCACAAAGAAAGTCGATGCCCAACCCGGGTTAGGAATGATATATTTTATTTTCGTAGTTTCATATTTAAAATCTTATTATCACACCAATCAAGTTGAAAAGGATTAAAATGATTAAACTTACTCCAGGATTTTAGTCGTTCGTATTTAGCGTTAAGTTCCTCGCATGTTACATGTTATTCATTAGACAAGAACCAAATATATTCAAAAGTATTACTACAAAGGTTATTTCCCTTGTAATTGTGCGTAACTTCAAAAACGGCCCAGATACCCGCCTGGTTTCGGGTAACAATAAATAACATGCTTGTTTGAGAACAAGGAACATCAGCACATATCCCCCAACACCCAGACTGTCCATCTGTCAGCACATATTCCCCAACTCCCAAACTGTCCTCTACCACTGTCATCTGTCAGCACATATTCCCCAACTCCCAAACTGTCCTCTACCACTGTCATCTGTCAGCACATATTCCCCAACTACCAAACTATCCGCTACCACTATTACAGCAGATATTTATAGCACATAATCATATTACATTTGTATAGATATGGAGAACCAGGTTTTAAGACCTAAGTTATCTCAATTTTTTTATTTTATTTTGACAGTTGTTCAATCACATTAGCGTAGAATGGTGATCAAATATTAATATATTGTGTTATATCGGTGACTTATGAAATATGATAATTTCCTATAGAGAAAATTATCATTACATACATATAAAATAATTAAACAACAACAAGAAATGAACTAATTCATCCAAATAAAAGAAAACACAAGCAATAAATAATGATAGATGGCAAAAGAAATTACACAACCTTTAATTAAAAAAAAATAGATAAAAACGTACCTAAAATTTGGCGTTTTGTATTTTAGAACTGTAGACGAATTTTCATCGAGTTTGGTCGGGATAATATCTATTAGACTTTTGAAACCAATTAAACGGATTTTCTCTCCGATATCCGACAAAAGGCCGGTTTTAATAGCCTTGTTGATATTTCCTCCCATTCCGAAATGATCCCTGCTGCTTCTTTCAGTTCTCGACATTGTTATTTTCAGAGTTGACAGTCGGCGAATTACTACGCCGCGTTGTAGGTGTCATAGAAATGACGTCGTGTAACGTCCTGGGTTTGTCGTCAAGAACGTAGCGATTTTTGTCAGTATGAATTAATCCAAATGCAATTAAAACTCATGCAAAGTATTCGCTAAACTTGACTTGGTAATAATATTAAACAATAAGTTAT
Source organism: Sinonovacula constricta (assembly GCA_007844125.1). Classification (NCBI taxonomy): domain Eukaryota; kingdom Metazoa; phylum Mollusca; class Bivalvia; order Cardiida; family Solecurtidae; genus Sinonovacula; species Sinonovacula constricta. The sequence continues at coordinate 25,360,320 of CM017572.1, forward strand.
TTGCACCCCAAGCATAACAGTTATGACACGTAAACTAAACAGAATATTTTACAAGCATTTATTCAGCAATGTACAGTTGCGCATACCTGCTGTGATGGGGGGGTGGGGGTGGGGGGTTACATTAAATACCGACCGAAAGTGGAATGTGTGACAGGATTTTTTCTCTTTTGTATGTTTAGTCTGTTGCTATGTTTTGGCAATTAATTTGCTATTTTGGAAATAATCTTTTGGTGTCAAAAGGAAATTGAAACCATGTAGAATTAAAAGAAAGCAAAAGTCTTGAACCCCTATGCACAATAATGGTTTGATCGATGGGCCTGAACCATTGTCCGTCATAGTGTATAGAATGCAGGTAAACCAGACAAAGGTACTGGACGTTCTTTACGGTCCGATGCGAATGATTTTCTTACTTCTTTACTTACAATAGCAAACTGGCGCATGCGCATACTAGACAGAGAAATTTAAGCACGGTAGAAACATCAGACCGTGACACCGGCGTATTGACTTCCGTTATAGATTTTTTTGTCTGGATCACAGGGAGAGGAAGCGTATGCCAGGAGAAGGTCTCTATATATTTGAACATCTATGTTTATGATCAACAATGTCCTCTGAACGGAAAGTGGTGCGGCGATCAAAATCTTCTCGAGATGATGCATACGTTGCAAGAAAAGCGAAGAAATACTCTGGTGACACGTCGTTAATCAATCGCATATTTAAAGCGATTCTTGATTGGGACGAGAAATTTACAAGCCAGTGCGCCATATGTGCCAACAAAGATTCGAGCCTAAGTGCAATTCGTCCTTTGATGAAACTTATCGAAATATCATGTCACGGTATTCCCTGGTTGCTCATAACAACGGTGCTTCTTCTTTCGGTCCATAAAGCCACTGACGTGGAGACGTTGGTGAATCTTTTGTATGGTAAGTATGTACGATTTATAACCAAGAAATGTTTTTACTTATATTCAACATTCATTAGACCATTTGTTTGCATAGCTTTTCAAATAAAGCTTAACTTTAATCATGAAGTAATCAGTAATTACCTTCACCTTTTTATTCTTTGCCAGAAACAATATCTGGCATTGATAAAATTCCTACGGGGTGCTATTTTTTTCTGTTCTAAATCTGGTTAGCACAATATATCCTGCAAAAGTCATACAGACACAACTGTGGTTATTTTGGCAATGTTTAGCTATTATTGGTGGACAAGTCGGAATGAATGTTGAGGTAGACCCACTGGCACACCACTTCCTGTTGGACAGCTGAAAGACATGCTTATACTAAAATTTAGTTAAACTAAGACTTAAACATGTGCTGGAGATGCACAGGAGAAATAAATTTCTTAGTCCAGAACCTGTTACATGGGTGGAGGATAGTAGATTTAACAAATGTAAAAAATCTAGCCAGTAAGAGTGAAGGTAAATGAGAGATAAAATTGTCACAAGCATTAAGGTAGACAATTTTTTAACAAATTAGACAATTCTTGATGAATTGAAGTTTTAACCAGACACCTGGGAGCTAATGATTAAACCATCCTACTCCAAATTATCAGTTTGACAGAACTATTTTTATGTAATCTCCATCTCTTAAAATATAAAAAAAACCCCACTGAACAAACCCCTAACTCTTTTTTTTTATTTTTCATTTCACTATCATGTCCCTTATCTCTCTTTTTCAGGGCTCATCATAGATCTGATCATCATCGCTTTGCTCAAGGTGTGTTTTCGCCGGTCGCGCCCTTCCCATAACGAGATGGACATGTTTGCCACAGTGTCTATAGACAAATTTTCCTTCCCATCTGGACATGCTTCTCGAGCTGGGATGCTAGCCTGCTTCTTCTTTCTTCATGTTTTCACATCTATAAAGTGGCGATTCTTCACACTTTGGTGGTCAACTGTGGTTTGTTTGTCTCGCGTGATCCTTGGACGCCATCATTTTATTGACATCATCTGCGGATATGTTGTAGGGTTGATTGAGTATTTGATTCTCATATATTTGTGGATTCCCACTGACACATGTATGAGTTGGCTAGAGCTTTATTTCAGTCACTTCCATTTGTGATTTGCATTTGGTTTCAGATAAGAAAAAATATTTTTTATTCCCAGTTCCATATTGAATGGAGTAGTTTAAAGTGACTTTCACAGTTTGTAGGATTTGCTTTTTAATTTTTGTTAAATGAAAGCAAAATTTTGTTGATCCACATTAAAATGATTTTTAAATTAACACTGATCACTAAATTGTATGTGAGCATTCTATCATCCAAAAGATTGTCACAAGCAGTGCAATTCTTTTTATCATGAATATATGCCAATCGTAAACGGTACTCTGATTGGATTGATAGTGGCTTTAATAGCAGTTGTATGAAGTTTCCGCTTGATATCCTTGTGGTGTCTTCTTGTTGTACCGGACCTAGTAGCACTATCGTTAGAGCGTCGGCGCCAAGTATGAGAGGCCCCAGGTTCGATCCCGAGCCACAACATACCAAAGTCGTTCAAAAATGGTAGTGGTATAGTTTCCTTGCTAACGCTCAAGCAAATATAAAGGTGGCTGGAATGGACACCGTCTCCAGATAACTGAAATACTGTCACTGTCTCCAACTTAACTACGATATAGTCGCTTCAGATGAATGATTTTACCTTTATTTCTAACTCGTTACAATCATCCTAATGTGAGAATCGTTCGGAGTACCATAAATATCTGGTTTTGTTAAAATTTTGTAGGGATATTTTTCCATATAAAAATCTCATTTTCTTTCTTGTTCTAGAGAAATCAGTATGTCCTAAGGTCATAGGTGTTCAATCAAAGGCATATAATCACCAATGAAACACTCCCCTGCTTATAAAAAACAACAGCTGTGAAAAGCTACAATCTGTGCACTGTTTGCATCATTTGGGTTGAAATTTGTTATATATTTAGACATATGCAAGGTATGTTAAACATTGGACTGACTTAAGAGGATCCTCAGTATTTCTAATGTGTGTCGTGAGTAATTGGCATTGTTTGATGTTCATAGTCTAATTTAGGTTTCATGTCTTAATGTCTATACTTTTTGATTCCATCATATCACTTTTTAGAAGTATTTTACATGTTGTTATGCAGTATTATGTACATAATTGGAAATGTAAGGTATTGATATCTACCTCCCAAGAAACCAAGCATGATCATGAGTATAAGTAAGACTGAAAAAAAAAAAAAAAGACTAAATTGATGGATCATTAAAATGAATTGATTAAATTTAATTGTTTCCCATGCAGACTTTATTATTCATTATCATATAATTTATTCAAGTCTCTAGTTTGATCATGTGAACAGTCATATGGCCTTATTTGCTAAAATATACCATTTTATCTGTATAATAAATTTTACCCTACAAGAACATTTGAAAAGTTGACTTTTGGTACTAATTTGAGAATTATTATTTGGTGATTGTTGTTATGCATTCTCAGGGAAAACAATGTGATTTTTTATTCATTTTTCTATTTTAATTTTTAGCAAATAATTGTTTAAGTGGTAACTGATAATTTGCCTATAATACATTTTTAAAAGTCTTTTCATTAATCAGAGTGTGTGCAACATATGATGAAATTAAAAAACAACAACTAATTTTTACACACATAAACAACATATAAATAACTTTGTTGATGTAAGTTTGTGTGTGAATAAGTAATCAGAATTTTAAATATAAATAGTTTTAAGAGGGTGTTGGGAATTTTGATTAGAATATGTATATTAAGATAGTAAACTTCCATCTTTGGATAACTCCCCTTACGGCTTACCCTCCCACTGTGTGGGTTTGAGTCCCATTCTGGGTTAAGGACTTAATATGGAAAGGTCTTCCAGCTGATCTGCAGTGTGCTGGTGGTTCTACCCAGACAATTGTCTAGGATCTTCCTCCACCACAACACCAGGACGTCACTATAACAGCCATTTTTGGTCGCTGCATTGTCTCTAAAAACAAAAACAATTTGGCAATGTTGAGCTATATTGGAAGGAGCAGACCAAGATAAATGTTTCAGTAAATCATCAGCCCTCTGTAGAAGACCTCTTCCAATTTTTTTATTTTTTTTTGTGCTGACTAGGACTTTGACATAAGGAAACAAGTGAGTGACTATTAACTCTATTAATAGCGCTTATAAAACAAACAAAAAATTAAATATTTGGTCGCAATATGTACTTATCGTGTGACAGAAGTTGTCGCAATATCTATTTCTCGTGTGACTGAAGTAGTCAGTCATTTATTTGACCGGGGCTGACAATTACATTTTTTTTTGTTCTTTGAATTGGGAGTTTCCTCCTTCAGTTAAAGAAAAAACAAACTTTTTACTATTGAAAACATGACCTAATCTTGGTCTTCTAAACTGGCCATAAAACTGTTATAGTATTCGTCTAACTTGGTTGTCTCTAAAAAAACTTGATCATCATTGCCAAAAGAACTGTTTAAGAAGTTACTGTTTCAACTTTACTGTTATGCTTTACTGGTGTAAAAGATTTCTTCAAAAAGCTGACAAAACTATGCTAAGACCAATGTTTCAGCAGAAAAAAAGAGCATCGAACATAAAGTTTATCTGAAATGAATGCATAGTTATTATAGTGGTACAAGGTTTTCTTTTAATTTTCCTGTTTCAGGGCAATGAAACTAACTGGCCTTCAAGTTTAATTTAGAAAAATTATTTTAATAATGGATGCAATGCAAAATTTATGTGTTTTTTAGGAAGAAAAGGGTTTAATTTGGACACATTCTTTATATTGATAGTAGATATTGTTATATATTGCAATGGTAAGGTTATATAGTTCCATGTTAAAATTGATGAAAATGTCCTTTATGTTTTTGGTGCATCATGTAATATGATGTGTCAACATTTTTATGTGTTCAAAGCAACTTGGTCACAGTTAGTCAGTTGTACTTTTTTTTTTACATGTTTGCATTAAAAGTAAAAACGTGTTCCAACTTAAAAAAATGAATTTTTTACTTCTGATTTTTAGACTACATGTGGAGACAAAAAAAAATGCTATACCTGTAAAAGAAGTTCGAGTTATGTGTACATTACACAAAAATTTTTTCATGTGTGTATGTCAGTGAAATAGCGATGCAATTATTTCCAAAACTATAAAATTAGGATTGTGTAGTTGTATTTTTCATGTACCTGCTTAATTGTGATCATTTGTTTTGGTAGATATAGCTGTGTCTTTCACCAGTTAATGTAGTAATTTTGAAAGGTTTTTTGTTGTTATTATGTTTGCATGTTTAGAAACGTTTATACAATGTCGTCCTTTGTAAAATATTGTGTACATGTTATTTTTTGTGTAGAATTTTTTTAACATTGTTGTACCGGTTTTAACAAAACAATGCAATTTTATTATAAACAGTTTTATGAAATAAAAATCATCTCTGTTCTTTTCTTATTCAAGCCAATTAATACATAAATAATATGAAGTTTGTGTGGTTCTAAGCACCATTTACATACGCTAAACTGTGGCCAAGTCAGTTTAAGTCTTGGACCCAAGATTGAAGAGTTCAGGTTGCTGTTTTAAGAGCCAATCAATAGCATCATTATTTTTTTATAAGGAGGACTATTTTCTACATGGCTTGAAACACATTTAAGATAACTGGTGGACTTATTACCATCAACAGGTCCTAGAACTTGTATTTAAATAATTATCAGGTAACTATTGTGGTCTTAAGACTGTAAACAGGTTTGTGGACTTTTATTGAAATGCTCTTAAGTTAACTATTGTGGTCTTATGACCATCAACAGGTCCTAGGACTTTTATTAAAATGCACTTAACTATTGTGGTCTTATGACTGTAAACAGGTCCTAGGATTTTTATTGGAATGCATTTAAGTTAACTATTGTGGTCTTATGACTGTAAACAGGTCCTAGGATTTTAATTGAAATGCGCTTAAGTTAACTATTGTGGTCTTATGACTGTAAACAGGTCCTAGGATTTTTATTGAAATGCGCTTAAGTTAACTATTGTGGTCTTATGACTGTAAACAGGTCCTAGGATTTTTATTGAAATGCGCTTAAGTTAACTATTGTGGTCTTATGACTGTAAACAGGTCCTAGGATTTTTATAGGAATGCATTTAAGTTAACTATTGTGGTCTTATGACTGTAAACAGGTCCTAGGATTTTTATTGAAATGCGCTTAAGTTAACTATTGTGGTCTTATGACTGTAAACAGGTCCTAGGATTTTTATTGAAATGCGCTTAAGTTAACTATTGTGGTCTTATGACTGTAAACAGGTCCTAGGACTTTTATTGGAATGCATTTAAGTTAACTATTGTGGTCTTATGACTGTAAACAGGTCCTAGGACTTATATTGAAATGCACTTAAGTTAACTATTGTGGTCTTATGACTGTAAACAGGTCCTAGGACTTATATTGAAATGCACTTAAGTTAACTATTGTGGTCTTATGACTGTAAACAGGTTCGTGGACTTTTATTGAAATGCGCTTAAGTTAACTATTGTGGTCTTTTGACTGTAAACAGGTCCTAGGATTTTTATTGGAATGCATTTAAGTTAACTATTGTGGTCTTATGACTGTAAACAGGTCCTAGGACTTATATTGAAATGCACTTAAGTTAACTATTGTGGTCAATTCAAGCCAATCAATACATTACAGAGTCCATCTTTCTTTAAAATTAAACTATTTATTATTTTATTTATTTTTATCATCTGTAAATGACAGTAAACATTACACTGATTTTGGTTATTTTATAAATTAAAAAAATCAATATGAAGTTTGTGTGGTTCCAAGCACCATTTACATGCTCTAAACTGTGGCCAAGTCAATTTAAGTCTTGAACCCAAGATTGAAGAGTTCAGGTTGCCGTTTTAAAAGCCAATTAATAGCATCATTAATTTTTGACTTTTATTGAAATACAATTTACTATTGTGATCATATGACCATCAACAGGTCCTAGGACTTTTATTGAAATGCACTCAAGTTAACTATTATGCTCTTATGACCATAAACTGGTCTAAGGACTTTTATTGAAATACTCTTAAGTTAGCTATTGTGGTCTTATGACTGTAAACAGGTCCTAGTACTTTATTGAAATGCACTTAAGTTAACTGTTGTGGTCTTATGACCATACACAGGTCCTAGGACTTTTACTGAAATCTATTAACTATTGTGGTCTTATGACTGTAAACTGGTCCTAGGACTTTTATTGAAATGCACTCAAGTAAACTATTATGCTCTTATGACCATAAACTGGTCCTAGGACTTTCATTGAAATGCACTTAAGTTACCTATTTTGGTCTCATGACTGAAAACAGCTCCCAGGACTTTTATTGAAATGCACTTAAGTTACCTAATGTGGTCTCATGACAGTAAACAGCTCCCAGGACTTTTATTGAAATGCACTTAAGTTACCTATTGTGGTCTCATGACTGTAAACAGCTCCCAGGACTTTTATTGAAATGCACTAGTCCTAGTCCTAGGACTTAGAAGGAAAAAGCACCTGGGATTAAACTCTCATACCCCAGGAAAGGGTTTTAATGGGTCCACAGGAGACTTATCTAGCTTTTCCATATTTTAAAGGAGTGGTTAAAAAATCTTTCAGTAAGCGATTTTTTGGTATATAGATTTTTTTTTAAATCATTGTTAAATAGATGTATTATTACTGAAATTGATCATAGATATAAAAGTTTTGCCTATGGTTTAGGTTAGAATTGACCTGTCGGTTTGTCCTTTGGCAACACCTTAGAAGCATTAAAACAAGTATTTTTAAATAATAAAATTTAAACACTGTGTGCAATTTAAGCTTTAAAATGCCTATTAGTAGTAATTTTCTATTTACAATGATGTTTTACTGGTGAGCATCATTTAGAAGTGAAAAGTACATAAAGCATTAGACAAGCCAACCCAACATATTACTTGATTCGTTTGACTCCCAATATCTGAAATATATAATTGTTAACCCTATCCTTTTCAAAGACTCATTTTACCATATTTCTGCTTTTTGTGTCCGCTTAAAAATATGTAGTCTTCAAGGTCTAGATGATTAGGTAATGTGATATTTTCATGATTTCCTATACAAGTTTAAGGCCACAATGTATTGTAAAACTATATGAAAACTTCATGTAACAAGACTCTGTGCATTCAGTAGAGAATTGGAACCATTACACGAGGTCTCTTGCTTTAATCATACAAATATAATTCATTTTATTATGTTTCTTCTATAATATTTGTCTTTATTCACTTGCCGTCATATAAACATATGACCTATCAAGTGTCTGTGTGCTGTAAAACTCAAAATACAATAAACAGGTTATAAACTTATCGAAAGATAAGTTTTCTGTTTAAACAACAAAACACCTTTTTTTCAACTCATCTTTTATGCGCATGGTTCTTTTTGCTTTTTTATATATTTTTGGGGGAATATGTAATTTTTTCCTTTAATCTTTTCATTTCTTCGCAGAAGTTTTCCTATTAATATGCACAATGTTTTAGTTATAAATATCTCTAGACATAACCATGTCAACGACCAACTGCTTGCTCAAAGGAAACACATCACCCACTTCCCTAACCTCCCAAAGTCAATGTACAATAACATAATTACTATTTGATAAGTGGTTTGGTATTTTGTTACAGTCTTGCTGAGATAACCGTGCAAGTTCCGATGCGGTGTGAGGCGGAGGAATCACAGGTTGGTGCTCTTACTGCCACCTTCAGTCTTTAGAAAAAGTAGACTTAAGACAAGACTCCATCAAGTAGCTACAATAGTTAAATGGTAAAACATTAAAAACAAGGTTGTAAGAGTTTCCCATATTTTATTGAGAATTCAAGAATATAGAATTAAACACAAATTAAGAGCTGAGAACAACAACAATTTCTTGATACAAGAGAGGCAACGGATTAAAATATTAAAGTACAATAAAAATAACCAATGAATAATGTTTGGGTAATGTTATTTAGAATGTAAAAGATGATAGGATTGTTGTGTTAATATCGCATCATAAGTGTTTCAGTCATTTAGGTAGAGTGTTTATTTGGAGCTGATAGTGCTGCCCTTTATGTAACAGCATGCTTGGACACATGACGATTCGACTATGCCAGTCAGATTGTTACAAAATTATCCCTGTAATTTAACAGCTCAGCCATGAACATCTTTTTTCAAAGCGAGACAATGCAATGCTGACGATTAAAATGAAATTTGATTCAAATATGTGCTTTAACAAAATAATTTGATTTTGATTTAGTCATATTTCTTCACACCAAAAATATACAAAAGCATTTATTGAACAATGGAGTTACAGTAGGCTTATTAAGATAACGACAAATTTTTAAAGAAGTCATGAACATGAAGTATACAATAAACAACATGGCCAATTATTTACATCAGAACAATTTAACGCATAAGGTTGACATTTTTTGCAAGGAAAAATAACAAAGGGCAATAACCTCAGCATAATGCAATCAGAGTTATCTCACCTTAATGCAAAACTATAAACCAGGCAATCACGCATGCCATGCATGTCACAATTAAACAAATATAAAAGAAAATCTTATCCCGACAAGAAAAACTGGGGATGGAAATCGAGCGAGACGAACAGTATCGCAAACAAAACATACACAGTGCACAGACTGGATAACAGTTTAATGTAAACAGACTTAACTAACCATTCAGGAACTGTTTATTGGTTAAAACAAGTTTTAAACTTAGATGACTGTCTCAGGATACTTAAAAATAATCCTGGCTGTTGAAGGGTCCTAACACTTGCTAAACTTAAAAAAACAACAGGATTATGTAGTAGAAACACCATCCTCAAAAAAGGTGTCCGTGTTCATTCATTCATGAGGACGCCATGTATAGAGATAGATGGAGAGCTGCCAGTGTTGGAGCAAAGGTTTACCTAGGTCGACCTGGGTTGCAGTATCAACAATGATGATAATGAAGAGTAAATTTAGACAGAAAGTTTCTGAATAAATTTATTGCAATTTAAACATAATAAGTTTTCAATCGTAAAATTGAGATATATTTATTTAAAGTTAAAGCATTAAAGCAAATGTCTACAATTTGGAATGTAAAAATAATATTGTAATTTTAGTTAAAAAAAAAACAAAACCCAACAAACCAGAGAAAGAAAATCATGTTTATTATATTTATCATGATTTAAATCTGCAATTATATGCAAATACATAAAATATGTTTTAGCACATAGTTTATTTGGTCAGCAAGAGCAATAAAGCATTTTATTTGAAACTTTTTGTTAAAGCATTAAAATAATTATCAAATCAAAAAACATTCTGTATTGTTTACATTTTTTTTACTTTTTACCCCCATCTCATAATAAAGTCTACCTTATTTTTTTACAGTTAAGGAAAAACTGCTATATAAATAGACAGTGTTTGTTTTGTTTGTTTTTGTCACATCGCATCGACACAATTATGGTCATATTGGCAATGTCCAACTATTTATTGGTGGAGGAAGAGCCCTGACTTACATCTGGGTAGAACCACTGGTGCACTGCAAGTTAGCTGGAAAACCTCCCCACATGAAAGTTCTTGCCAGGACAGGGACTCAAACCCACACAGTAAGGAGTTTAAAGTCAACGACTCTTAACCGCTCGGCAACGGGTGCCGCAATACACAAAGTACAAAGTTGATAAGCAATATTGAATTACAACAAAAATTACATATGATAATTTTGAACAAAATTTACAACGATGATGTAGAAGATAAACACAATTTTATAACATGATAGCAGAAAGTGACAAACAAAACTCATTAAGGTCCACTTTATGAGCAGGTTGAGTTAGTTTTCATGCTAAAGCAACTTGGAAAGTTTGGTCAAATTTGATTGTTTTTGGCTTAAACAAGCAAAACATTAAACCATAATGAACAAGGGATTAAAATTATTTCATAAAAAAAGTTATTGTATGTGCTTTAAAATATTGTGTTGCCCTCAGGTTGTGAGGTTGAAAAAAGTTGCAATGGTTTTCAACTATTTCTAGCCATATGATGCTTAAATGTGTATCTGACAGTTTGAAACAAAACATTTTTTCTCAAAAAAAAACAAATAAGTGATTGTTACCTCAAAAGGACCAGTAAAATGCTGTTCCATGATGTTCTTGATCTGTGTGAATAGTGACGCATAACACACCACTAATTATTTCAAACAGGTATTTTCTACCCGAGCCATGTTGCAGAGATAGCTATTTTTAAAACCATCTGACAATCTTATTTTCTAGGTTACATTATATCATCTGGGTTATCTGCTATGATGTCACTATCTATTGTTTGTTTATTGGGTTAATCGTCCCACCAACAGTATTTCAGTTATCTGGAGACGGAGTATCTATTGTAAGCAGAGGTCACTGTCATGCTTACTTATGGAACGAAATAACTTTGGTGTGTTTTTCACAACTTTTATTGTCTAAAATATCTTTAAGAGTTTAAGAGAAAAAAATATGCCCAAATTCCCCCAAACATTGGTACAATATTGTTATATGTAATAGATATGGACAAACAGTTGGATACCACCTTTAACAACCTTGTACATGTAGCCTAAAACTTTTCAACAATGAATATACATTGTGTGTGAATGTCAGGCAAATAAAAACAATAGTTCACTGATGAGCTTAGAAGTAATACAAGTATTTAAATAAAAATCAAGTGTGAGTTGGGTGTTTTATGCATTCTTTATATTCGCTCAGAGGTGTTTGGCAACTTCAAATGAAGCCAAAAATTAACATATTTGCTATGAGAAAAAGCATTTTAAGTAAAGTTTACTCATTTTATACTTCGATACTTTAATGTTGGAATACTATTAATATCAAATGATTTACAGTATTTACATAATCACAAACCAATTAAAGTAGAAATGTATTCATAGGGCACAGATGCCTTCACTTTTATAGCTTCAGACCTACTTTAAAGTTGATTATGAAACCCTTTTTTTGAACTTATTTTGATCCCTGCCCACGTTATAAGTAGAACCACTACTCAGATATTGAAAACAGTGCAGTAAACAGTCTTGCTCAAAGACTAACATCTCATTTGTTTTGGGATTCAAACCTGAGACCATTTGATCTGAAGTAAAATTTGAAAGGTAGGGGCATACATAAGGCAAAACATTTCATTTCCTTTGTTACTGTATGTGCTTACAAGCTAGTGTTCACCGGTGATGCTTAAATACATTTTACAAGCTTACACCTATTCACAATGTGTGAAGTTTAACAAAACACAACAACAACTTAACCTGCACATTTAATAGACCTTTTTTTAAAAATGAAAGTCACACTTCAATCATAATGGACCACAAAATACGTATACGAGACAATAAGAGGACATTCAATTCAAAATTCATAACCGTATTTTGCGGAATACATCCGCGACTTTTAAATGTTATAATTTATACAACTGCTTAAATTTTGTCTGTTACTAAAAAGGAGCTCTCAAAGTTTTGCAAAATATAACAAGCTATTTATTCAATGAAATATTTATGTGCATATACAATGTACATATATAAAACAACTAAACTGTTTTTTAATTAAATGTAAATGTGTGCATTTATACAATGTATGTTTACATATCATAATATCCATAGGATAAACAATTAATCCCTTTAGTGTTTACAATTAATATATATTATACAGTTATGTGTCATACCATGCAAAAAAGGTGCCGCAGTGGAAAAAAAATGCATTTGAGTTTTAATATTACATATTTTATATGAATGGACACTTTCTTTTCAAGAAAATTGAAGTATTGTAGCTGAAATGGAAATCTAAATGATACAACCTGCATTTCAGTGACCCATAGAAACAAGTTGTGTCCTACATTTTAATTTGACTTTATTTTATGTCATTTTCATGGAGTATAAAACAGCAAATACACACACTGTAAACTGTAAAAGGTACACTAGCTGGATTTACAAAAAAACAATATTAGTTTAAACAGTTTTTAGCTTAGATGAATGCATTTACAATAACATTGCTTACTACACTATTGAACAATAAAAGATGTTAAAATTCATTAAAAATATGACATCATTTAAGACCCACTATTCCAAATGGCATCAACCCAGTATGACACCTTTTCACAAGGACTGACACATACATTTGCCTGCTAGATACTGTCAAGGTGTTATATATTTAAATTGTAAAGATTAAACAAAAAATTGAAAATCATTTTTTTTAAAATCCATATTTAAATTATTTTAATATTGTCGAAATGACAACCAGATTTCATCTCTATTCATACATTTGGAAACATACAAGTTTTGTTGTCATTTAAGACACAGTATTTCTTTCTTCAACTTATAAATTATTGATTAACCTCCTAAAAAATGGAAAAGATTTCATTGTGTGCATTACAGTAATTTACTTGTATTTTCTCATGTAAAAATCTTACCATACTGTATTAACTAAAAGAACATTTTTTGTGTGTAAAATTCTGAATATTTTATGTTGCTTCTATGTTACAAAAAAATAAAGAAAACAAAATGTGGTTAGTAAATAAACATTTCAAAATTATTATAAATTGAGAAAAATCTGTAAAATGGACCCTTAATAAAAAAAATTAAACACTGATCTAATTTAATTCAAATTTCACCAAGTGGATAAAATCTGATTTGATGATTCAAAACTCAAAGGAGCTCAAATCAAAACACTATAGTGTGGGCACTCACTTAAACATAGTCAGAACCCACAGTAAATATCCTTTTATCGCTACATACATATACCGTGGATTACTTGGCCAGAAAGACTTGACATCGATAAATAGTTTTTTAAATTTCAAGTGGACAGTAGCGTTGATTTAACAGGATTTTCATAGGACTACTGGTTGCTATGAATATTCATGAAAATGACATTTAACAGCCCAATATCCCACGGCCACATGACGGAGAGCAGTACGAGTAAACGTGGGTTTTGACAATGCCAACTTATAATTATCACATCAAAATGATATAACGGGTAACAACAATGTAAGGTACGGAAAAAAAGGAGTTGTAATAAAGTTATTTATTAACATTTGATAATTTGGTTTGAGATTAATTAAAGGAATGATCTCCTTCTGTCTAAATCAAGATGTTAGAGACAAATAAAAGAGATGTCCATAGACTGTGGGCTCCACTTGTCTTAAACGTGGTTTATGTAATTAAATAATTAAATTCTATGTTGAAAAAAGGGACAAAACTTGCCCTTTTTAATGGATTGTCATGATAACAGCTTCACTTTTTTTTATTTGCAAAGTTGAGCTTATAAATCACGTTTTTAGCTATTTGCTGACAACACCATATAAATTGACCGTAGACACTCTCCAGCAAATAGTGCAGAATACAATGTTTATTTATTACTCCTTTCAGCAATTTTAAGCACAGCCCAAATAAACACTGGGTTTGATAACAATGTTTTCTCCTTTTAAACAATGTACTTTTTTAAAATTAATTAAACACTTTATAATTTTACAGTACAAGCCCTATAATGTTTCCTTCTATATGTAAATTCTACGACAGTCCCCAAAACAACATCCTGTTTGGTTACTAAAATTGTCTCCATCCATTTTCTGAACTTTCAAACACAACTCGTAAGTAACTAAACTAAGTCTTTCATATTTTCTCCTTTTAACAACTCGTATAGAAGACCACATGATGTAGTATTTGGTGGCATCCAAGACAGCAGATGTTCTTTCAACATGCCACTGATCCGAGACAGTTCTGTCAACCGTAACAACATTTCGCCGTATTTGTTCGGTGACGACCGATAGTGACTGTTTGTGTACATCTCTAATGCGTTTGCCACCCGCGTCTGATGTTCTGATAACTTGTCTGCATCATTCAAGCCTTTCATGTCTGAAAAAAGATTGTATTGTCAATTACCACATTGATTCAAGAAAAACCAGTATTGTCATCATTCACGCCTCACATACCTGAAGCGTACATGAAATGAGATCAAATTTTATTATATAAGAAATTAAATGTGATATAAATTATTTGCCATACGTACATCAAATCTGCAGGTGATTGCTTATATCAAGAATTGCCGAAAAAATTCTCAGTTTATACATTAAGTTACAATTCAAAAAAGAAAACTAACTTTGTCTTATATTGCCTTTGTACAACAAGGTAATGAAAAAAAGTGATATACTTTAGTTGAAAACTAATATTACCAGTCTATGTACACATATTTTTTTCTAGATTTTACTGTCAGCTAATGTACACTACCTCATGCAGCTGTGTAGCCATCATTTGGGAATTTAATTTTACATTTTCATACCTCACCTTCCACTCCTAAATGATAAGTGCTATAGTCTTAAATGGACTAAGTGAGTTACTTTTTCTCTAAATTATCAATCAAAATTCTTGCAAATGGTAAAAACTTTTCAAGAGGTTCTTGAAAACAACATATTTCTGAGCTAAAATCAATGTAATTTAATATGGTACAAAAAATCATAACTATTAAAAATCTTGCCACAGTAAAACAATGACAAGTTTGGCTGTACATTCTATTACAAAACAACCTGGATCCGAGGTTATAAAACTTTGAGCTGGGGTCTGTGATCATTCTCAAGCATCCGATTGGTCAGACTTCATGTTTTACCTCAAACTTAGCCAATGGAATGCCTGAGGATAACATTTGACTCCAGGGCCAAAGATTATAAAACGTTCAGCTGAACTCAGAGATCATCCTTAAGGATCTTAGTGGCTAAATTTTAAATGGAATTAGAAATCTGGCCAATCAGGTGCTTCAGAAACATCGTGGACTCTGTATTTAAATTTAAACACCTAAGTTACAGCTTAAAGTTTTATAACCTCAGATGTAGTACTGAAAACTCACCTGGACAAATTAGCACTATTACTTTCAGAGCCACACATTCGTACTGGTCAAGTCGAAGACGTCTGAAATGTTCCACCACAGCCAGGAGCATCATGAACATGTCAGTAATGTTGAGCAATGCTGCTTTTTCCATGTCTAGGGTCTGGCCATGAAAGAAAACGATCTCATTGGTCAGCTGGAGCGATTTCCAACACATGGTAAGGGCAAGTAACTCACACCAGCAGTTCTGAAGGAGTAGGATCTGGTCATCTGTCTGAAAATTATAGGAGAGTCAAATATATACAGTCAAGAATTTCCAACTTGGCAGTTTTTTTTTGTTTTTTCTCATCTTGTCTTACACATTCATATTCTTGTAAAAAAAAAATATGTGAAATGTGTCACAAAAAATTATCTGGTCTTGGTACAACAAAATAAAAATGCACAATGAAATTTGCACATGATGGTCACAATTACAAACTACCTTGGTGATAATTTAGCTATTTTTTTCATATGGAAAGACAAGATAAGGAAAATCCATACAATTTTGTATTTATCGAGAGACCAATAGAAAAGCCAACGTCACCATTTTAAATCATCAACATTGAGAATGAGACATTCTGCAACTTATGTGTACCAAACAAGGTGGTTTTTCAACCAATAAATTCCATTAACCATATCATTATTTCTTTCTATTTCATATAAATAAATGAAGAGAAGTCGCACTCTTTTATTTGCCCACATTAACTACAATATTTACTCAATATGAAATTATACCTTTTGTTTATAGAGCAACAAAATCTTTTAACATCATGAGTTATACTTACCGAAATATTTGCGAAATATGGCAAATTCCTTGCCCAGCGCACTATCTTGTAGAGTTTCATCTCACACAGTTGTAACAAGTTCAAGAAAACATTTGGATCCGTGAGACATAAATCCTCGCCAGAAATTGACCCTGGGACATCATCGTCATTTAACAACGATTCAAGATTCATTATGTCAGTGAGAATCTGCGGAACAAATGGTTTCACAGAAGGTTCGCCGTAATTTAAAACAGTCACTAAGCGACTGTCACTAGAACTTGGTGGGGTGGGGCGTCGTTGGATCGGTCGCACCGGTCGTTTGCGCTTGGATTCATCAAGAGGGGTGACTCCAGCATAACTACTTCGACCACCGCGAGTTCTGTCTTGTCTGATGGCTAGAAAAAAAAGCAAAAAAAGTTATCAGATTGAAAAAAATAAAGAATTGTCTGCAAAACAACTTACACTGAGGCTAACTCTGTCCTTATTCTGTACTGATATATAATTGTTTCACGAGCATTGGTACAGCTTAAAGGCACTGAAATTTGAGATGTGGCTTTATCTGGCTTCTGACTGTGATCACTGTGGGAGTATGATGGTTTTTTGCGAATGCTTGTTTGTTTGTTTATTGGGTTTATCGTCTCACCAACAGTATTTCAGTTATCTGGAGACAGTGTCCACTTGAAGCAGATATAGTGCTGCCTTCACTGTGCATAGCATGCCGTGAACACCTGTCATGATACCACACCCAGTCACATTATCCTGACACCGAGTCAACCAGTCTTGGAACTACCCTTATATTTGCTTGAGAAAGCTATGCCATTACCATTTTTTATGGCTTTGGTAAGACAGGCCCATGTTAGAACCTGTGTCTCCCATACCTGGAGCCGACGCTCTACTGATTGCGGTACCAGGTCTGGTAGGGAAAGGTAGTGAGGGATGGGTGGGTCTACTCAGCTGCAGTGGTATCAGGATGGAGATTAGTGTGTTTCTTATCAATGTCAGTGCAGTATCCTCTCCTTTATGAAATCTCTGTGGATATTACACACAGTTAAGTGTCAAGCTGTGATCTCACTGCATAGTGTTATCTTTGTGGAGGTGAGTACTGTAAAGAATGCCATTTCCAATGCCTTTAAAGTGTCCATGGCCAGCAATCATAGTGAAAGCAGCACTATTGCTACATCATACGGTCAACAAATCAATATTAATTTATTTCACAAATGTCAAGAATATTATAATTGTCTGAATATTAGAATATGACTAAAATTTCTCACCTAAAACCACTAACAACTGATCAGAATCAAGTACATAGTGAAACTATTTTTTAAGTGCTAAAACTGTCATTTTTTTTAAATAGGGACTGAAATCAATTAAAAATTAGGACTGCATGTCAACATCATAACTAAAAATCACGGTCTTTTATGTTGAAAAGGTCTGCAGAGTGCCAGTGGTTCTACCCATACATCCATCTGGGTTCTTCCTACACCAACAATTAACTGGACGTTGTCAATATGATCATAACTGAGTTAGTACCATTTAAAAAAAAAAATATTAATAAAAATATAAAGTAAACATTACTCCTGACTTGGCTGTCACAGTAATGTAGAAATACTTACCTTCCAATTTCATTCCCATCACTAAGCACTTAGCAAACCGGCATGCAGGACACTTTTTACGGTTTTCGAGAGTTATCTCACATTCCCCTTGCCGATGGCAAAGGAAAGATTTCTTATTCTGAACAGTGCGCTTGAAGAACCCTTTGCAACTTTCACATGTGAAGATGCCATAATGAAAACCTGAAAAATGGAAAACAAAAACACATTTAACCTGTATCCTGCTACTTTTTGATAATAACCAGTACCAAAGTTCTTTGCTCAAAACTACATGTGAAATCAACAAGGCAAGGACTCTTTAGCAAAAAAGTGCAAATCTGATCAGTTCCCATTGGGAAAGTCTTTACACAATTTGCCTATGTGTGATTGATTTTTGCTGAACAGGCTAAGAGTTAAAAAGCAAAAATTTAACTTAGTATTTACTTAAATCTTGGGGAAATCGGGTTTAACTCTTATACTAAAATACATATTACACTTATAAATCAAACTTCCAAATCACTCTACCACCAAAAAATCAAACTTCCAAATCATCCAATCTACAATAAATAAAACTTTCTATTCATCCAACCACCCATAAATCAATCTTTAAAATCATCCAACCACCCCTTAATCAAACTTCCAAAATAATCCAACCACCCATAAATCAAACTTCCAAATCATCCAAACACCTATAAATCAAACCACATCAACAAATCACCTGAAATATTATCACCACATATTGGACATGGGCTGCCAGCTACGCCTACAGTTGACGGATCAGTGTACACTGGAACATTTATGGTTCGCGCTATCTCTGTCTGATTGTGTATCGAGTCATCAAGTTGTGAGTATGAATCTTCATCCACGTCTGGTGAATGTGCAGAGTCTGCTGAACTTGTCGACTGAACAGCGATGAATTTTGTCGGCGGTGATGAAGAACCTTCTGATTGGACAACAGAAATGCCGACGTTTGATGAATGCAGGATATACTGCTTGCCGTTATGTTCAATGAACTGCGGACACAAGATAGGCACACGACTACCAGCTGAGTTGTCACCAGAATCGGCCGCGTATGAAATCAACACCTGATTGTTACTCTGCGAGTCATCACTCATGGCAAATGTTAGCCTTTGGTCTTCATTTAAAATGACGGGACTGTTAGACTTATCAACTGAGCTTTCACGAACGACTGATTGCTGTCCAGATGAAACTGTTGACACGAACGATGATTTTGAAGCATCAACAAGATACGACTGTGGATCCGTGAAACTATCTGGCTCTCTCTTTAACACTGTGAACATCTGCTGGCTAGCTTTATTTGTTGCATTAGAATCAGTAACAATTGTAAGTAAATTTGAAGTGTCACTACCACCGGGTTTAGGAGATACAAATACTTGATGACCGGCTAATTTTCCTGACGCTGCTTGTGAACTATTTTTATCCACACCTGAGAGTTGACCCACATTTCCTGATGCTATGACAACACTGCGACCTTGAGATGCTAAAGTTGTAAGAACGTTCGCCATAGCGATTTCTGATGCAGAACCAGTTTCACTTTTATTCAGTTTACTGGCCGAATTTTCTTGTGGAAACGATTTTGAAATAGCATTTGCAGCCATTTTCAGTTTCAGCATTGTTTTTATTGAATCACTTGTTGTGGGTGTATCTGATTGTGAAAGCTGTGTCTGACTTTGCTGAAGGATCTTTGTGACCAAGTCTTGTTGATTAGACGTGTTTCCATTGTTGTTTACTGTTTCCATGGCAGCTGCTGATGCTGCAGCTGACAGTGATACTGCTGCTGATGATGTGTCTGACTTTGAGGTTGCTAATGATTGACTGATCGCTTGCAAGAGTACTGGGGATATCCCCACCTCATTCAGAGAACTGGTCATTTCTGAAACATGGGCAAAAGATAATGGTTAAATTGTTAAACAAAAAATAAAGGTTAACATTTCTTCCAAATTTTTTTCCCAATTTGACAAAGATTGCTAATTGCAAGTCTGAATAGGAAATACAAGGGAAAAAAATCACCTGTTTCATATTGTTATTTGTTGTCCACAACTGATTCCTGTAAGAATGAAGTTGAACATATTAATGCATTTGTCTGTTCTCAAACTATACAGCTCTGATTTCAATTAAGTGGTAAGAAGCAGAAGTTTAAAGGTCAAGAATCAAGAATGGTTGACTCACTTTACTGTAAGATTAGGTCATAATTAATTAGATAGAATTTTTATCGTTTATACTTCCACTTTCTACAATATCATACATGTTATTTAGTGTAAAGGTTTGATGAAATTGTTCTACTACAGGATTTTAACTGTGTGACTCTGCTTTGCCTTTTAATCAAGAAATGGAAATTGTTTTGTTTGTTACAGCTTCCATTTATGATCATTGTAGCGACTTCGCCCTTAATGGGACTTGAACACACACAGTGAGAGGCTTTGCTGTCAGAGAAGTTACAAATCAGCAACTCATCTCCTACGCCATGGGCGCCCCCTTAAACTATGGAAAATGTAGAACTACTTTTTGTTGCGCTGGAGACAGGAATGGTCATAAATTTTTAGGACAGCAGCTTCCTCAAAATTCCTGTATAAAGCAATAATGTGTTCTCTGTATTCAATGTTTCAATTCTTTTAATTTTGTTTTAAATATTTTTAATACTTTTACATGCGTTAATAGTTTACATAATTAGATTGTATTTTTTTTAGTCTCTTATACATAAAAGATCTGGTACACATAATATTTTCAAAGGGAAGGGTCTTATTCCCAATTTTAGTAGAAAAACATGTTGAAATGAATATATTTCCACAAGAATTACTTTCCAATCAAACCAAAGAGTGCATACAGCTATCTGCTTCATGATCATGACCAATATTTTGCTTTATTTTTTTAAATATGTTATCTTTTCAACCATTTTAGATATCAAGACCTACATAGTCATGTTAGTGAAAATAACCATTTAGGCATTTTGATTATGAGCAAATCTGACATTTTTTTTGTGTGGATTCTTTGTTATCTGTTCACTATAAAGGAAGAGGTATGTTATGTGTAAACGTGACTTTTAGATCAACATTTGTATAATTTTAAACAGTAACAAAAATCTTACGGGTTTTGTTTATAACTGAACGTCCTTCACCTTTAACATAGGTTTTCTCTTCGGTTTCGAAATTTTAAGGGAAAAAAAACAAAATTGCACATGACCAAAGTGTATATTTGCAACAAAACGACAGCAGAAAATAATAATTAAAACTTGCTCTTAATGAAACTGAGACAATGTTTTGTTTAAGTAAATAAAGACATCATACCGTGCGACAAGAGAGTCGGAAGCGTTGTGTTTACATCTCTTCTCGGCCATGACCTTGATTATAGCTCCGTCCTTCACTGTTCAAGTCAGTGTTATGTCAGCCGGCGCGCGAAATCCTCGTGCTTTCCTGTTAAATTCGTGAAAACAGTCCCGGTTAAGTCTCAAGATGATTTGTACACGAGATACCACTTTCAATAAATGGCTGCCATGAACAAAGAGTATGCACAGCTCACGTATTGACGTAAAATTGTGCCCGTATAGTAAATCGGTAATGTCCGTATCTGCTCGGCATTGCGGTCGTAGGTTCCGGGTTTAAACCGAAAATGCCCGAATTAGGTCTTCGGTAAGGCAAACATAACGCATAATTCAATCCGTCAGCGAACCAAACTTAACAGTGATAATCTTACACACACTCTCATTTGGAACGTCCAATTTTATACCACATTAGCTGCACACTAATAAACAAATAAATTAACAATTATACATTGTAAGGAGCTCTGATTTTTATCAATTAAGTTTTCTGAGTTTGGTAGATGGGGTTATGGTGTTCATTTACTAAATCTATACAAAGCGCGACAGTGGTCTCTGCTTCAAAATGATATCGACGTCAGAGGAAATTAACTGGACGACGAAATAACGTGATCTCTAAAGTAACGGGTCACGTGGTTTTCGGAGTTTGACCCGACCACCGATAATTTACCTAAACTGAAATTTGAATTCTGTCGGTCATTTCATTAACTGTAGTTAGTAATGAACTTTTGAAAAGGCTATCTCTGCAGTGTGGCTCAGAGTGGAAGTAAACCTGTTTGGAATGACGAGTGGAGATTTATGCTTAATTGTTCACATAGATCTAGAGCATCAATAAATAGCATTTTACAAGATCTTTTCAGGTACCAATCATTTATTTGGTTATATCAGAAAAGGAGAAGAAAAGATTTGCGTCTTTACTTTCCGAATCTATACGGAAATGACCGAAGATGGCACTAATGCCGGAAATTATCGAGCCGATACGAATTTCTAAACTATCAAGGGAGGTAACTGTGAAGACGATTGAATACTACTTCTTTCGGACGAACCAGGAAATTTAAAAGAGATAACATTACTAGTTATTTCCTTTCTCGGGGTACTTATTATTTTTATAATCTTATATCGGAAGTGTCCAAAAGCATTTTAACACTTGTTCGTATACAGACGATACTGGTAAGCATTAACTGTGTACAGGAGTCTATATTTAGATCTTGAGACTGAGAGCTCGCTACTATTACTAACGAGTCGAATAAAAAAGACAGCGTACCATTTTTTTTTTTAAATTTGCCCGATAACGAGTTAAAAATGAATACCAGCATATAAAATTATGAAATGCATATGTGATATACGATGGCTTATTTGTAGATACTAACTCGGCTTCCCTTATGTTATTAAACTTTAAAGTATACATCTTCCAAAAAGAAAGTGATATTTTGGGACTATGCATGTTTAGTAGTACTTTCATTAGATAGTTTCCATGTGTAAATAGTGCTGACAGTGACAGCAGTAGATTATTATTCACATACTGACTTAATTCGACTTTTCCAATTAAAGAAACTCTTGTAATAAAAAAACTTAAGAAGGTATTGTATAGATAGTTTCCATGTGATGTCATCGACAATGATAAGACAGTTTAAGGCAGCCATCTTTGTGGGCAGAATCTAATGATTACTAGTCACTTCGATAAATGACCACTTGACTGGTCTGGATTAATCCTTATATAAGATGAATTTACCAAAGTGGTCATTTACCGAAGTGACCGGCACCCGAATCTAATGCAGGCCGAAATTGGGAAATATGTGCTGCATTAAACTCACCACTGTGTTTTTATTTTTCAGTCTATTTTACTAAATTTATATCAAATTTATCAGCTTTTATAAAGTTTTTTAAATATCAAAACTATATTTTGATAGTTTAAAAGTTTAAAGAAATACAACCGAAAATGATACACTGTTCATTTTGTTTAAAGTATGAGCCAATAGTTTATTTCTGTGTATTAATTCTGTGTGCATTTATCAATTGTACGAAAATTGTATTCTAAAAATATGAATTTCAAGAGCTTTCCAATGGTGTATAGCTTTTAATTTTTGGACCACAAATGAAGATATCACAAGAAAATAAAATTTACCCTTCTATACAATTCATATGAAAATCCCTTGAAGTTACCATCAAAGATGGCTGTTAAGATAAGGGATCTTCACTGATGTGGAAACTATCTATTGCCAAGCATCCATTTACTAAACACATTTACCTTCAGATCAGAGGGTCTGGGGCTTGGACACCTTTCTGACCATGTTATCAACCATAACTACTTACTATCATGGACAGGGTAGCAACTGATCACCTTATCCGCCCGCCATCCCAAGCATATACTGAGTATGAAAGGGGTGAAACACCTTATGACAGAAATACCTTATGATGGATGGCTGACGATGTCTGTAATAATTGTAACACACTCAGGATCAGTGGGTCTGGATTACTGATCATGATGTCAATCCTTACAACTTAACAATCTTTGGAATCACTGTCTATTTCATATTTCTTTGAAAAGGGCAGATCTAGGACTTAATCTTAGAGGGAACATTATTTTGGTTTTCACTTAAATCGCAGTAAATATATAGTTTCTACATTGTACAGGAATCTGCCGACCTAACACTTCAAGACATTTTCTGTCTAGTGCAGCAAAAAGTATTTAATTCCAAGATTTGGTGTGATGTTTAAATCCTGTAGTAGAACAAAATTAGGAAATGTTTTTAAAACTAGTTCTATACAAAATGTGATTATAAAATGCAACTCAAAATTAGCAACAAATTTATTAATATACCTTCCCTCCCCATTCATCAAGGTCTTCATGAATTAAATTTGTTCAAGAGTACAGCATCAAGACTTTCCTCAATAATGAAACAAATTACTTGTGACATGACAAAGCATAGAGCATAGACGTCTCTGTCATAAAGTAATGGTATCCTACTCTCCTGACCACTTACCTTCAGTTTATGTTCACAATATTGAAAGTAGAGTGGTATAGGTTGAGAAGAAACAGTTTATCTGACACGAGATGGTATACATCAATTTATCTCCACTCGTTTCTCTTTGTCTCAATTTGTGACTAACTTTCAATATGCTACAATGCTTGCAGCCTGTTCATTTTCAGATTTTATTCATGTGGCTTAAAGAAAGTTATTAATTGACCTCCCTTTTGATTTGTAGTACGCCAGAGATGTAATCGGAAGCCAAATGTGTACCTATTATCTTGTTTCTTTTTTTATTAAAACTAATTTATATAGAATATTTTTATATAAGCTTCAGGAATTTTATAGTGTGTGTGTATGCTGTCAGTTAAACTATTGCACATTGTTACAGGTTTTTACTATCTGAGTACTGGTTCTACCCAAGAAGTGGGCAGTTGAGTGGGAGACCTCATTGACCAACTGACCAGTGAAATTCAAAGGAAAATAACTAGGTTGTATTTCTATTTTAATATTGCAAGAGTTGTCTCTCTTAGTCCAAAACACTTCCTTATGTTAACAGCTTAACTATCGAATGTGGAGATGTTTTGTTGTTCTTTAAAAAAAAGACAGTATATTTATAAGCCAGACTTGTTGTAAATATTTTCCCCAATAAATCATAAGAAGCAATGTTACTTTTAACTGATTTGATTTTTGCTAAGTTTGTACTGTAAATACGGAATGGCTGCCTTATAAAGTATAATTGGTAGTATATGCAAGGACCAAATGTTAAAGCTAAGACATACTTAACTCATTTCAAATTGGCACATGTATTGTTTCCCTTGCCAGCTTGTTCCAGAACCAAATGTTTGACCAGTTGTTCATGACTTGCTATCACAGTGTTGGCAGCACTCCTTATAACCTGCCTTAAATGAGCTCTGTATTTTATACCTAAAATATAATTGGTGAATGGAAGATTCTTATTTATCTATCTATCTCTCAGTACTGTCAACATCGTTTGCAAGTATTACAGGCAGGGCAATTTATATATAAGGTGTACAGGACTGAACCTGACAGGCCACATTTTTCTTATACCGGCAAAAAAGTTGAAAAGCTAACCCCTAAATACTAGGTCAAGGTGTTACAGCAGGAAGCCACTGCTACCAGTTATGAAATCTATGTTTTTTACTCTGCCAGGGATTGAACCTAAGGCTTCCGAATTTACAAGCTGGTACCCTACTACTGGTTCTAGCAACATGTTTAGGGCCATTATAGTGATGTCCATCAATGACCTGTGGACAAAGACCCCAGAAATGTGTCTGGTATGAGCCACTGGCACATTGCATGGCAGCTCAAATACCTCTCCACTGTATTTTTTATTTCATTTAGTTTAGAAAAATGGAGGTTATCTTGTCAATTATTAAATGTTCGGGAACTGTAATAGAGCCTTGATGGATGTAGTAAAAGCCACAGGTTCAAACCTGAACATCCTGCACTCTAAAATATGTTGGGTTTATCTTCCCATCAACAGTATTTCCGTTATGTGGAGAAGTTGTCCAGTTAAAGCATATATAGTGCAGCTTTCATTGTGTGCAGTATGCCATGAACACCTGGCATGATACAACACATAGTCCCATTATCCTGACACCGGGCCAACCAGTTGTGGAACTACACTTATATTTGCTTGAGTGTTAGCAATGGCACTATGCCACTACCCATTTTTAACAACTTAGGTATGTCGCGGCCCGGGATCGAACCCGGGACCTGGAGCCAATGCTGTACTGATGGTGCTACCATGTCTGGTTTTTAAAATTTATTGTTCTCCTCAATCATTATAATGGTTGTACTCACACATATGTTACACATATATCTATAATACAATATCATGTAATAATTACAAAATTTGAAACTTGGAAATTTGTAAAATGATTTTTGTCTTATCTTTTCAGATTGACTCAACTTGCAATATTTTTTTAGAAAAATGAAGAAACCACCATGTGCTAGGTGTTAGTGCTGAAGTTGAAGCAAATGCTGGAAAAGAGATAAAGACCTTTGATTTAAAAGCAAGAGCAAAAAATAGTTGCATATACTTTACATTTGAAAGCAAAGGTCAGAAAATAGTTGCAAAGAGAAAGCAAGAGTCATGCAGGGATTGTGTGAAGACTTATTTGAAAGCAAAAGTCAAGAACAAAGTAATATTTCCGATATAAAACAAAAATCCAGAGGTATTTGAAAGCAAGAGGAAGTTATTAGGCATAGACTTCCATTCAAAGGCCAGATGTAGTGTAAAGGTGAAGACTTGACATTTGAAAGCAATGGCCAGAAATAAAAGACTTTCATTTGAAAGCAAAACACTATAAATAAGCTAGTTACTCAAATCTACAAGAAAGTGTCGGAAATAAGCTGGAAACTTTCAGCATAAATTCTGTTGCATGGAATAAGTAGAAGTCCTCACATTTGAAGTGGATAGAACGGGTTAAACTAGTCTAACATTTTACCCAATAGACATCCCGTAAGGAAAAACTTACATCTGAAAGCTACAACTAAAAATTACTACAGTTAAAAGCAACAGTGTTTTGCAGATGTATCAACTGAAATCCAAGAACCAGTTACAAGTCAAAAATGCAGAGCATTTAAAAGCAAGAGAGGCAGAATATTGTTAAAGTGAAATCTTTCACCAGAAAGCAGAAGCTTTGAACAACTTAAGATCTCCAATCTAATTTCAAGAACCGTTATATGTGGAAGCAAAATGCATGGATAAATTGAAGAATCCAATCTGAAAAACATTTAAAGAGCCAGTTGAGGTCTTTCATTAGAAAGCAAGAGCTAAAAAAAGTTGAAGGCATCCCTATTGAAGTTTTTCATTTGAAAACAAGTGCTAAGAACCTGGCCAACTTGCTGTAACCATGACTTCACTGAGTGTGGGGTCAATCATCCTACTCTCCTTTCTAACTCTGGTCATTGTCTACTTATGTGTTGGTAAGTACCTTTTTTTTTTAAACAACTCCTGATATGAAAAAGTATATATCTGTTAGCATGTGCTACAAAATTAGGAGACATTTAGGGGAAAAAACGTTCAGGATGCAGCCCAATAATGCAGTAGTTTCACTGGTAGTTCATTCACAGAGCCTCTTTAGCTCAGCTAGTATTGGTTAGGTCTGTGACTTGGATCCTGATCACTTTTTCTGCTCCTGTTAAATTTGGTGCCTTGACCTACTGCAGCAGCCTTGTTTGTATTGTGATATATAAGGGTGCTGTAGAGAAGAACCAGGGATGAGATTCAGGGTGAATCTCATTGTGTAAGGAGGAAGGTGAGTAGCAATTTCACTGGTAGTTCACAGAGCCCCTATAGCTCATTGGGTAGAGCAACCTGCTAGTATTGGGGAGGTCTGTGGTTCCTGATTCCTGATGGAGGCTCACTATTCCGCTCCTGTTATATTACCATGCACCTGGTAAGTCTCGTCATGTCCCACAAACATTGCCACATGCATAAAAAACTGATTATATATAGAAATCAGTGACCATCATGCCCCATTGGCATAAACATTTTGCAACCTGAAATTTTGTCTCCAGGAATATATCATACCTGTTACAATAATTGGAAAAAGGGTGTCACTTGACTATTGATCTCAACTTAATCGGTCTGTATATAGTCATTAGCTTATTGAACCCTTTTAAGATTCAACAAATGAACAGTGTTGTTATAAACTTAAACAGGAGTTATAAAATAGATATAATATAAAAAATAGATATTACACTTTTTCTTTCTAAATCTAGTTTGCATTATATTTGAATAATTGTCAGGGGTAAAAAATAGGATGTAAAATATTTTTCCCTATTTAGTTTTAAACACAAAACACAGTTTTAAAGCATTTGACAGTAATTTTAGCATATTTATGGATGCTCTTCACTTGGAGATATTGTATTATGCCTGCTTGAACCTTAATTATCGTTTTGAAGATTTTTATATATCGAAGATTCATATAAGAACCAGTTTAAAGTAATATTTTAGCACAAGATGGGTTTACTGTATGCTATTCACTGTGAAGGCAGTACTACATCTGCTTCAAGTGAAAACAGTCTCTGGATAAATGAAAGATTGTTGGTCGGACGATGAACTTAATTATCCAAATAAAAGAACCTTATAATCCTTCAGGTATCATGTACAAGAAGACAGTGTATGCAGCTAGAGGGCTTGACGCCATCCCAAACATTACTTTCTGGGCAGCACTTCCAGGACTCATCAAAGATGGATATCTCTTCTTTCTTAGTCCATGTCTTGGTGAACGTGTGGCCTACCAGACCTACTCCCAGATAGAGACCTGACAACCTAGTACTTTTACAGGGGACCAAGGTAAAAACTCTTTGAGATTGTTCATAAAGCACATCTCAAGCATTTGATTGGTCAGGTCATAAAATTCATTCAAATCTAACCAATCAGATGCGTGAGTATGGTTTCAGACTCAAACTCTGAGGTTTTTATTCTTGACCCCATTTTTTTTCCAGACAAAGGGAAGTAATTCACATTTTGCAACAGCAATATATCCTACTTTCTCAACCACACCCTATATTGTGGGTACTCATTGAAATTGTTGCATTAGGATAATTCTAATGGCAACCTGGTATGGTATATAGAGCAAAGAAGAGCAAACACTATTTGATACAGCAATGTAATATCTTCCAGGGTATAGTGTATTGGGAAAATTAGTGATATGAAAATTGCCTCCCTTGTCAAATAAGATCCAAGGTACTCCAAATAGTAATTAGGTCTTTTTGTTTGAATCCTTGGATTTTATCACTCCTTTCTTAGGAGTATATGCCATTATAAACAGCGAAATTCTTTCCTTTAATGTTAATATGAGCACTAAATTCTTGTACTGTTCTAATGGAGATATATTGTAGAATTATGACTGCCATATGTTTAGCACCAGAAGTAAGATATTTTTTATCTTAGGTAATGTAATAATGAGGTTTTAAACTGTCAATCAATGGCACAACAGAAAGTAAAAGCTGGCAGTAGGTTTTACAACAAAATATATTTGATTAAACAAATTAATTATTACATATATATATTCAACAAACAGAATTATAATCATTAATCTCAAAGTCTGAGCTAGTCCAATTAAAAAAATATGTTCCCTTACTTAATAAAAGTCAAAATTTCTTTTTAAATCCGATCCACAATAGTGTGTTATGGCAATATTATCACTAAAAATATTATGCACTAGCTGTAATCCAAATGAATATTGTGGGCGACCATGATGAATAGTAGAGTTGCCGATTTGTAACTCCTCTGACTGCTTAGCCTCCCACCACGTGGGTTCGAGTCCAGGACTTAATGTGAGAAGGTCTTCCAGCTGACTTGCGGTGTGCTGGGGTTCTGCCCAGACATGTGTCTGGGGTCTTCCTCCACCAAAAAGCTGGACGTTGCTATAATGATCATAAATGTATTTAAAAAAACAAACAACAAAAAATGACATGAATATTGCCACACTGCTGTTATTTTAAAAGACCTGTTGTATTCATGAATGGTTTTAAGTCATGAATGTCAAAATGTAAAAATAACCCCACTTATAATTGTTAAATTTGAGATTGTACCAATTACATTTATTAGAGCTTCTACAAATCACTATCACACAACCTAGAACATTCTAACAATGTGTTAAACTTCAATGTATTGGGTGCCATATGACCTATCAAGTGTGGGTGTGCCGTAAAACCCAAAATACAAATACATACATTCTTACAATGAGTGACATAGCAGTGACATATCCCATGGTCAAATAGTTTACGATGATAGACTATACTGAACCCATCTTTATTAAACAAAATAACTTAGGAAAATATGACAGTTATGTTGGTCTCTTTATTTGAGTTTTTAATGGTGAGGATAAAAATATTTTAATGTATTTAGGTAAATATTTTATATATTTGGGCCTTATCTTTTGGTTAAACTTTGTGGTATTCAAGCTTTATTAAAATAAAAATTACTAATCAGTAATTTTGGTTGAATAAGAAAATTGGCAAAAAAAATGTATTGTGATACCAGTGCATGAATCTTCAGCCTATGTGCAAAGTAACAAAAGAAGTATTATATGTTCGTCATCATCATCACTTTTGTAAAGTTTTTTCTTTTTCAAGATGCCAAAGCTGCTTTCCAGAAATGACAACATATAATTGCTGTTCCACAATTACTATGTATATCAATGTATTGTTAATTAGAATGTTTCTGTTGATACCTAGTCCAAGGGATCATAGTCAGTGTCATGGATATTGACCTTTTGCTTAAAGTGGGACAACCATTCAGAAATGTTCATACAGCTTGAAACTGCAATAAAGCACAGCCATAAATTTTGTACGGGTAGCACAGAATTTATGCATATCAAAGCAACTTGGTCACAGTTTTGCATACAGAATTTACATGAAAAAAGTATAGCCACAGGATCTGCAGTTCATACATACACACGATGGTATTTGATATATAATGATGTCACTATTGAGCTAGCAAACAACTGAAGGCAGCACTAAACAAAACTTGTTTGTGTGCGAAAAAAATTGTTGCTGGGACAAGCTTGCAGAAATTGGTTTAAGCACTCATTCAGTCTTTGAATGAAAATGCATGTCCACCAGGTGAAGCATTTCTAATTTGATCTGAATTTAATTTTACAATATATTTTTTCTTATTTTTTTATAATAAAGATAATCATGATTTATTTTAAAAGAATCAATCTGATTTTTTTTTAAAAAAATATAGTTTATTTGGGTTGCAAACAGATATGTAGTGGACTGGGTATGCATCAATTACTACTTCACCATTTTCTCATGTTACCATGGTTACATTGTGTGTGTGTGTGTGTGTTGTTTTTTTTCAATTTCACTTTTTTGTTATCACTGTTTACTTCTGTTTCATTGTTTTATTGTTATAATATTGAATTTTGCCATTTATACATGTATTGTTGTATTTGTATTAAGATTCCTTTGAAATGTTCACATTTACATTTGTAATGATAGTTTTCATAAAAAGAATAAAAAAATCCATTTTCTTTTATAGCATGGAAACATTTCATGAAATAAAAACTAAATAAGCTGTTGTTATAATACTGTATACATGTTTGTATTCCTATTTTGTATTATGATGTAAGGGAGATCACTATATGGTAAATTGGTTAGAATTTTTAGTATGAGTTGTGTCCCTTAGCCAGTACCACCCCTGATTTGGCTGGATTCACTACTATATTGTTGTTACTGTTTTCTTTTTTTAGATTTTTTTTATTCAGCTGCTTAACAGGAGCAAGATTGTCAAGTGCACAGCCTTTTTTCCTTGATATCTGCAAAAATTATGACATTTCACGTACTCCTTACCGGGTGATGTTTTCAATTTTATACACGTTCTTATGGCACATTAATATATGTGGTATTATCCAAACGATACTCAGTAGAAAAACACATCCCGTAAAGAGATATTATAAAATATTTGGAGTTACCTTATTTCTTAATAAAGAGACACCTTTAATACCCATGTTCGAAGACAAAAAATATCCACAAATTCAAAACTGGATGGACAATTTTTCTTAAAATTTGGCATACACGTCTTCATTAAAGTATACAATACATCACTTGTGTTAACTTTCAAATTCTGTATATTTTCTTTTACACTGGCTTTACATTTACACTTATAACGATGCACACAAGCATGGTCTCCAGTAAGGTCGCATGTTTTTCGAGATGGCAGTTGTTACTGTGTAAAATGTTACCAGTGTTTGGTGTGTGCGGGGGTTACTATAGTAAAGCCGAAAGTAACCTCTATGAGCAGTCTGATGTATGGTTACTGTAACCTAGCGAAACATAAAAAGTGCAGGGGTTACTGTAGTAAAGCCAAAAGTAACCACTATGAATGATGTTATCTGATTTATGGTTACTGTAACCTAGTGAAACATAAGAAGTGTGCAGGGGTTACTATAGCATAGCAAAACATAACTGGTGTGATTTGATGTATGTTTACTGGAGAATTATTTTGATTTTGTTAAGTTTTTTAATATTAAGAACCCTCCGAAGTGTAACATGCACATCAAATTTTATCTTGTAAAAAAAGTAAAGGATTTGTAAAAGAGAGTAAAGATGTAAAAAGCCAATGAATGATATAAAGAGACTATTTCTGAACAGAATTATTTGACATTGCCAACCACAAGGATTGAAACCTAAATTGATTCTTTAAGTTTAAAATAAGGGAATTGTTTTGTTTATTGGCTTATATTTTTATGCGCCATTGTGTTTTTGTTAATATATCTTGAACATATATAAAACTAAATAATCTTTGAACCATACTGGCAAACATATTGCCAATTTCTTACCTGTTTTACATTGTTTTAAGTGCCATTTACAACTTGTGTTCTCGTTTTATTGTCCTTTTTTAACTATTTTTTACATACGATGGGTACAACAATTTAAGTACAATGTTCTTGTTTTTGTACAACTTTTCTAATTTGTCTTTCATTATTTTCGATTATTGATGAAAATGGTATGCAAATGCTTAATGCAAATGTATTAATTAATATTTAAGTGCTAAAGTAGAGGCCAGGGATGGATCCAGGGTGTGGGGGGATGGGGGATGCATCCCCCCACCAACCAGGTAAAAGAGTAGAGTTGTGAAAACACATACATGTAAGCTTAAAAAATACTAGGCTTTTAAAGTAAATTTTGTCTGTTGACTGCTTAGGCTGAAGTTAGGGTCCCTAACTGTGTATATATGTTTATATCCAGTATTTACTGCAATAAAGTTGAATGGATCTTGATTCATATCCCCCCACCAAAATTGTCTGGATCCACCCCTGGTAGAGGGGTGTGTCGTCTACTTGCAGCAACTTTTCTTTTAATGATGGTATCAAACAGTATGTCTGTATCTGTTACATGTACATGTAAAAATCACCTTACACCTGTTACCTACATTAAATATTTGTATACAGTACAATAGGTGAAATATATATTGCTTCATCAACTGTCCATTATTTCCAGATCTATAAATAAGCACAATGGGGATTTCGGCTAAAAATAGAAACAATAGATATTAATGTCAGAGTTCAAAACTGCAGATGTTCATATAACATGATTTCATGAGTATGGGGTCATGTGGTTTTCTTAGATTATAAATAGCTAATAGTTTATAAATAGCTAACTGCGCAAAGTTTTCAGATAGAAAATACATCAGTGCTTTTTCAGGGTTTTTGGGGGGAAAGGCCCCTTGCAAAATTTTGAATTTTTTAAGTCGTAAATAGTCAAATTTATGGGGAAAAAAACTATTGACAAATCAAACCAATTGGAAAATTTCAACATTTATTATTATCCTTTAGAGCTTAATCTTTACATATTTAAATTCATGAAAAGTAATTTTCACAGGATCACCAATCAAAAGTAAACAATATGGGTTCCGTAGGCAAAAGGTATTTCTGTTCAAATGGGATTTTTTTCAGAGATTGATTTTTTTTTGAAATTGGGAAAAATGGTCACTATTTGGCAGACTGGCCCCATGAGACAGACTGATTATGCTCTGTACATGGTTGTAATGACAAGTAGGATAAGATGCATTTCACAGAATATTTTCAGGTAACAATAATTTATTTGGTCGCATGAGAGAAAAACAAATGGCCCAAACTTTTTGATACCACCTTTAAGAATTTCTGAAAATTTGCTTTTGTTTAATATGGGTATGTGTTAATGGGGTCTATATATTAGCAGTATAATATATTCGGCATGGACATCATCATAATGCAGATTATCTCATACCACTATTTTAAGTATTCTTATTAAAACTTTGTAAAATCATATATTGACAACTGAAATCATGTGGTAAGAATAATCTGGCACTTGTCATTTAATACAAACATTTATAACACTCGTCCAGGAAAAATGATAGTAAGCTCGCCATAGGCTCGCTCAATATCCCTTTCCTGAACTCGTTTAATAAATGTTTGTATTAAATGTCTGATCCTCTGTTTATTATATTTCATGGCAAACTCATTTTTGAGTTATAAACTGCAGTTCTGCAACATTGAGTAAAAACAATTTCTGTCAAGTGGCCGTTATGACATCATTGATACAGGGGCACGGTACTTACATACGCCTATTACAGACACTCACATGTGAGAAGTTAGAATATCAGAGTTTAGAATATCGACAACTTCTGGGATGTAGTTGCGAGAATCACCTGTGTGTCAATGTCAATAATTTTGTCATGATGCACATGCATCTGTGCAAGAGCACTGAGTTTGTCTAGTGGCACGGTGCTTCTTGTGTATAACGTAGTGCCGAGACTGATCTCTTACATTTACAAATGCTGACAGCGGAGTGCACGAAATTCTGACAGCAATGGTGATATTTGGAAACATGATAGGGTCCACATGACTGGCCAATTTGTCTATGTTTAGCAATTGTTGTGATCCCTGCGTGAAACGAACTATTTGGCTCATTGAAAAAATATTTTGTTGAAATTTTGACTGTTTCACATGACACGATCTGAACTGGTATGGATTGGCCACTGTGATATGACATACATGAGTGCTTATTTGCATTGTTCTTACTTTATGGATTCAAGGACATATTTATGATTAGCTGCACAAGATTGTGCCACAAAAGATAATTATCATCAATATTGATAAAAAATCATCAACACTTTTCTGATCACCTCGATTTGCAAATGTTAATTATCTCAAAATATTCTGCTTATGCTGTCATAATATTAGTTTTTTACGCTTTTGGCTTCAGCAATTTCCATAGATGTTTCTGGTATATTCCTCACAGGTATGACAGTTTTTGGCTGTGTCAGGAGAAAACAATAACATTTTCTGCAGACAATGTCGACAAAAGTGTTTTGAACACATGGTTTCAAGAAAACTTAAAAGCTATGGTTGCTCTATATAGACCCTTTTAAGTACCATACGGATAATAAGCAATGATAATCTGGGCCCATGTTTGCGTAAAAAACTCAAATTTAAACTCAACTCTATACAAGATGAGACTCAACTCAAACATAAGTTCCATTTTCAGACTCAACTCAGTTTGTGACTTGAGTTGTGTTCACCGAATTGATTTAAGTCTGAAATCAGCTGAGTTAAATTTTCAGACCTAACTCAAAATATTGGCAATGTTTAGGCGGCCCACTTTACAGACTGTAACAAAGTCAGATTTTGAATTTAGTTGCAAAGTCAGACTTAAGTTTTTGTTTATTAACACAGGGCCTGTAATTTGCTTAAAACAGTTTTTATCTCTGCTTTCTCTATACATAGAAAATATTATCCTGATTTGTTACTTACTGAAATATTCAGATCAAACATTTTATTTAAATTTTTATTTTTGTTTGCTTGAAAGTCAATTTTTGTTGATTTTATATAAGGTCACTCCATTTTTTTGTCAGGTGATGAAAATTAAACACAAATTAATCCATGTTTTTTAATTGTGTTTAGCATAATATTTTAGATTTTTTTAAAAACATAAATGCCATAAGTTTTAATATTATGTTTATTTGTCACCTTTCAATGTCAGCATTATTGTTTTGTATTATGCAAGCAAATAGTTAATTTCTATCAATTATTTTTTCAAAATAATTATCTTGTTATTTTTTTCTATAAATTATTTACGATGCAAAACATTTCTAACTTAAGTTCCTATGCATGAATCATAACCATGTTATGCAAATTTATATGTCCATCATTTACAAGATAATTTTTCTTATTCCATTTTTTTTTTCTGTTTCCAGTGGCATAGTTGTAGAGTCACCATTTTGTAACTCCTCTGACTGCTTAGCCTCCCACTGCATGGGTTCGAGTCCCATTTGAGGTGAGGACTCAATGCGGAAAAGTCTTCCGGCTGGCCTGCGGTGTGCCGGTGGTTCAACCCAGACATTTGACCGGGGTCTTCCTCCACCATAACAGCTGGACATTGCTATAATGATCAGAATTAGTCAGTGTGATGTTTTTCAAAAACGAAACAATTTCTGATTCCACCATTGCGGACTAGTCAATATTTTGGTGCTGTTTTATGGAGATAAAATTCTATGTTCTAAAGTGAATCTTAATGTTGATTGAACAAATGTTGTTGTTTTTTCTTTCTAGAAGAATCTTCAGGTGGACTTTAAGGCACACAGCCATACATGACTAGAGTAGCATACATGTAATTAAACCAGTTTAAAATAGTTGATTTGTTGACTTTACAAATCTAATAAAAGGGAATACAAGGTTTTAATTTTATCATACCGGTAATTTTGATTATATATTATTTGATGAATTTATGAAAGAAAACTTTGTTAATATTTTTAGCATGTACAAGGTATGCTTAATTTTGTTTTACTTGTCAATAACAACAAAATATAAGCTTTTGTAATTTTAAGTATACATGCTTTTTTTGTTTGTTTTTAAGTTTTACTCGACAAAAAAAAAGAAATTACCTTTTGTAATTTTTATTTTTGTTATTATTTTTGTTTTGAGTTTGTCTTGACAATGAAAAAAAAAATGTAAGCCTTCCATAATTTTTAGCATACATGCTTATTTTTGTTGTAAGTTTGGCTTGACAATGAAAACAAATTGTAACCTTTTGTTATTTAAGCACTTGACATGTAATCATACATACTTTTTTGTTTTCAGTTTTAATTGCTAATAATTAATGTAAATACTTTGTATGGCTAATACAAAAAATGCAAACCTTGTTATATTTTAAGCATAAATACCTGGTATTCAATTATTTATTTTTTGTTTTAAATTTAAATTGACAAATTTTTCATTTTCCAACAATTAGATTGTTTAACCTTGATAGCGTTTACATTTTCATATTTAAACATTTACCCATCTCTTGTCTCATAATATAGATCTCTTCTTCTACTTAATCTTCATTTTTTTTATTCATTCTTTTGATTGCATTTTGTTTGTTAATTCAAGCTAGATCTGCTTGTTTTCTTCCACCCAATGTTCATTTTTTATGCATTTCTTTTGAATGCATGTTTTTGTAAATTCAAGTTGTTGATACAAATGTATGTTGTATTTGCTTTTAAAACACAATAAAAATGTTAATATTTTGTTTGATTCAAAGACAAGTGAATAGAAATATTAAAATACAGATATTCTTAGCTCAGCTTATTCCCTAATAATAATTTTATCTGTTTAAAAACTATAACATTACCTCTATGACACTTAGGTGAGCGATTTTGGGTAATGGGCCTCTTGATTGAATTAAAGTTTATGGTAAAATAAAAACACCCAGTCATTGTGAGCACCTGTAGTGTGCCAGTGGTTCTACCCAGACATTTGTTTAGGGTCTTCCTCGACCACTTATGGCTGGACATGACCAGTATGACACCCATTTTGTTGGTGCAATGTTTTAAAGAACTTAATCAAAACAACAGCAAAATATGATAAAATACACATTTGGTTGTTGTGTTTTGTTTGCTTTGGTATTTAATGTCTCACCTGAAATTTCCAGTCATTTACACTGTAAAAGCCTGTAAATTAAAATGGTGCAAAATATTTAACAATTTTTCTTTTAGATTTAAACTTTATTGTAAACAGTGGCATGAAAAACAGATAGAATCTGTATGTACGAGATTTTTTCAATTAACACCACAGCTGACTTTGTAAAATGTTGCAGCTTCATTTCTGATACGTAGAGAACTATTTTACCGGAATATTTAATTTTTGGCCTTTTTAACTATGAATATTTCCCCTTCAAGGTCATGTCTAACAGTTTGTCTAAATCAAAAACAATTAATTAGAGCGACCATTGAGTCATCGTCGGCAACCACAGCACTTTCTTCCGTTACACTCCATACATAACGCAGCATAGCGGAGTAATGTAACGGGGGTTAACCGATGATGCCATTGAGTATTCCTATTCCCCCCCCCCCCCTGGATGTTTTGTTCTATAGAATGAGAATGTCATTCTAAGATATCCTGCGGTCGATGATGATGATAATGGTGTTTATGGAAATTTGGGCTTCATGTCTATATAAACTCATACTTTAGTCTAAATAAAGATGGATTTTTAATGCTATCTCAATCTTTAAACAGTACTAATCATAAAAACTGACATATTGCTCAGATGATTATAAAAAGAGAATATTACTGCAGTTAAGTTGACGGATCATATCCTGTGATTTGAACACCGTACTGCAGTAATGTGCCTTTTATTACTTACCTAAAAACAAATGACAAGAAAATTCCAGCAACATTGTTTAATAACATCAAGATTTGTAATGGTCAACACATTTTTTGAAAAAATTGAAAACGTGAACACATTCATTTATTTCAAAACATTTCTGTTTACTTATATGATAACCATGTAGCATGAGTGACATACACGGATTAATTTCCAATAGTTAGCACAATACACAACAGCTACTTCCATCTATATGGGTTTGCAGGAGTTATTCCCCTTAATGCATAGTGTGTATTTGTAATTCTACAAATTATCAGCAATTTCTTTAAAAAATATTAAATACTTACATATTCCCCACCGAAGGCAGATGGATACTGTTTTGGCAGTGTCCACCCTGTCTTTTCATTCTTCTGTCACTCCATTTTTAGTCAGCAGAGCAATTTTAAACTTATATGACAGATGGTCATAATGAGAAAATGATACAAGTTGGATATTGTGATGTTGCACCTGCTGCTAATGGAGGTATTCCCATTTAATTAATGAATATGGATTTATTTCGCTTGTGACCTCTATAACTTAGTATTAGAGTTCATTGTATTTTATGAAACTTGGTAGAAATATTTATTATACTTGGAAAACGATGCAAGATGGACGATGCAAGTTGGACGCTTTGATGTTTCATCTTCAGTTAATAGAGTCATTGCCATTTCATTAAAAATGATGAATTTCACACCTTATTTCTGGAACCAGTAGTGTTTTGTTAGATTTAAATGAAACATAATGGAACGATTATCACAATGAGAAAATGCCGTTGAATAATGTGATGTTTCCTCTTAATAATAGAGTTATTTACCTTTGACTTGTTACTCCTTAGCCCTACACCACGTGTGTTCATGTCCCGGAAGGGGCAAGAACTTTTATGTGGGGAGGTTTTCCAGCTAACCTTCAGTGCATCGGTAGTACTATCCAGACATACATTAGGGGTCTTCCTCCACCAACAATTAGCTGACGTAAACAATATGTCCATATTACAAACAACAACTTTTTCTTTCAGTCCAGAGCCATTTAACTTTGTAGTGGCTTGTTCCATTTATATGATGCTTGGTAGAAAGGTTCATGAACATGACATGATGCACGTACATGCCGTTATAATTATTTCATTAGGTATTGGGGCCTATTGTTTTACAGGCACCGGTCGATATCTGGAGAGCGCATGAGTCCACACTCTTCAAATTTTGAGGAGATAAGTCACAGTAAGTTGAACACACCATCTGCTTTTAGGGTCATTTGTGCAAAAGTCAATTTAGTTAGAAACTGAAACATGATTTCTAGTTTTCTATTTATATATAGAAACGCATCAACCCACAATCCTCAACTTAAGTACAGTAATTGGTCCTGATACATGTATGTAGATGGCCCATATTGGTTTTGGGATCATTGGGGCAAAGGTCAAGGTCACAGCGACCTTTCGACGATATTTTATTTAAGTTTTTATTTTAAGTTTTTTATTGAAAATTATAGAACGCTCAAGCACCAAAATCCTTAATTGGTAGGAGCATTGTATATGTTGAGTAGATGATCTATTTGGTTTTGCGGTTCGGGGCCTCGGTCAAAGTCACAGCGACCTCGATTGTGATTTCCTTTCCGATATCTAGAGAATGCATGGGAACACATTCCCTACACATCTGTATGATTATCAACACCCTCAACTCATCATCATCTTCATCTTCATCAATACCTATTTGTACAATATATATATATATATATATATATATATATATATATATATATATATATATATATATATATATATAAGGAGCGATAACTTAGCATGGAAAGATGGGTAAAAAATATAAAAGAAAACTTGTTTCATGAATCATGAAATAAATATATTTCATTAGTTGGCAATTAAAATAATCACAACCTGAACAATAATCTTTATAAGAAATTTTAAAGTTTGACAGCAAAAACACATCACAGTAAGGCTTTTAAAAATATTGTTGCTTCAAAGTTCCAAAGCTTAACGTTAATATAGAACTGTAAAAAAATAGATCACGGGGGACGTTATTTAAATTATATTAATTGTGTGAATCCAATCTTGGGATATTGTCCGTATGCAAACAACTGCATGGATCTTTATATTTTAAAAATATATTTGAAAATCAAATTCTAAAATAATTACTTCTTTAAAAAATTTAAGTCCCTGAAAACCTTATGGAAGATATGTGTACGAATTTGAATTATGCATAAAACATTTTTTAAATCTTTAATTTATGTATGTTTATACGAAGAAAGACAACTTGCGAAAAAATCTTGTTTGTAAGTAAGCGTTATATCCCTTGGTAGCACAATAATATCTTGTTACAGTTTAGAAAACAACTACAATGAATAAAATATCAATATTGGGAATCTGTATTCTTGAGTAACTACAAAAGCTTACATCTGGCTTAAAATTAGGTATTTTGTTGATAGTACGCATGCGCGTTACATAACTACATAATCAACCAGAGCAATAAGAGAAGAATGGAGTCTTTCAAGAGTAACAATTTCTCACGCTATCTTTGAAACGATACATTGCAGGTGAGTATTAGAATCGCCTCATTGTACAATAGTAGAGTTTGGTTAAGATACCCTTTTTCAGTGTATTTCTATATCAGCCGTCTGTAGCTTACAGGCAATGAAAATTGGAACGAGGCCTAATCTAGCTCCAATCTCGCACTTCTTGCAGGTTTTTCTATCAAACAAACAGTGTAAAAAAATATCCTGTCAAAGTGAAACAACTAACAGTAAGCACCTGCATCGGGAGTTAAAACAGATGTAATGAACGTATGTACATACATAATAACTAGTAATAAAATTAACAACATATGTACAGTATATACAGTAGATAAAAGCCTCGGCAACCTAAAAATTCCACATGAGAGAGTAGTTTCAAATAAAATAAAGCAGTACAAGCGCTAATACATTATAAGAACCATAGACATAAGAATATTTATATGTCTATGATAAGAACAATATAATGACGTCATACAATGCCATGACGTCATATGTCGAAAATGTCAAAAGTGAAATGTAAAAAATACGAAAGAAATCATAGAATTTTAGAAAACAACCCAAATCAACAAAATAAAACGTAGTATTGTTTAGAGTTAATACGTTTAAAAAAACACACATCATAAAAGCCGAGTATTTATCCGCAGTTGACATATGTAACAAAGGTACCAACAATCCCGATGTTATACATACTGTGCAATCTCACGTAAAGGGTATGGAGACTGCTCAAGTTGTCCCACCTATATAGGGCACGACTGGAGAGATGAAGAGACAAGAAATCCAACAGTGACTGTCCAATTATGGCTTTAAGTCAATGTCTTTTTTCATATAGTCTCAACGACCCGTCCGGTCATCGTGTAATTAAGAGCAATGCAAGTTCTTGACTGTAAAAGGGTCAACTGCAAGCAATGCAGTACATCGAAGGATTGCCGGGTTGTAACCGTCTGCAATACATTTTCTGATAAGTTTTGTAAAGTGGTCAGAAAAGTTTTTGAGACCCTTGATCTTCTTTAACTTGTATAAAACATTTCCATAAAATGCAGGATGCCTTATGCCTTTCTGCATAAGTGTTTTCATACTGCTATTATACTTAGAAGCATTAAAACCGTAAGCCCATGTGCATGAAGTGTGACTAATTGTTTAACGACCCCTTCCCAACAATCGGAACTCCTCGGGTAATTCCGTCCTCGGGACAATCATCCCTCGGATGTATCTGGTGCAATGATACGTGCTCAAATCACGATCGTTTTGTTCGCCGGAAGTCGGAAGAAGATGCTTAAAATGTAGTTCGCACAAAACATAACCAATGGCGTCGTTTGACAGCTGTGTCTTTGCTGCGCCGGGTAAATTATACTTGGATGGTTTAAATTTACAGCAGCCACAAAGTGAAATTTTACAGGCATCGTACTATAGGTAGCTGTAATCCGAGCTGCCATCTTCGTTTTGACGTCTGTCACTAAAGAAGTCCCATTTAGTGAAATGGCCGAGGTAATCCGACTACCTACATACATCCAAGAGATGATTCGTGAATTATCCGAAGTGTTCCGATTGCCCTTCCCAAATGCATTTGTACAATAAACTAAACATGTGTCCAACTACAGCATGGTGGTGTCTTTAGGGTGGAGGTTAGTACCACTCAAGACGGCCATTTTCGATGCAAGTCGTCCTAAGCTTAAGTACATATAATACCGCCGAAAATACACATGAAAAGAAATGTGTGATATATTTGCATGAGTCATAGGGACACTGATTAGCTTGATAGCGACGCAACTATTTCAAATATGTATCATGTGCATGCGCTCAAATCTGACCAAAGCGCTTGATAAAAGGGATTAGAGACTTCGGTAATAACCATTGACCAACTGCAGTGCAGTAAACCTATGTACATCAAGTACGAATCAGTACACACACTAATCGCTTTATGTCCATCCCCACTGTGTCACCCCAGTATACAATACACACACAAATTGGTTCTGCTCCTTTCCATAGTGATCTTCAAGCAATAATGGAAAAGTGCGCGGGAGGCTCTAAAGAAGGTCATTTTAAATTTTTCAAAAGTCTAGTAAACAATTGGTAGAAATAAATGATTGTAGAAATAAATGGGCATTATATTCTTATAAGCTTTGTGTCAATACGACATAGTAAGTGACACTAAAACCGAACTGGCACGAGGGTAGATAAATAAAGCGACTACACGGAATGCATCATTATTGTCTTTTAGAAGTAAAATAGTAATGTAATACACCCAATGTAAATGTAGAATATTATACCAATAAGGATATTTTCTTTGAACATGATAATAAAATGAAAACGATG
The DNA here is from genome assembly GCA_007844125.1 of Sinonovacula constricta. Lineage (NCBI taxonomy): Eukaryota > Metazoa > Mollusca > Bivalvia > Cardiida > Solecurtidae > Sinonovacula > Sinonovacula constricta. Next base: position 25,403,770 of record CM017572.1, read on the forward strand.
AAATGTTACAATAAATTACATGTAACACAAAATCTCGTTTTTTTTAACAAGTGGCAAAATATAAAATACATATTCTAGTTCACAAATAAATAAAAATAATACGTGTAAATGCAAGAAAACAATGAAACACAATAATGATAAATACAATTATTGCTTTATTGATTTTAAAAGCTTGCACTGATTTTTTGACCAAGTTGAATAAAAATAAATAAATAGGGCCACTGCTTTATCTTAAGGGAGTCTAGGGTAAAATAATCAACAGGCTATAAATAAAGTCGTTTGACTACGTAGACTTCTATTGGACTTTTATGCGGGCCATTTTCCTTTAAGACCATACGGTAAATGGATGATCGTTTAGGTTCACAAATAGCCAGATGTATCTGTTATCATCTCGCTTTTAAGTTTTGTTTTCAAACTACTTTTCAAAGATTAATAACCAAACTCTAGAAGTAATTATCCATGTGTTATTTTTATTGTGTTGTCTGCCAATTATTTAGAGGTAAACATGAAGTAAAACCAATAACGCAATAGAGCCTACTAAATCATAAACTTCTCAGCCTAAGGTCAAAGTAACCGGTTATTTAAAAAATGTTGATGCCGGTATAACCTTTGCTGAATTTCGAACCGTATATGAATTATGATGTTTTCTAAGCAAAAATCCCGAAAAACTATTTCTAGAATCTCCTTGAAGCGAAACATTTCCAAAATCAGGATACAAGATTTTCACAGCCACTTCATCGCCTTTAACCAATGCCAACAAAATACTCGAACTTCCTTGCTGGAAAGAGTAGCTATCCTGTCCTCCGTTGTGCCTGTTTTGACTGCTTGTCCGAATCATGACCCTGCCATTGAGAAATATTCCGCATTCCATGACCGTCTCCCTTCCAGCAAAGACATTCAAACTGAATAAATAGGTTCCGCTATGTGGCGCCGTGAACACACCGGAAGTAGGATTATATCCGGTTCCCTTAGAAAACAAGACGGTATCCATGACGACGGGTTGATTGTATTTAAAGTTGGCCGTCTCTTGTTGTACAGCCTGGAACGATTCTTCAGGCACCTGTTTTAGGACCTGTCTGACGCGACGACGTGTGGCTGGAAAATTATTACATATACTAGATGTTGTACATATATAAATTATTTTATATAACTACTATAATATTTATATCATTTTTTTATTATGGTGTTATAAAAAGTATGCTTATTAATTCCTATAGTTATTATTATTGTAGTTTACTTTGTTGTATAGAATAGTCGAGTAAAATCATTTATTAGTAAAATGGTGATGATGATGATAATGATAATGATAGCGATGATGATGACGACGATGATGATGCTAATAATACTGATATATAATAATATGAAATTAGAAAATTTTACCACATACAAATGGAATGTTTTCCTTTACATTGATAAACTCTTATAAGTTTGGATTCGTTGCAAAATATCAATCGAAATACGTTTTATTTGCAATGATACCAACAATATTGCAAGACGTTGCGAAATACACAAGTCCGACCTAATACAGCCACCGGAACATCTAACTTCAATCAAATTTGATAGAAATAATATCATCAATAACGAGATCCAATACAACAACTCAACTTTATTTAACTCATTATCGCTCTAATCTGTTACTGAGCTATTTAGCATACAGTACAAATAATAGAAAATAACAAGTTCCAGTGCAAATAAATCATCTTCAAAAAACACAGGAAAAATAATGAAAAAAATACTATACTGTGTTAACATCTATGATGTAACGTGTAAACTCAGCGTCTTTTGATCTTACTTCAATTTATCATGTTTGTGAGCCATATGTTAACCCCGTTTGTTGGCATTTATTTCATGAATGAATGTGGTTTTAAATAGTTAACCATTACGAGTGATGTATTATAGATTTAACCTATTTTTGCATTGATGACAAAATGGGCATCAAAGTTATGACTGATGATTAAATCCAGAAAAGGTAATACAATGTTATAAGGGCAATATTATTAACCAATTTTACTTTTGTAGATGGAAATGTTTGTTAATAAAGTATTGTGTAGAGAACACAATCTAAATTCTGTAGCTAGAAGTCTGAAATGATAATTGATGATGTATCTATTCGCATGTTGAAAGATTGCTATTATAGAAACAAATCTAAACACGACACAATGACACGACACGATGAGACATTGAAACATTTGAGAACAATTTTATGAAACTGGTAACATTAACAAAGATATTTGGGGGAAAAAGGATAAGTGTCTCACAATTAACAGTTACTTATATATAATAGCATAAATAACATAAGGAAACGATTTGAAAAAAGAACAACAAAACAACAGTAAAACAAATAGCATACACTGTAATAATAAAAGTAAAGTGTGACTCTAGTGAGTGTCTAATAAGTTGTCATTTGTCACAGAAGTTAAGAATGTATAATTCAGATAGTAAAATAATCAGGACATATGTAATTATTTTTCAATAATTATGAATGTAGCACAAGAGAAAAAAGGTTCAGGTTAAACACTCACGTGCGTGAATTAAAGCAAGAACTTTTTTTGATGAAAATGCATGTTTTTTTTAAGTATTTTGATATTATTGTTGTTTAATAGTTCTTTGATTTTAATTCTATTTCGGTGTTTGTAGAAGTACATGGGAATGTAAATTTCTCTTAGGGTGCGGAACGCTGGACACAAAAGTAAACATTGCATTTCATCGCCATTGTCGTTTGAATTTCAAAGTTGATATTTTCTATCGCAGATATCTAAATTTTCCCAACGAATGTCTCAATAGCCAAGTACTGGTTAGCTGTTCTATACTTTATAAGTGTGTAATAATCTTTCTTTTGAAGTGGATGCCGATAGTGATCAAGTTTCTTTAAGCATTGAATAATTAATCCCATTTGTAGAATTTTGGAGTGAAGCATGCCAATTTTGTTTGTATTAATCAATGCAATTTTGTTTTAATGTGTACTTTATATTTTTGTTCTGTATTGTGTCTTGACATTGCCAAATATCAATAGGTCTACCTATCTCGTTTAATATGTTTATGATATTGTGAATCCGTTAAGGCAGAACGTTTGGTATTTTTTGTATTAAATGATACATTCTATAAGAGAGCTTATTAGTGTTACCAGTTATAAATCTAATCCAACCATTCTACTTTTAATAATAATACTTAAAGGATATATACCAAGCTCTGCTCTTAACATAAATAATGGCGTGCTTTTGCGAACTATGTCTTAAGAATCTTGAGTGAACTTGCTCAATAGTGTACGAGTTTTCATATCTTCAAACTTCACAGTTGTATGTCAGTTGTATGTCAGAATTGGGACTATGGTATGATCGAATAATTTGAGTATCAAATCCACAGGTAAGTCGATATTACTTATTCTAGTGTATAGAAAATGTAGTGCCTTTTCTGCTTGTTAGTCCGGGGACTTTCTTGTTTTATTAACAGGGCATGACTTTGTGAAATATATTCCTAAATATTTGTAGCAGTCTAATATTTTTGAGCTATTTCAACCTATATTAAAATGAAAATGTCTAGTGTTGCGAACTCCAAAAATCAATACTTTAGTTTTATCCACATCAATATGTAGCTTCCATGTTTTACAGTAATTAAAAAAATCGTCAAGACATTTTTGTAAAGAAGTCTTTATCAGCTGCTAATAGAATAGAATCCGAATACAAAAGTGTAAGAACCTGAACTAACGGTAAAATTTCTGTAGTGAAGTTCTTCAGCATGACTCCTGTGTTGTCATTGTCTAATAATTCATTCTAAATCATTAAAAAAAAAGAGAAAATATATAGGTGAAAGCTTTTCTCCTTGCCTTACTCCAATGTTGCACCTAAAATATTCTGATAGTAAATAATTAGGTTCATTCTCATTGTCTTTATTTACATTAGGTATTTAGATACAATATTATATATTTTGGTGCGTGTTAAATATAGTTTTGAAAAAAGCTGCTTGAAATAGTATAGCTTAGAAGTTTTTGCTACATTCCTACCCGACAAACAGAGTCAGTGGCTTTACTCAAGTCTGTAAAAGCACAGAACATTTGGACCAGTTTATGGAACCTTAGTATTTCTATTATAGAATTTATTGTAAATATGTGATCAGTGGTGGAAAAATGTTTAAAAAATGTTGCTTATTCAGGAAAGAAGGGTTATTGGCTTGTAATTGTTCGGGTCTTGTGAGTCACCTTTGTTTTTGTAAATGGGTATGATTATTCCATCTGACCAATTTGATGGGAAAGAAGTAGATTTAAGGATCAAATTGAAATTGTTTATATCACAAAATAGTCAAATGTACGCAAATTAACCTAAAATGGTTACAGAAATACCCGAATCCACTCAAGCCTGTAGCAAGAACCTTATATTCGCCCAAATAAAATACAAATCCTAAGACTCAAGCAATTCCCCACCCAAATCAACCACATCTAGTAACCAAAACATAAACGTCCCTTCAAATTCGCAACTTTATATCACTATCCGATACGAAATATGTAAACTGTGCGGTTGGTGACTGATTTATGTGGATACAAAACACCATAAAAGTCTATCTAAATCTATTGATTGGTATTTCACTACGGCATTCAGGTTGTTCTTTTTGGGTTTTAGTGGATTTAAGTGTTTTAGTATGTGGACGAGTGTGCACTCTTAGCCACAAGAATCCACACAAATCCACGTACGAAGTACTCTCACCAACCCTAATTCAGTTTGTTGTTATAGGAGTTCGTATCAGACGATACCATTGATATGGAAGACTGTTCTTACCGGATTTGAGTAGATTCATGCCTACCAACTGTATTTTGGTGTTTCTTGTCGATAAAATTACTTTAATTTTGACACGAACATCAAGAAAACCTGGTTCTCTGTACTTTTTTAATATCTACAGACCCAAACTGCTCCAGTACCTTACCAAACCCATTAACATTACAGAGAATCCGCGTAAGGCCATATTCCATGTTTAGTGTCGTTAATGTGTTGTCATGAACGTGTGTCCTCGTGTTCTTTTTTCTGCGACTCCCCCAACCTCCCCCATAAAATAAATGAGTGTTAGTTACCTCGCTTACGTCTAGACACGGAAACATAAGGTTGTTGGTCTTTTTTGTTCCACACGTCAGTTGTTTCACCTCCGCTGACGTCAACGCTGTGGTCAACGTTTTTACTGCTTTCCGACGTCATTCCACGTTCTAACACTGTCAACCTTTCTTTTATGTCCTTATTTTCCTGGAGTAATTTGTCAACTTTCAGTTTCAAGTGCTTCAAATCATCGTTTCTTTCTGTGTTTGACGGAAAACATCCACACACACCAAGAAGTAGTAACAAAAACACGACTGTCGATTTAGCCATACTTACTATTTTAGCGTAACGCTAAGGTACAACGTTAAGGTTTACAAGTTATCTCTTTATATACCCTAGCTCACATGACAATCATAGGCGAATGCATCATTCGGTTCACCTCGGCTATTTTACATAGGTATCGCGTACCTGCCTTTAAACACACACCAGTTTACACATTTTCCTAAAAAAATAATTGGCTTGCATGTGAAATACCTTTGTCCTGTGCCTTATCAGAGTTTGTTAGCCTATATTTTGCAATGCTCATAGGACTTTGTCATATCTTCTTATTCATGATCACAACAATGTTACTTGTGCATTGTGGCGGTCGTAAAAATCTCCCCGTGCATGTAATTATGTTGTCATTTAATTCATTTGTTTCGTGATTGAAAACGTTAAAAGTTAATTTCACTTATAATCAACTATTTAAGTTTAGTTTTTTTCTATTCGAAATAATACCCCTTTCTTTTATCAACACTGTGGACATTATTTTTCAATTACGTCACTACTTACTCATCAAAGAAAACATCAATGCATGGACAGGTTAGAGCTCTGTTAAACCGGTTTAAGCACCCCAGTCGGCCCATATTGCCGACTGACCGTTCCAAGGCGGTTACCGTCAGGTTTGCTCTTTAAGTTAATTGACTCATCACAAATTTGTTCTTACCTTCCATTTGGCTTGCATGTGAAATACATTTGTCCTGTGACTTTTCAAATTTTGGTATATGTTGCAATGCTCATAGGACTTTGTCATATATAGAGGATCTGACACGAGTTGTTATTTCATACAATCATTTATTAACGAGTTCAGGCAAAATGATATTTATCGAGCCTCTGGTATCATTTAATATCATTATGCCTGGACGAGTTTAATAAATGTTTGTATTAAATAACAACGAGTGTCAGATTCTTTCGTCCTCTTTTACTAGAAACAAATGTGTACATCTACATGCCGGTTCAAAAATAGAACGATATTGTGACTCCATTAACCAAACACCGCATCAAAGACCGTTTGAGTTAATTCTTGCGCTATTCTAAATAGTTCCATTTTATTGTCTTTAATTGAGAGTAAAAGCAACCTTTTGACAAACTTTTAATGTGTATTTAACATTAACATACAATAAAAATAACATATCATTGCCATATGTATTATTGACTATTTCAGCTAAATAGCTTATAACAAAAAAAAGTAAACACGTGAAAGTGCGTGACCCAGAAAGTTTACAAAGCGGCTAGTGTGAAGGTCACTATTCAAATTTAATTTTCATCGCCTTCAGTGTCGACTATGTAGATAATTCTTTTTCGATTCTTATGTGGTGGACTTGCTGACTCTTCAGTAGAATTTACATTTGATTGTGTCATTGGCGGCTGAATGTTGCGAAGATGCTGTTAAAGCCACCGTGGACTGTTATGTTTGAGTTCTTTGTGGCGGAATTCATTGAAGTTACCATCGCATTGGTTGAATGTTGCAGTGTCCTGTTATCCGCATAATCTGATTTGCCGGGATGTTATTTTCTGACAGTTTTTGAACTAAATGATTTCGGGTGCTACGGTTAGTAAGACGTCTTTCGAATGCAAGTCCAGAAGCCTTAGCTATACGCTTTATGATGGTGGTTAGTTTATTTATACCAATAATCAATCGTGACATTTGATCGTGACATTTGAACCGACGAAAAAAGAGCTGTCATTGTATTCCAGTTGTTTACAAACTCGGCGGATGAATACCAAAAAGTCACGCGAAGATTCTAGCCAATCAAATTGCAGGAAAAGCTGTATTACACTAGTGTATTGCAAAAAAATATTACATGGGTATATTAAATGGAAAACAAGGTGAATCATGTGATAAATTCTTATTCTTTTAGTAGTAGGGGTTAGGTGTATAGTATTAACTGCTATCAACTAGTACTCCTATTTGCACTAGTAGGAACACTTATGTTAAATTGATCAATTGACTTAGATATCTTTCTTTTATCTTGCTCTTTTGGCACGTGACATTTATTTTTATCACTTTTAGTGGTATTTCAAATCAGAACTTTCTTTGATAATTTCGTACAGAATTGCCAATGCAGTATCTCTACCACATTCGAAACATAACGAATTCCTTCACTACTCAGCCCCCTAGCTGCCATGCGTACACATCATAATGCGAACATCATGCCTAACTACGACCCCGGTAGTATGGGGCGGGGGAAGAAATCACCAGGCAAGATGGCAGCTGATACATGATACACTATTTGTAGTTATAATATAAATAATATATCAGAAAGATAAAAAATTGTAAGCGTAGTGTCATTTAGCTCCTCCCTTTTTACTCGGTTGCTGGCGTCCTTTATGGAATGCGTTAGAAATTTGACAATGGGCTGTTGCAGTTATGACGCGCTGGAGCGTGACGCATATGCATGGAATGCTCACTGACATTTGCACATGGAGAAAGTCTGTTTAGCGGACCTTCTAACCCGGATTCAATACAGGTCTTAATTCGGTAAACGACGTTCTTTTTATCTGTTTTATATTTATTGTTGTGTGTCTGTTACTTTCATGCAAACGAAAGTTTTGGTTAAGTTCTCCTTTTTTATTTAAACTTCTAAACATGTAATGTAAATGTACATTGAGACTCTATACTCCCGTACTTAAAGGTCATATAAAACGATTTGGATTTTGGTATTTTTTAAACCTTATGGACATCTTAATACCTAAAAAAATATTTAACAGATTGTACGTCCCTGCATTTTACCATAAATCACGTTTATATTATGTATACGTTCTGGCTAAGCCAACAAGTGCGTGGTAGTAGCCTCCCCTGTGTGTGTGACGTCATACAGGAACATCCAGTCCGCTGCTTTCATTAAGTTGTAAACAAAGAACACTTTGAAATATGGATTCTTCAGACGATTCACTCGGTTTTGAAGCGAATACAGTACTGAAAATCACGAAATTGACAATTTTCCCGTTTCCACTCCGTTTCGTTTCCATTTCATTTGGAAGCGTTCGCCGCTCCGTTTCCATTCCGCTTCCGTTGCGTTACCATTTCGTTTTGTTCGCTTCCAGCGCTGCATTTCAAACGCTTCCAGCGTTTCTATCGTTTCTTCCGTTTCTATCGTTTCAAGCGTTCCATTTCGCTCCGTTCCGGTTTTGATTAAAAAATTCGTTTAATAAATTTCTAAATGTAAAGTACTTCCGATGTGTTTGCAAAATGACGAAAGAAGTAAACATTCTAGGGAGAGGTAAAAGTCTTCCATCACATATAAAGGAATCGGCTGTAGATTGTTTGCGACGAGGATATTCAGTGTCAGCCACCCGGAGGGAAATTGCAGACAAAAAAAAAAATACCCTAAACAAACTAGCACCTGCAAATAATCCTCAAAATTCAGAGTCAGTATTGAGAAGATGCCTACCTACTTTTCTTCGCCAGACGTCATATCCCGGAATGAACAAACAAGAAATAACTTTCAAATATGGTACACACACACCCAGTATCCTAAAAAGTAACTTCTCTGTGACGTGTTAATCCGCAATGGTGATCCGATCTTAAAATCGGACACTCAATTTTTTTTCGGTTTGCATATATTAGCGCCAATTAACGGCTGTTAACAACATTGTTCACGCACTTATAACATGGAGTCGCTAATTACATCACTGTGATTTTAATTTCTCAAAGGTTGTAACAAATAAATGCGGTGAGTAAATAAATCATTAGATGCGGTGTAATTTCTTTCTGAAGAGGAGGGCTCTCTGGCTAACCCTGCAACATCAAAGAATATTCTGGGAATCAATCGCCGGTCACTATCATTTGAAGTCGCCGAAACGAATTTTTTTGTTTCAAATTGACCGACCTATTATTTCTCTGTGCAACATGACATCGATCGATAATTGTCTTTAGAAGATACAGAGGGTGTGAACGTTGGGTACTGTTGAGGGATTAAAAATGATAAGCACGCGTGAACGGCGTGTGCTTTGAAAAATATGCAACGTTATTGACGATTTACCTTCGCGGCATAAATATAAGTTCTAAAGGAATGAGAGTGGAGGGGGAAACTGTATTATGTAGTAATATTTCAGACTGCGCATGTTTTTACTTATATTAATGTCCTTTCAAACTTCTTTAGTCAATTGAATGATCATAAACATTTTTATAAAGGTATTATTTATATTTAAGGTATGGATTAACTACAAAAGAATAGGCGAGCTATTGAAATAATACATTTGCAATAAACACGAGATGAAAATATACGTTAGACTGTGTTCCTTGATGTGTCTTCTCTTGATAACATTATTTACAAAAATAAACAAGTAATGTAGTATTTACTATAAGAAATCCCCTATACGAAAAAATAGGGGGATGGGGAAAGGGTGCACCATTGTGAGTACTACTAAATATAGCGTTAGGTCCTTTTATGAGCCAAAAAAGATATTGCAGACCTTAGTGTTTTGTCCTTTTTGTTGTCCTTGCGTAAGTCAATGCATATTGCTCTTTAAAAGGTGAAGGTCATAAACCACACGACTGCCATATGGTGACATTTTCAAACACAGCTGCATAGAGGATGCATGTGTTCTTGCGAAGTGGAAAAGACGCCAAAAACACGGTCACACTTCCTGTCCACTAGACAAACAAGGTGTCATAAAACTGCCAATTAGCTTAATTAGTTGGGATGTCCGCTCATGTCTTAAAATTAGGGATTCAATTAGAGTAGAACTTTATGATGGTATGAACCCTACCCACGCGCATGGAGAAACATAATATCAATTTACAAAACGATATATTTTAAATTAATACATTTCTATCTTTAAATGGGTACAAAAATTAAGTACCCGGTAGGGCCCACATTTTGGCATAGAACATTCAAGCCATGAATGGGAAAATAAGCCGTAGCCAGGCGACCCTCATTGAAATAGTTGCAAGTCAAGTAAAGTCAAAAGTTGTATGCAGATTCTTAATCGCGGTCCACGAATTCCGATTAATCACATATATGTAACAGCGCATTATGGGAACTATGCATTTGGAAATAGGAATTTTGACACCATTGTCCAAATTTACAACATTGTTCATTATAAGATATATATATAACAATTAAGATTAGAAGCAGAAGAAACTTTGCTTGACAAAGAGGCAAGATAAAATAAAGTACATATCCATACCCCTGTAACTAAAGTAATGATGATGCAAATGACGGTGATGGTGCTGCTGCTGCTTCTGCTGATAATGATGACGGTGATACCGATGCTGTTTATGATTATAATGTAAATAGTTATAACGGTTACGGTGATGCTGATGCTCATGACGATTATGATGTAAATCGTGATGCCGGTGATGATGATGATTAGTGGTGATTATACAAGTAATATGGGATCATGGTGATGATCATGTGTGATCAGGTGAATTTAATGGCGGTAATGATTATTATGTCTTTAATATTAATCATGTAAATGGACGTGATAGAAGTTCGTTTTTATTACGGTTGTTTAATTTAACTGTCAATCGATGATTGTATACGTGCACAATTTGGCAATCTATGGTTATTCAGACGTTGAACTTTAGGATCATAGTCATTGGCTCTGAGTGCCGTGGAGGATGTTATTGGTTCTTGATTGGGTCACACCTTGCAATAATGCATAGCATTGTTTGTTTGTTTTATGTTTAGTTGTTTTATGTTTTTGTGTTATATGAGATGTGTTACCTTCTTTTGGTTGACGTTTAATTTCATTAAGTAGCTTTATTTTGTACCACGCAATGCATTCTTTGTAAAAAAAAATACTTCAAGCAAGTGTGTTCACACAAAAATGATAGGCGTAGTTGATCCGGGAACGGACCATGAAGCTACAAAGTAATAAGTAATTAGCGAAAATTCAAACTCGGGTAATGCTGCGACATTGCGCGCGCATACGTGTAATGACAGCTGTGTACACACTATCTTCATATGCCAAACAATGAAGACTAAGAATGTCGATCCAAGGCGGATGTTAAGCTATTCATTGGAATTAAATAAAACATCAGTTTCGACAGAAACGCAATTTTAAAGTTAAATTGTGTGTTTTATCGTGCGGAGTGACTTGGACAACTTGTGCGGTTTCGGAACTGTAATGTAAGAGTTTGATAAATACGATTTTTTGATAATTATAATAAAGCTTTATTTGTTATTTCTTTCTGCAGAGTACATATAAAAGTGCGTTTATGTTAATAATTAAAGCCAGTTATTGTGTTCGTTTAATTTTATTTCGTACAAAGAAACGGTTGGAATGTTACTATAAATAATCGGGTGACCTAGAAACGCTTGAAGCGGTAGTGAAAATAACTCTACCGTTATGAGCATTCCGATTTTTGCGTTTCTACCGTTTCTGGCGTTCCAAGCGCTCCGGTTATAGCGTTTATACCGTTTACACCGTTTCAAGCGTTTCTAGCGCTCCGTTGCATTTCCATTTCGATAGCATTCCGTTTCCGTTTCAACAGGTAACGAAAAACGTTCCATTTCCACTCCGTTCCGTTTGTTATTTTCATGATTTTCAGTACTGTAATGATGTAATTAAACCCTACCACTATGAGCCAGTGTTAGACGATAACGATGAGGATAAATGTACGGATGATTCCTCTACAGATTCGTGCTCCGAATCTGACAACTCCGAGATTGTCACCGTGGACGATGTTCAAAACTGGTAGGTGCGAAAATCAAAATGAACTGAAATTGAACATACCGACAGTAAAGAATACAATTTATGAATTTAAAACCTATTTATTCAGTCGTTATCGCGGATGTAACTAGTTCTAGAATCTATTTTATACATAAAATAAATTGTGCGGATGTCAAGTCAGACTGGTTGAACTTACAGGTCAAACCGTCTCCAATCCATATCGATCTCGTCTGGGCAAAATACTGTAATTCTGTTGTGGCATTCATTTTAATAAAACACTTTATGTTAAAAAGATACACATGGGAAGATTTATCAGACTATTGAAACTTACTAAATTGATAGCCATTATTTGAACAGAATGCAGTGTGAATTTATTGCTTAAAAACAATTATGTTTACCATGATTCGTGCCGTCAAAATCATGATTATAGACAAAATAAATACAATTTAGCACACGATAACAAAAAAATCAACAACAAATAAAATCCAACGCAAATATAAACAATGAATAAACATGGCGGAGTATATTTCTTTGTTCCTGTCTGACGTCACGCGCACCTGTAGACAAGGGCAAGTAAGAAACGGAGTTTAAAGGGATAACTCTTTTCATTTTATGGAAATCGTGTTAAAAACACATTTTATAACTAAAAACAACACAAAAGAGGTAGTTTATTGTGAAATGTAGGTTAATTCATAACTACATTTGAAATTTTTACCAAATTTCCAGATTTGATTTTATTTGACCTTTAAGAAAGTAGATAGGAATGCTTTTCGGTACGTCCTTCGATGTTCGACCTGCATGTTAACAAATAGACATTATCGATTAGCAACAAAACAGTCCATAGCTAGAATAAGCGTATTTAGAACAATCCAGTATGCATGGTAAAATCTACCTTAGATGCAATATTTATGCGACATTTACGTTACTCGCAATATTCATGAAAGAGTTCTTTAATGTCAGTGCAAATCTACAAATAGCATTTTGAGCGCTGCCAGCGTGCAGGAATGCTCTTATAGCATCTCTGAAGTGTTTTTATCACGAGAATATGTGTTGAGACTCTGGTTTTATTCTCACTTTTCGGCAGTGCTGTACGATGATCTAAAGATTGCTATTCGTTCAATATTCGTTCATAAAAGAGTTTCATAAAAGATAAGTTGCGTTATTAAATGGGATGGGATTAGCCGGCATTTTTGCCGATACTGCGCAGCGACATTTCTATCATTATAGCACAGGGGCACTTATGAGGTATTGTTTGATACAATTTGACAATATGCAATACAGATGGTGCAGCGTATGTCATGTCCATGTGAAGGTCAATTGTTCGATCATATTTTCATCCTACTCTTAGCCAAATTATCGGATTTTCGGCGTTGTCGTTATTCAGGTAAAGTATTGTAAAATTAATACCAGTACTTTAGACGCTATTTGATTCTGTGCATCAATGCTTTGCTTGTCTTTTTTAATGAAAAATGTTCACAAAAACAGTGTTGTTAGTTTATTAAATTTGTAAGTGTAAATGACAATTTCTGAATCCTGCGGCAACACAACAATAGGTCTGAAAAACACACCCTGAACTAATGTTATTAGGTAGTTTCCATGTGATGTCATAGGCACTGATAAGACAGTTTAAGGCAGCCATCTTTGAATGCAGAAGCTAATGCAGGCTTCTAGTTGTGTGTGTTGTATTTAACACATCACCGTGTTCTTATTTTTTCAGTTTTTATTTTATAGAATTTTATATCAACTTAAACAGCTTTTTTATGAAATATTTTAAATACCCAAACCATATTTTGATTATTAAAAAGGTAAAAGAATACAACAAAAAAAATACACTGTTAAGGATGAGTCAATAATTTTATTTATTCATGTGCAAAATATTGCATATATAAATATAAAATTCAAGAGCTTTCCAGTGTACACACAGCTTTCAATATTTGGACCACAAATGAAGAAATTACAAGAAAATAAAATTTACGTTCCTGTACAATTCATCTGAAAGTCCCTTGAAGTTGCCATCAAAGATGGCTGCCAAGATAAGGGATCTTCACTGATGTGGACACTAGTCTTCAAATTCTGTACAACCTGACGGTAGTCAATGCCACCAACATCCGAAATTAGCACTGAAAATGTCTAAAGCAAACCATAAAAGTATGTATTTAAATGACATATGTTCTCCTCGCAATATGTCTTTAAGAGAAATATTCTTTGATACAAAAGTAGAACAATAAAGTTTAAATCCTAACTAAACGTAAATACCGAGACAATATCACACGTGTATTTATCAAAGTGTTAATGCAGAAGTGTGTAATAGTGCAGTCTGACCAAATATAAACTCAACAATTTTATATTTATTCGCCCAGCTTCCATTGCGCGATACGACCCCAATGGCTAAGTACTGGGTTGTAAAAAAATGCTTATAGTCATTATTAAAAAATATGTTCAACTCTAAGAAAGTTTTAACATGAATATTACAGTGAAAAGACGTCGAATTGAAGCAGTCCTGTAATATGAAAATAATACTTTGACAATTGATTTATGTAGGAGTTCCCTTTTTTATAGTGCTTTCGTTTATTTTTATCGTTTACATAATATTTTTAGAAGAAACAAAAGAGTTCACCGAGATGTATGTACAACAATCACAATTAAACTATGTGAAATACTGCAACACGTATTTGAATAGTACGTTTACTTTTTGCACACAAGTTAAAATCAGAAATTATAAACATTTCATGATAAACCATCATGATTATTCGATTGCGTTTTTTCTAAGTGGCAACTTACTAACTAACTTTCTTAGGAGCTGCTTAAAGGCATTGAAAATGGCCGTCTTTAGAGTCCATCACTCCCCTTCTCCCCCACCTCCCAAAGAAAACACCATGCTGTGAGAACACAGCTGGACACTTAATTAGTTTATTATACACAGATTTGTCATATGGAAGGAGGTTGTAAAACAATTAGTCATGCTTGTTTCACACAGGCTTACGCACTTATCCACAACCAGTTCCTGAAACCGCTACAGTTTGAGGCAATGTTCAGCCGGCTAGACACACCCCAATACCCACCCCCCAACCCATTTGTGATGATGTTAATAATGACGATGCGAATACAGGATGCGTAAAACCGCTACCACTCGGAATATTTCGACTTGTCCAGCTACTCCCGACAAGTCATAAATGCGGCGCGTATTTTTGTCTATGCCTTAATTAACTACCTAGTGTTTCATCATCCAGTTAAATTGGATTTATCTTGAACCCCATTTCCAACATATATCCATATATGTACATCATATAGAGGCTAGAAAAGCATTGGTGCATAACATCAATGGACGTCCAACTCATGTTTTACATAATTGAATACATTATCTGACGCACGATAAATCAAAGTGCTGTTTGGGTTGGGCGGTGTATGTTTTGCCTTTTAAGGTGGAATTTCTGCCCTGTAAGCGATTAAAGGTATGCTTATAATGGTCCCGTATATATTGCTCAACGCACTGGAAAGAAGGTAAGTCTTCAGCTGAAGAACAGCCGCTTCTAAATGTAGATTATACAGGCTGACCAGCGGACCCTACTTTTTACCAGGGCCCTACTTTAAAAAACAGCCCTAAAATCCCTACTTGTCTGTATGTCATGCTGTCAAATGGGAAGAAGAACATTTTAAACAAGTCTTTTTGTCATGACTTTAAACAAAGTCATAACATCTATTAGCTTTTACGTTTTTACATTGTTAGTATATTTAAGGCTGTATCACTTACGGAGGCCCACTATTGGCCTGCAATCTGTCAGTATTTCTTAAAAGATCTTCCGGATGAAAGCAAGAAAAATCACACTTCCAAACCCTTGAAAGAAAATGACAGATACAAGAGAGTATTGAAAGACTGAAAACCAATTAAACACTGGTGCAAATAAATTTCCTCCTGAGTCTGACTCCCATGTTCCAGGAATATCTGACCGTCTTCCAAAAACAAGAACCTCTAATCCACATGTTTTTTCCAGAGGGTGCAGATCTGTTAAAGAAGGTAATGAATAGATTTCTGAAGTTTGATGTTGTATCTGGCAAGAGTACCTCCAAGTTGTGAATGATTGTTGTCGAAGAGCAGGAAAACATTATGCCATTTAAGGATGTAGACATTGGAACAGAAGCCCCAGAATGGTTGTGCACAGTTTATAGCTCTTCAAGGCAAAAAATATTGTGGATGCAGATTCTTAAATTCTACAAGAAGTAAGCAAGCATCTAGCTAAGAAAGTCCCCTTAGATGAGCCAGTCGTGAAGAATGTCCATTGCCTTTATCCAGAAATCAGGGACCAGGACATAGTCACAGAGATGATCACAATAAGAATATATGACAAAGTCCAATGAGCATTGCAACATATACCAAATTCTGAAAAGGCAAAGGACATAGGTATTTCACATGCAAGCTAAGTGAAAAGTAAGAACAAATTTGTGATGAGTCATTTAACTAAAATAGCAAACCCGACAGTTACCGCCTTTGAACGGTCAGTCGGCAATATGGGCCGACTGGGGTGCTTAAACCGGTTTTACAGAGCTCTAGCCTCGCACTTCCATATCGGTTTCTCAAATGCAAGCAATGAAAAGAAAACCGATCTATTTGAATACAAAATGTCCAAGCGCTGATGTTTTCTTTGAAAAGTTATGACGAAAGTAGTGACGTCATTGAAAAATAAATGGATGATTTTAAGTGAAATTAACTTTCTGAATCAAGACAAAACACGAAATGAGAAGAATAAATGAGTGTAGCATCCTGTTCATGTAAAGATGGAATTTAGGAATAAAGTCCAATGCCCATCTAAGGAAATACACGTAACAATCCTTATAGGATGAATTAAATGACAACACAGATTACATGCACGGGGAGATTTTTTTACAACCGGCACACTGCACAAGAAACATTGTTGTGATCATGAAGACTTGCCGCAAAAGATAAGGAAACGAAAGTAGAGTTGAGTGGAAAATATACAAGGAAGATAAAGTTGAGGATTCTCTTTTCTATGACAAAGACAGGATGATCAAAAGAGTGGACCATTATTGGAATGACATTCTGTCCAGAAAGTCACCCACAGGTAGACTTAAGTATCCAGTTCTGAAGAAAGTATCATTTTGTCTCAGCCTCTTCCATGGCAATGCTGATGTTGAAAGAAATCTGGCAATTAACAAGAACTTATAGACATTTGAGAGAAGCCTCTTGTCAGATGAAGCTCTTAATGGTCTAAGGATAGCAAGGGATGCAGTATCTCTCCATGGAAGAAGAGTGGCCAATAACAAAACACATGATACACATGGTCAGAGGTGCACACAACAAATACCAACAGAAGCTTGCTGATGAAAAGTCAGAGGAGGAGACTGTTAAATTGTAAGAAAAGCAGAACAGATGGAGACTGAAGAGGCATCAAAGAAGAATGAAAAAAGAAAGAGGAAAATTGCAGAGAAAGAGAGAGAAAGATACAGAAAGGTGAAAACAGATAGAAGAGGACTTCGCCAAAGCTACAATGATGTTCGAAGATACCAGTAAGCGGCTTATAAAGGGACTTAAAACAAACGTTTCACAGAAATGTCTCTAGCGCAAGAAATGTTAGAAGTGGCGAAAAAGAACTTGAATGAAGGGAGATCTTCACTTGCAAAAATAAGGACCAGAGAAGTGAAATAGATTCAAAGGAAAAAAAGCTCACTGACTCTAAATAGCCAGGTTGTCACAGACAGTGTTGGGGTTCAATTTAGTTGCTTTCAGCAGTTTATAGTTAATTGTGCTTACTAATGTTCAACTGTTCTCTTCCTTTGCATTACTCATACATATTATAAGCTTTGCCATTTGTTTGCATGTACTAACAATGTCTAACTTGGGGTACAAAGGCTTCCCTAGACCAATGAAAACATTCTGGTATATGTATTTCTTATGCATACTGATCATGCTTCCTTTGTGTTATTCTATGTTGTTTATAACTGCTCTGTTAAAGTATAAATGTTAATTTAAAAAAAAGAATGGGTTAGAGTCAATAAATAACATAATGCATAAAAAAACCCATTCCAGGTTCACCAAAGCACAAGAACAATAGCCTGAAGTACTGTGGTCTTCTTTTTGCTGTTCAATGAGTCGTGTTTTTTACCTGATTTTTTTTAGCAACGGTAAGAAAATAGCCCTACTATCCCTACTTTACAGCTGCACAATCTCTACTTTTGCTATATTTTCTAAAGAAATTAAGACCTACTTTTGCTCTACATTTTCACGGAAGGTCACAGGTCAGCCTGATTATACATTGGGACTGCTATAATAAAGTCACTAACATCCGAGTATGGAAACTATTATATTAACCATTAAATACTTTCCATATGATTGCATTTTAACTAAAATTTGGTTTAAAAGAACAGCTCAAAACCGCTACATGACGTGACCAAATTAAACTGACTAAAATTAACCCCCAGTTAGGTGGTCGGTTATCCATCTAAAGTAAACGGCTCCGCGACACTGGTTTTGATTTATTTCGCGGAATATCGCAATTATGTCGGCCTAGTATAAAATTCATAGTCAGTGGAACACTCGTTCTTGTGACAGTGTTCTCCCTCCTTCTGCCCCTTAAGTCACTGAGTGATATTCCTGCGCAGCGTTGTTTTTCATAAATCTGCATTACATGTATATCTGCATTCCACAATATATCCATTTGAACATCTAGTTAAAACAGATTACAATATAAGTGGTACAAAGTCTCCAAGACACTATCGCAATAACAGTTCATCGACAAATTTCTGATGTATTCCATCTTGCGCGCCGCACTTCAGCGCGGACTCAAGGGAGACAGAGAGATGTGTTTGAGTGAGAGACGTTGATATTAACAACTGGCCAAATATTTTATTAGTCATAATAAAAATAAAACCAGGCGGAGTTTATCCGTTATGTCACATGTGCTCTACATGATGTCGATGATGATGATGATAATGGCGGTGATAATGATGATCATCATAAAGATGATGATGATGATGATGATGATGATGATGATGATAAAGATGATGATAAAGATGATGATGATAAAGATGATGATGATGGTCAAGATTATTATGATGATGACGATGATAATGATGATGTCGATGATGATGAAAATGGCGGTGATAATGATGATCATCATAAAGATGATGATGATGATGATGATGATGATGATGATGATGATGATGATAAAGATTATTATGATGATGACGATGATGATGATGATGATGTCGATGATGATGGTAATGATCATGATAATGAACAAGATGAACATGATGCACCATGTATTTTAAATTTAAATATGTAAAACGTGTTTTGACAAAAAAGGTTGTAACGTATTTCTAAAGTAATGATGCATACATGTTGTTGGCGTCGAGATGTCTGGTTACATGAAACGAGTCGTTAATTTGGTACTTGGATTATGTGTTAATGCTTGGATTGATGACGTGATTTTATGCTTGGATTAGTGTTTCATTTCTTTGTGAATGCCTTCTGGCGAAAACCCCATCTTCTCTCTCATATCCACAAACACGGCCTAAAATGCATTATAGCATTGAATTATATATTTTAAAGGTGGAAAACAGTTTGCTTATGTCAAATATATGTTACAATATCTGATCTCTGTTTGGGTAAAGATGACAGTTTTAGTCTAACCTAGGTCGATTTTCAACAGTATCTCATTTATTTATTTGTGTGTGTGTGTGTGTGTGTGGGGGGGGGGGGGGGGGCTGTAAAACGCGTTGATCGACACTTAAAGTGTTCATTCTTTTTAAATCTATGAATAAGAACGATTATGATTTCTGCTAAAAATAGACATCGACGTCAGAGCGTAGTTTTCTTAGTCTAAAAATGGCTAACTGTGCAACGTGGCTCAGATAGGAACTGCATGTACATTTTTGTAATGACGAGTATGTCGTTTTGGTTCACTTTTACTAGGTGTAGAGTATCAATAAACAGGATTTCGCGAGATCTTTTCTAGTAACATTTCGAATAGCTATTCTTAAGTTTGTAAAATAACGAACTAAATCGCCGTTATTTAAACCTTTATCGCCTTAACATTTTGGCTGTGCCATTTATAACAAACTCGCGTGAATTGACAAAAAAAAAATCTTATTTATTTAAGTGGTTTGAATCATTACATGCGGAAGATTAAATAACCCCCGTGGCTATAAGAATGACAGCGCAGACTAATAAAGTATGTATTGGTTATCTTAAAGGCATCTCGAAAGGAATGTGGTATCCCACTGAGCCAGGCCCCCACATGCTATGACCAGACCTGCTAATTGCTGGTCATCACTGCAGGGAGTCTTTAGCCAACATAGTACTAAACTGTCACAGTAATACCTCTGATGGGTTAATGCAAAACTAAATTACCTGCTAGTATGAATGTGAGACAGTAGGCTAGTTTTACACAAAGCCACAAACATTATTGTTAGTGATAATGTGGGTTGTTTACTATATGATCCCTTACAAATTCTTTATTGCATTAATTACTAGGTGTCAATTTTGTAACTGCAAGATTATGTATTTATTTCATAGCTAAATATTTAATTTTGAAAATACATGAGAGATACAAGTTTTAGTATTCAAAATGACTCTGAAGGACATTATTCTGACAATGAATGACTTTTTAAATTGCTTTTGTTAGAAACGTTTCGTTACATTTTACAAATCAAAATAAAATATAACTTTAAATATATATGAGAGCTAAAAGAATGAAAGAAATAACAAAATCAATATATATATATATATTGGATTGCGTAATTGGTATATTCACAACTGTTTCCTTTATAAACTGTGAATGAATATGTTCAACCCCCAGATATAGCATACATACACTTGGATCTTGAACAATACCTGTGTGACAGACACATCGTTACAGACTGTGGCAGCCTGGCTTATCAGAAAACAGATGCCCTCACATGCTGGGTGGGGCAATAAATGGGGGAGGGGGGGGGGGTCACTTATATAAGGCTTTTGAGATGCCTTTAAGTGCAATTTAGATGTAATTAATTTTAAAATTACTTCTATTCGTTGGAGTGTATTATGTTAGTCGAAAGAGGAGCTTCATCTGAGACAATTACCCGAGAAATTATATTAGCCAATCAGAAATAACCAGTGTGTTATGAATGCTAGGTTATTATTTATGACATTGTACATTATATCTTATTTTAAAATAGTTTTTTCTAAAGGTTGCCGTTGCCCTTGAATTTTTTCCCTATTTTAATTTTTGTTGTATTTTATTTATATTTAAATTATTACATTTATTACTGTTTCCAATAACCGAGAGAATAATTGTTTTAATGCAGTAGAATTCAAAGTCTAGAAAGGTACTTTTTATACGCCCGTAATGAAGCAATCAAGCTTTTTAATTAAGCATGCATTTGAATGGTCAACAACCCAGTCTGTTTGACACATAATCGTAGATTTCGTCATTCATAATACCAACAAACAACAACAAGAAAATTAACCTCTTGAAAACTCCGTCGAAAATAGTATGACCGTCAGAAAGACAACAAGACAACATCCTAATTTAAAGGAGATGAAGGAATCTGTCTTGTCTCGTCTCGTCTCGTCTCGTCTTGTCTCGTCTCGTCTCGTCTCGTCTTGTCTGTCAATCATTGGTTCACACTAGCAATAAGCAATATTTCTATAATAGCAGTAATACAATGCTTTCATTTTAAATTATGACATGTTCCATTTATGATGATACAGCATCTTAAATATATGTAAATTATGTAAAATATTACAGATCACAGTATTCTGCACTATCTCTACCATAATAGCGCTGGAAGCAATGTGGTATTCACTGTTTCGGCAAGATGCAAGATAAAATGTTCCTTTTCAAACTGTATATACAACTCCAGTGCCAATGCAGTAGAATTAAGCAGAAGATACAGGGTCGAGAACCAAGTCTGGTTGACAACCTTTACTGCGGGAATATATGTTACTTTCGCCGTATGCTGGTTACGTTTGGCTTTTGTGTTCTTGCATGCTCTGGATGGAGATTTATTTATGAATTCAAATTAATTTATAAAGTAGAAGTGAGGCGGGGACTTCTTACTTACATGTGATAAAAAAGGTCCATACTGTCGAATACTATCTTCAGCTTGTTAGATCGGTGGCACCCTGCGTAAAAAACAGTCTTTTAACAGAGATTCAAACATGTGTTGTTGTTTTTTTATCTTTGATTGTTATATGTTTTATCAATAGTTTTTTTACAATTAATAAGAAATGTGAAAAAATATAACAACGATAAATTGTTTTATTTTTATCATAGGTATAAAAAATTTTATGCTGACAGCGATTTCATAGAAAATACGTCTGCACGGTCTTGGCGTGTTTGTTACCACAGCAAAACTTGATATTCAGAAGTAAGAAATGTAAAGACTTCAGCCAATACGTTATGCGATAACAAATGCATTCTTAAGTTAACCGCCTTGGCCAGCGGACACAACAGAACAAGAATTTTATTGGTTGAATTGCAAGGTAGAAACTGACCACAAAAATTTGCAATTTGCGTATTAGAGATAGATGGCGAATCAAGCGGTTATTGAATTCGTTTTTATATATTTATTTTACACTTTTCTTTTTATGGAGTTGCAAAATCGTTTCCAATCATGTTGCGGGTGGAAGGGCGGAGTTGAGTGGGGAGCGGATGTTTTTTTTTGTGTTCATTTCATTTTTAAAATGTACACAAATGTCTTCCAAAAACATGGGAAAATATGTTTACAAATGAACACTTTAATATGTTTGCCAATTACTTTTTGCGAAAATTACTACTTAAACGTCCCGTGCAGTAACCATTGTATATTAAACGAAACCTGAAAAGTTTAAGTGGTAAACGACGAATAAAACGTTACAGTTCTATACCTATTCATCCGCCTAATACATCCAAAGTGTGTTCGTCCCGAGGTCCGACTTATCAGAGAATACCACATACCACATAAGTGACGCTACAGTAAAAAGTTACTGAACCAATTTAGCAATTAAACCACCAGGGTAAGATATTTATGGCAGATTTAATCTTTTTATATTTTCATGCTTTGGGGGACAATGTGTACGCAACTGCGTAGTCTGCGTACAGCTTTACACCTGCCAGGGTTTGTAATTATCTATCACAATATTTAGCAGAAACAAAATATGTGCAAGAATAAAGGTAACTGTTCATAATGTTCATATTTTATAGCCTATATGTCTTTGTGTGTTTGTGTATAATTCAGTAAATCTCGAAAAAATAGAAGAAATTTGTAAAAACAACAACACACAACAACAACTGATTTTGTTTAACTTTCTGGTAGCCATTTGCATTTACAGTCAGTTTTTGTATATACAAAAGACAGACACAGCCATGGGTTAGGACGCATATCTGCGCTTACTGGTAGCGGCCTATCGCCAGTGAGGCAGAGAACCTCAAATGAAAGTATTTTGTCCTGATCGGAATTCAAACCCACGCAGTGAGTGTCTGTGATGTAACTTAAAATCGGCGAACCTAACCGCTTTACCACAGACGCCCATGCAGATAAAGTTTTTATCTTGATGAATAAGCTATCCCTTGTACAACTTACAGTTGTACAAAAAAATGCTGCTTAAAATTAACATTTTCCCCCTATTTTTTTATCTAAAATTTAATTTCTCTTTATTTGAAGACCTCTCCTATGATGTTTTTCCGTCAAGACCGCGACTAGAGTCAACGCGATAAAGGACTAAATATATACAAGCCAGCGAGTTTAATAAATTTGCAATATAAATTGTAAGACAGTAGAAGTCGTGAAATAAACCACTCTTCATGCACATTCATTCTAAAACTATAAATAAGCATGACTGTGATTTCTGCCAAAAATAGGCATCGATGTCAGGACGCACTACCCGAATGACAATATACAGTTACGAGTCACGTGGTTTTCTCAGTTTAAAAATAGTTGTGCAGCGTGGCGTAGATATTAAATATCTATTTTTAAAGACGAGTAATGTGTAATGCTTCACTTTTTACAGGACATCAATAAGCAGCATTTTGCTAGATCTTTTCATTCAACAATAATTTATTTGGTTCTTTGAGAGAGAAAAATATGCCGGATTTTACATTTAATTAGTCATTTAAATGTATCGTTCCATTTTTTTCGTCAAAATTGTCAAATCATGTCCTACTCATAGTTGGATGACAGTTTCGTAATGTAAATTAGGCAATACATTTTATTATAAACGTGAAACCTCAATTAGAAATGACATTAGGTAATGGGAATGCACTTCAAAGTAGATAGTCATAAATAGTCAGGTGTATATGTAATGGGCATGCTGCAGCACACGTAGCTGGGATTATTTTGCAATGATAAGTGTAGAGTTATGCATCACTGTTCACACAGATCTACGGTACAAATAAAGAGCATTTTGCAGGACTTTTTCAGGTAACAATGATTTATTTTGTTATCTGAGAAAAAAATATTTGGTCCAAACTGTCGAATACTACCTGGTAGTCTCTCATGCAACCAAATAAAATATTGTTACCTGTAAAGATCCCACGAAATGCGGTTCATTGATGCCGTACATGCATACGAAAAGCATAACGGCAAACTCGCATTTCAAAAATATATTTTCTATCGGAGCCACGCTGCACAGTTAGCTTTTTTTAACTAAACAAAAACACACACACGTGATTACCGACTCTTGAGTTCACATTACATGATCATACGGGTAATCAGCTCTGAGGTCGGTATCTTTTTAACCGAAATCCCTATCGTTCTTTTTTTTTTTTTTATAGAATTCGGAAATAATGGACATTAATGAGGCAAACTTCACTATTTGTACTGTTCACCTATTTCGATGTTATAAACAGCCCGTACTGAAACTAAAGTGTTGATTTTTGCAGCAACCAAGCACAATTGCCCAGAAAATGGGTAAGATGTTGAAAAATACATATATTAGATGCAGGCAAACTGTTGGATTCTACCTTTAAAGCTAATTTGTTATATGCACATGCAATAACAAAAAAAACTTACTTTAAACGACAGACCTTTGTTATACTGCAACTAATTGTGGATTATAAGATGATTATCTGAAAACTACTTTACGTGTAAACATGATATCCTTACAAAGATTGCGGTGCCGTCAGTTTGGGAAATTTGAGGGAAAATACGCAAAGATTATACGTCATCAATGAACAGTACTCAATCGGAGCTCATCGGGTATTTCCGTCCTCGGGGACAATCATCTCTCGGATGAATCTGGTGCAACGATACTTACAGAAATCGCGATCGTTTTGTTCGCCGGAAGTCGGAATAAGATGCTTAAAATGTAGTTCGCACAAAACATAAAAAAATGGCGTCGTTTGACCGCTGTGTCTTTGCTGTGCCGAATAAATTAAACTTGGATGATTTAAATTTGAAGCAGCCACAAAGTGAAGTTTACAGGCATCATACTATAGTGAGCTGTCATCGGAGCTGCCATCTTTGTTTTGACGTCTGTCACAAAAGAAGTCCCTTTTAGGGAAATGGCCGAGGTAATCCGATTACCTTCATACATCCGAGAAAAGATTCGTGAATTATCCGGGGTGTTCCAATTAGAACAGTACCGTGATAAGCTCGATAGTGACGCAATAAGTCAAGTGCACATAAATGTCAACATTTATTGTGTGCAAATAGCATATTGTTGGAGGTTCGTGTAGATAGTGCAAGTGTTTACATTAAACATATTTTTTTGCTTTTGGTTTGAAATCTTCAGATTACTTGAATAATTTAGCGACTTCGGATTTTTCTTGCATTTTTTACAAGACATATATCTACGCAAATGTACACCAAATGTTGGCCGAGCAGTAAGAGTCGTCCACCTGTAAGTCATCAGTCCCTCACAGCGTTTGTTCGAGTCCTGGTCTGGGAAAGTATTTTTAGCTGCCCCACAGTGCGAAAATTGTTTTTACCCAGACATATGTCAAATGAAAAACAAGACAATTTGAAACCGTAATACTGCATAATTTGTGCAGTGATTTTGCAATGTAGAAAATGTTGGGTTTTTTTTGTGTACTCCGGAAACAAAGCAGAATGTATAATTCCCAATTTAACCCAGAATCAAACTAAATAACTTTCTTGCATAAAAACAACAAAGTCAAGCTGAGACATTGTAAACATAACTAATTGTAGATGACTGACAAGCAACCAGTAAAAACTATTTCAAGAAATTTATTATTTCCTCTTACTGCTCAGCCCGTCACCGGAGGGTTTAATGTGGGCAAACCTTCCGCTTGACCTGTGGTGCGTTGGTAGTTCTATCCAGACATGTATCTCGGGTCTTCCTCCACCCAAATAGTTTTAAGTCGCTTGTCTTCCTCATCCCAAATAGTTTTAAGTCGCTTGTCTTCCTCCACCCCAATAGTTTAAAGTCGCTTGTCTTCCTCCACCCAAATAGTTTAAAGTCGCTTGTCTTCCTCCACCCAAATAGTTTAAAGTCGCTTGTCTTCCTCCACCCAAATAGTTTTAGGTCGCTTGTCTTCCTCCACCCAAATAGTTTTAAGTCGCTTGTCTTCCTCCACCCAAATAGTTTAAAGTCGCTTGTCTTCCTCCACCCAAATAGTATTAAGTCGCTTGTCTTCCTCCTCCCAAATAGTTTTAAGTCGCTTGTCTTCCTCCACCCAAATAGTTTTAAGTCGCTTGTCTTCCTCCACCCAAATAGTTTTAAGTCGCTTGTCTTCCTCCACCCAAATAGTTTTAAGTCGCTTTAAGACCATAATTGTTTGGCTGCGATGTATTGAAAAAAAAAGAAAAGTAATAATGACAAGTCTAGAATCTATGGTGGTCGTTGAGAAAGAAAGGAGACGCCTATAATGGAAAGAAATACCACCCTACTATCAGGTGTAAACGGCAGAGTAACTCCAACGTGGGTGTGTGTCTTTGCATAATGCGTTAATCATACATAGACGACACCAACATAAGTAAATTTTATAACACCCACTAATTCGCCCGAGTATACGAGTGTACGCTTGAGAGCAAGAGTAATTTAAATTATTGCGGTATTCAAGCATTCAAGTATCATTTTACTAAAAACTACTTATTTTAAATTGTTAAATTATTTAAATAAGTCGACGCTTCTTGCAATGAAAACCTTGTACCCTAAATAAAGGTGGTACCCGACAGTTTGCATGTATAAAATACATGTGTGTGTGTGTGTGTGTGTGTGTGTGAGTGTGTGTGTGTGTGTGAGTGTGTGTGTGTGTGTGTGTGTGTGTGTGTGTGTGTGTGAGTGTGTGTGTGTGAGTGTGTGTGTGTGTGTCACGTGGTTGTCTTAGAGCTTGTTATACTCGTGGAAGAAAAACACGTAAAGAGTCAACCGGCCGCAAATAGCTCAATTGGTAGAGCGTCTGCTTGCGGATCGCGGGGTCTCGGGTTCAAACCCCGACCGGTCAAACCAAAGACTTTAAAGCTGGTAGTGGTGGCTTCCCTCCTAGCGCTCGGGGCTAAGGGGACAGCATTACGTCTGACTCGTCGGTGTCAGTATAATGGACCGGCCGGGTTCAGTCCCTGGGCACCTCATAAGTGCCCCTTTGCTATGATGATAGAAATGTCGCTGCACTGTATCGGCAAAACTGCCGGCAAATCCCATCCCATCCCATAAAGAGTGATTAGTTCTGTCTAACAATTTAGTTAGTGTTCAAAATCGTTATACTTAACCAAAGTGCGGGTTTATACAAAAATTATCCCCAAAGCAGTGGTTCGGTATTGCTTTGTGCATTTGATGTAGGCAAACTTGTCAGATAACACCTTTAATACCCAAAGAAAATAGTTCGCTACATTCACCTGTGTTAAATAAAGTCAGAAAACAATTTAATAAAACGTGTTGTTTTTAGGTCGAAAGAAATCAGGCGTCGCAACCATTTTCAACTGTTTTAACTGCAGCTCAACTTAGTCTATATTTTTCTAACTGCGCATACGCAATTTCACATGATATGTATACGTCAATAATAGACACTACCCTGATTGCCTAAGGCAACTAGTTAAATAAATATACTGAAGAATAAAAGGTTCAGCACGTTGAGAGAGGATTGACTCCTAGGGAATTTTGTGACCCGCGGAGGATCGTCCGGATTGCTGTGCACATAGTGCTCGGGATTTTCGTGAAAGTTACGTTTCACGCTGACATAATGGTGTAGTTTAAAAAAGGGGGGAAATCATGTTGTCAATGGATAGGCACAATTGGTCAATACGGAAACGTTTTAGTCACATTGATTTATAGACGAAAACCAAAGTCGTAAAAAACTTGCTAAACTTTTTTCCTTCAGTATATGAGGTGCACACAGCGTGAATCTGTGTGATATACCTATAGAAGACGATTGCAAAACATGCACATTAGTAATTGTGATCACATACAAGTACACAAACACGCCAGAGGATGGTAAAAACAAAACAAAAAAGTCAACCAACGTGATCGCTGTAAGCTACTCAAATAATGGTGCAGTGGCTAATATGTTGTTTGCGTAATTAGCTATGTTGATTGCCACGTTCTATCGGGTTTATGTCACTTTTAATCTGATGAAACATGTGGGTGGGAATTGTTGTTACGTTGTTGTTTAGGAGATATCTCATATCGGTCTGTCTATATCGGTACGGTCGACACCACCCAGTCATGGAGTAGTGTTTATTGGGTTTGGTAGAGAAGGGCGAAATAGGTTACGCCTAAGTACCATGTCTAAGGAATAATAATGTACTTTTTAAAGGTGATAACCGATAGTTGGCGTATCTCAAACGCAATAAACATCAGTTAACAAAACACCCCTGTTTGAGCGTTTTGTGGCATATCCCCCCCCCCCCCCCCCCTTCTCCCACCTCATCATGCTTTAGTCTAAATAAAGGTGAGTTTGAACACTATCTTAATTGTTAAACAGTATAAATCGTGAAAAATTCGCTAAAGATTTGAGAGAAAATAACCGAGTATTCCGCTTTCAATACTGTAGCTTGTAGCTATTTAGTGTATCTGACATGAATAACTTTGTATATAACAGACTGGGCAATGTTAGTTTGAAGATACGGAAGAGTGATTACGTGCGAATTCTGTGTGATTTGTTATTCTATCATGCCACAACGAGCGACCCTTTCTCGAATTTGTTTGTTTTACAGTTATATTCATATGTTCTTTTAATGGGGATGCTCCTTTGACTGAAGGCGTGAGAGATTTATACAAATAATTGAATGATATCAAAAATATTGTATTTATTGTATTTGAGAAGGATTGGCAAATGTCTTGTTGGTTGATCTGAAGTGTGTTTATTTTATGGGGGCGATAATATTCAGCCAATAACAGGAAATCGCAACTGTTCTGTAAGACCCTTTCTGGAGAAAAGAACCGAGTATTCCACTTGTAATTATTAAAAAGATAGTAGGCATTAATATGAAATCGCAGCCGTTAAATGTTAAATTGTATCCATAAGTATCAGTAGTTTAAAGCGGTAGCATGAGCACGTTTAAGTTTTTGTTTTGTGATACATCGCAGCGACCAGTTATGATCATTATAGCGACGTCCAGCTGTTTTTATGGAGTAAGACCCCAGACAAAAATGTCTGGGTACATGTAAAACCACTGGCGCACTGCAAGACAGCTGGAAGACCTTCACACATTAAGGCCTTCGCCCCTTACGGGACTCGCACCCACGCGGTGGGAGGCTTAGCAGTCAGACGCGTCACAAATCGGCAGCTCTGCCATCATGCCACTGGCGCCCCTGCATGTTTAAGTTCAGAACACCAATAATATGGCAGATGATGTTAAACTTGGCTTTGGGAAGCTTATTTATGATGGCCGTGTTTAAGATATCAGGAGTAAGATTTTTAATTGTGTGTTTTCTTTTTATTCATTTCGGAAGTAAGCAAAATAAAGGTTATTGACGACGTGCTGAAGCGCGACGCCTATATATGGAATGCTCACTGAAATTTGCACATGGAGAAAATCTGTTTAGCGGAGTTTGTTACCTTGATGAAATAAAGATCCTAGTTCGGTAAACGGCGTTCTATTTTATATTTGTTTGTTTTTATGTTTAGTTGTGTGTGTCCGTAACTTTCATTCAAACATGGCAGAAAACGAGATAGTTTGGGTTTTCGGCTTCGCGCGTGGGAGCGGCGCCTCTTACGATGTGTATTTTTCATAGGGACGAAATAGAAGGAAATCGCAGCTGGTCCATGAAACCGCTTTCAGAGAAAAGAACCGGATATTCCAGTTTTTCACACTGTACCTTGCAATAATAAATTGTAGCTTGCAATTATGAAAAGGTAGCGGACATTGATAGGAATTCGCTGCTTGCTTAGCGAGGCCTTGTTTAAGAAAAGAAACTGAGTTTGCCGTTTTGTTATTTTTTTTCTAAACCTTTAATAACTAACGAAAGTAGATAGGAATGCTTTTCGGTACGTCCTTTGATGTTCGGATTGCATGTTAACGAATTGAGATTATCAATTGGGAACGAAACAGTTCATAGCCAGAATAAGCTTGTCCTGAAAGATCCATTGAGTATGCTTAGTAAAGTCTGACCTTAGATCCTTTTTTATGCAACATTTAAAGATACTTGCAATATACATAAACGATTTTTGTAAGATCCGCTCAAATCTAAAAATAGCATTTCCGGTACCGCCGGCGTGCGGAAATGCTTTTATACATCTCAGAAGTGTTTGTGGTCAAGAGATATGTTTTTGTACTCTGGATCGGTGGGTTTCAAATTCAGACCCTAGCCCTGTCTAGAGAAGTTTTCAAAAGATGTATTCGAGATTTGGATTTACTTGCATAAGAGAAAGGTGCAACACACCAAGAAAGCATTTATAACATGGTTGAAGTGTTCTTGATCAGAGGTTAAGGTAATGGACTCGGGATAGGAGGGTTCTGAGTTCAAACTCTAAACCTGATATGGTTCCTTGCCCAAGACTTTTCTTACAAAAATATTTTACAAAAGACAGAATATGTTAAGACTAATTTTGGCTTCCTTACACCCAGATTTACTAATAAGAATATATGACAAAGTCCTATGAGCATTGCAACATATACCAAACTCCGAAAAGGCACAGAACAAAGGTATTTCACATGCAAGCCAAGCGAAAAGTCATTTAACGAAAAGAGCAAACCCGACAGTTACCGCCTTGGAACGGTCAGTCGGCAAGATGGACCGACTGGGGTGCTTAAACCGGTTTTTTCAGAGCTCTAACCTCGCACTTCTTGACGTGTTTCTCAAATGCAAGCAATGAAAAGAAAAACCGATCTATTTGAATACAAAATGTCCAAGCGCTGATATTTTCTATAAGTTATGACGAAAGTAATGACGTCATTAAAAATAATGTCCACATAGTGTTTAGAAAATAATATGGTATTATTTCAAATTGGACAACTACACAAAAATGGTTAACTATAAATAAAAATAACTTTCTGAATCATGAACAAACATGACCAGAGACGAACAAATGGTTGTAGCATCCTGTTCATGTGAAGATGGAATTGAAGAACCAAAGTCCAATGTCCATCAAAGTAAACAGACGTAACAATCCTTAAAAGATGAATTAAATGACAACATAGATTACATGCACTGGGAGATTTTTAAGACCGCCACACTGCACAAGTAACATTTTTTGTGATTATGAATAAGAATATATGACAAATGCAAGCAATGAAAAGAAAAACGATCTTTTTAAATACAAAATGTCCAAGCGCTGATATTTTCTATAAGTTATGACAAAAGTAGTGACGTCATTTTAAATTGCACTATCCATCAATGATACTGTCAAGATATTGCTTTTCATAATAAGTTATTTGATATTTTGTAGTATTTCGGTCCTATATTGACTGAAATGAAACCTTTCACTTGATAGCAACTTTTGTCGAGTTGTATTTTAATGTCAGATCTGGAGATTTATAGTATACTGAACATTTTCTAATATAAACCAAAACCTTTCAAATATGTCTTTGTTACTTGTTCCCATATTGCTTTACCTGTTCCAGTTTTTACGTTGCCTTTGATGCTTCGCATCAATGACTTGTTGATTTCAGTCCAATTGACATTTGGAATCGTTTGGCGGTTTTGATTCAGTTAGGTCTTATAGTTAGCGAAGTTTGTTTAGAGGTATATTGGAATGTAATGGGAGATGACCACTTTACCAGAACTTACAACATTTTATCGAGTGGTTATGTGTCCTGCGTTAGAGTCAACAAGGTTATGGTCACTAATGGTGCTGCTTGGAACGAAGGTGCAGGTATTATCATTGGCGCCGATTTTGAGAGCGGTGCCTCTTATGGAATGCATTTTTAATGGGGACGATGGTGTAGCCGTCAATAACACGATGTCGCAATCGGAACAACTCGGATAATTTACGAACCATTTCTCGGATGTATGTAGGTAGTCGGATCACCTCGGCCATTTCCCTAAATGGGACTTCTTTTGTGACAGAAGGTCAAAACAAAGATGACAGCTCACTATAGTACGATGCCAGTTAAACTTTAATTTGTGGCTGCTTCAAAGTTAAATAATCCAAGTTTAATTTACCCAGCGCAGCAAACAAAACAGCTGTCCAACGCGGCAATTGTTTATGTTTTGTGCGAACTACATTTTAGGCATATTCTTCCGACTTCCGGCGAACAAAACGATCGTGATTTATGTACGTATCATTACAGCAGATACATCCGAGGGATGATTGTCCCATGGACGGAATTACCCGAGGAGTTCCGATTGACGATGTCGGAGGTGTTCCGTGAGACACTTTTCAGAGAAAAGAACCAAGTGTTCCGATTGTTTAACAGGGTAGCTTGCAACAATAAAGTGTAGCTTGCAATTATGAACAGTAGCATAAAAACTTAGCCGTTTGGCGAAAGTTTTGATCAACAAAAGAAACCGAGTATACAATGATTAGAAATGCAGCTTGTTAATTAGTCTGTATGCGGAAGGCAGCCAATTTGTATCAATAAAATATGTTAGGAATCTGCTGTTCTGAATATGCGATGGAGGGACCTCGGTAGTATAACTAGTATTTATGTCGTCTGCTATCATTACTGTACTCATGGATCAGTTGTGTGTAATGATGACATAATAATGATGAATTTCACTCAGAGATTCCTCCTAGCTTTTTATCTACTGTACATACTGTACATATGTTGATAATTTACACCCCAGTCAGCCGTTTTGCCGACTGACCGTTCCAAGGCGGTAACTGATGTTTTTTTCTTTTTGTGTGTTATGTCTCGTTTCTGTGTTTTTGTCACATTTACCATGCTTGCCTTTGTCTACAGGTAGATACAATTTAAATATATGTGGAAATTTTAATAGGACCTTTTCTTATTTACCTACATATACACAAAGAAAATATATAAGGGAAGTAATTGCCAAATTAATTCATTGCCACTGATCCTTCCATTGCCAATTCTGTTAGTTTGTGTGACACATTATCATACCGCATTGTGTGTAACAATAGCAGTTTCCTGCTTCCCAACATCTTAGCGGCCCGATGTTATTAATTTTGTTGCCACACGCGTTCACTGCTTAGAAATTATTGTTACTTGCCGACAGAAAGTGTTTCGGCCTGAGAGCTTGTATTTCGTAGTATTTCGTAGTATTTCGTAGTATTTCGTAATATTTCGTAGTTTGGCAATTCGTTTGTTATGTAGAGTTTCTGAGAGACTAAATGCTGAAGACACATCACTCTGATATTTCCTCAGAGTTCATGACGCGAACAATCAAGGGCGACGTAAAAACTAGAACAGGTAAACAGGTTAAAGAAATATTGGAGCAAGTAAGAAGACTTTTTTGAAAAGTTATGTTATTTATTTGTTATAGCGTAAATCTGAGAGAAGAAAAATCCTGTTTTTCACTGTTTTGGGTTGTGTCGGCAAACACTCAACCACGTCGGTAAAGGGTTAACCCAAGAGCAAGGGTATTGGAAGCGCATATATGCACTACACTATACTTTTCCCTATTTACTTTTCTGAGCTAGTAAGCTCTCCAGAATGACCCTGCAGACAACAATCTGAGTCAGTCAAATACTTTTGACGCCATTAAGTAAATCTGAAAGAAGAAATAATCTGTCCCTTACTGGGATCGAACCTAGGACCTTAGTGCTGTAAGCGG
The DNA here is from genome assembly GCA_007844125.1 of Sinonovacula constricta. Lineage (NCBI taxonomy): Eukaryota > Metazoa > Mollusca > Bivalvia > Cardiida > Solecurtidae > Sinonovacula > Sinonovacula constricta. Next base: position 25,437,787 of record CM017572.1, read on the forward strand.
ACACTCAGCACACGAAGAACAAAAGTATACTGTTTCCTAAAATGAACACACTTCAAACATTTAAAGTGGAATAGATAAAGACAAAAAGAGAAACAGTAAACGTAACGACCTGACATGACATTGATCCCGATGGAAATAATTTTGTTACAAAGTTATTACGTTATTATTTGCTTATTCAGTTAATAATTACATTGAACTGACATTAAAATATAACTTAACAAAAGTTGCTGTCAGTTGAAAGGTAGTATGCCATTCAATATAAGATCGAAATACTACAAAATATCAAATAACTTACCATGAAAAGCAAGTTTTCAATACTATCCACGATATTATTACTAAAACATTACTAAATAAGACTGCTATTTAGTACATATGGGGGTAAGGAAGTGATCACGAAAGTAATAATTAGTCTGAACATATTTTGTATTTGCAAAATGTTCGTTAAAATAAAGAATTGGGCAAAGGCTAAAATCTCATATCGAGTCTTGGGTTTGAGGTTTGATCCCGAGTCCATAACTTTAACCTTTTGACCAAGAATACTTCAAGCATGTTATAAATGCTTTCTTCGTATGTTGGACGTTTCTTAATGATAATCCCAATCGTGTAAGATCTGCTTAAAATTTTACTGGCCTTTGGTTTGAATTTTGAACCCTCCGATCTCAATTCCATGACCGAAACCGCTTCCCAAGAACAATTTACGCATATTACAAGATATTATGGGCTACGAACTGTTTCGTTGCTTATAGATAATCTCACTTTGGTTAACATGCAGTCTGAACATCAAAAGACGCAGCTTGAAGCATTCCTAGCTTCTTACGTTAGTATGAATATGTAAAGGCATACCGAGACCCATGTACAATAAAGTTCAAAGTGTAGACATTTTGATAAGAAAGTCTCGTTGTCGCGCTCCGGAATAAGAGATGTTTCATACAAGCAGCTTTTAGCAAGGTCTTTCAAGTAAACTTTTTTGCATTTTTCGTCAATGTTACTGGTTCAAAAAGGTCGGATACCACATCTATACCTCTGTCGAGTTTATTTATATTTGAATATATATTGGAATAGTTTGAAGCCTGTCAAATGTCCGTGCGTTACAATTCGTAAGCTTTTATTCTTTGGACTGTGATCACGTGTTTCTGTCATTAACGTCCAAGGAACACCGTAGTATAACATCTTACGACAATTTAGGTATACACTGCACTTAGTTACAACCGTAATTAAGCTGTTATGTACAGGATAGATCTATCTATCCGACTTAGAAGTCCACGCCTCACTTTTACCTGTTCTACCTGTTCTACCAAAATGGCTTGTAATCCGCCCCATTAAACTATCAATCATACTGTCAACCGTCTTGACGTGTTCAAACGTGTCGTTACAAGGGGAGAAGAATAACATTGGCACGCTGACATATCGTTGCAACATTGCTACATTAAAGGTGATATTTAACACTTTGCCTATATTAAATGATGGAACAATTATCAGGTGCGTAGCTGCCTGTACGCAAAATACGCAGCTGCGTACACATTGTCAATAATGAATGAAAAAAAAACAACAACAACAATTAAACATGTTATAGAAGTTTTACGCTACGATGGCGATGTGTAAATTAATTGAAATTAAATAGTGACGCCATTTGCACCGAGGAAAATATGTAATATTGCTAAACGGATTTAGTAACTTTTCTGTAGCTCCCCTGGCAGAGAACAAGTTTACTACTGTTATATTTTAAATCAGAACTTAACCGCCCCTGACCCCCCCCCCCCCGACCTCTAGCGGCCATGCGTACACATCATATCACGCCTAGCTACGCCCCTGAATATTGCTACTGTTTTGGGGAATTTGAGCAACATTTCTGAATAAACTCATGCTAAAGCTTAAGTAAAGACGATTTTCAACATTTCATTCTTCTCAAATCTATAAACAAGTACTTAAGTTTTAAAATTGGAAATTGATGTCTGCTCCGATAAGCGGGATTATGCTTCAACATGATCTTAAAAATAAGTGGGCACGTGGTTTTCTTAGTTCAAATAAAGCTAACTGTGCAGCGTGGTTCACATAGGAAATGCGTGTATGTAATGTCAAGCGGGTTGTCATTCTTCACTTTTCACATAGATGTAGAACATCAACAAATAGAACTTCATTGGATCTTCTGAGGCAGAGATTAAGTATTCAGTTGTTTTGGGGGTAACTTGGTCGCAACCGTCAGATTCCACCTTTAATGGCAGTGTTTATCAACAATGCCACGTCACTGATATTGTGTACTTGCCAGGTTTCACTTGTAACCATAAACTATCATGACATCTTTCAGTTGTTTGCCACAACACAATCTTCGCCCAGGATCGTAGGTACAACATGTTAAATTCCATCTCAATGACTGTGATGTTTAAAGTTTCTAAACATATAAATGACGTGCATTACAGAAAATATATCCGTATTCATTATTTATTAACTCTATTTATTTATTTATTAACTTAACAGTAGTTTGAAGTTAAAATAAAAGAATAAATAAATGCATGCATTTGCCTTGTGTGTGTGTATGTGTGTGTGTGTGTGTGTGTGTGTGTGTGTGTGTGTGCGGGGGAGTGGGGGGTGGGGGGGGGCGGGGGGAGTGGTGTGTGGGGTTACTGTTAGGACGTCTTTGTACATAGTAACGCATAAAGAACAAAAATCCAAAAGAAACCCGAAGTGCGATTTCCTTATTATGTTTACAAGTTTAAACATGCTAATCGACAGTTTGAACCATTTTTTTCTCACGTGCAAGTAAATTACTATCACATGAAAAGATCTCGCAAAAGGCTCTTCTTTCCTTCGGCCATGTGAAAAGTAAAACCCAGTTCTCATTTCAAAAATGTATTTCCTATCCGAGCTACGCTGCACAGTTAGCTAATATAGACTGACAACACCACGTGACCACTTACTTTTAAGATCACGCTAAATTATCATCCAGGTAGTCAGCTCAGACGTCAATGTCTATTTTAGCTGTAATCCCCACTGGGATTATTCCTACATTTGAAAATAATTGCCATTTACATCGATAGATTTATCGATTTGTACATTCTATCAGTTGAGGTTATGTTATAACCAACCTTTCCTAAACACTAAACTAGTAGTTCATGAAAATTTTGCGAAACATATCTAGAACATGGTTAAGATGTTGTTGCATTTATAAGAACTGTTGGATTCAACCTTCAGTGGTTAAATTTACACCCTGAATCTTGCGGTCACGTGTAGGAGTAACATAATGAGCGCGATTTATGCATGAACATCAATCACTGCCACGTGGCCTTAGTGTTGAAACATTTGGTCACAATCAAAATCTTGTTTGTGTTTTTACATTCCGTTTTTTTTACGGAAGGATTACGGAAAATGTTGGATGTTGCGAATGATTTTACTTCCACTGTCGACTTTCGGTTTGTCATAAAAAATTGATGTAAAAAATCTTCTTTTTTATAATCATATTTTTATTGAAAATTGGAAACGGTAGAATAATGTCCCCTTATACAACTAATGGAATATATATTTCAGACCGATAGAAGAGTATCGATACCATTGTTTAAAATATCATTTACACATCTGTGGACAAACAAAAAGATCTTCGAGATTGTTAACTCTGTTAGCAATGACATTTTAGCAAGAATATTTTTATATAAACTGCATAATGTAACTGCAGATTAACTAGTGTTGGAATGTACACAAAAATAGACCAAACTAATTATGTAAACTATGAAGGCTTGTAAAACCTCTTTTTTTTTCGGAAATGGCAATAACAGCATATGTACTTTAATTTGGGGAAGTTTTAAATTGTATATCCTATAAGAACCGTACTCTAAACGCATTCAATGCTAGTTTTTATGGTACCCAGATACACGACGGGCTGAATACAAAAGCAAATATAGTCTAACAAGTCAAATAAAAGTTTGAAAGTTTAATCTCGAGTCATGGCCGAATGAAAAAACTGTTATGTGTGGAGGTTTTTTTCAGCTTATTTGCGATGCGAGGTGGTTCTAGCCAGACGTGTCTGGGGTCTTCCTTCACCAATTATTAGCTGCACGTCGCAAATAAGAATATATGATCATAATTGTGTCGGGCGGTGTAAAAACAACATTTTGTACTAGGTAGGCACAAATTTAATAGTTTAATTTAACAATAGTATTAACAGCTAACGAGAACAATACAAGGGAAAGAAATTCACCTTGTCTTACTCCCTGAAAGACTTACAAACAATCTGAGTGATTTTGAATAGGAGCAGTACATAATTTTGCGTTGCCACACCTGTTATAAATAATGTTGAAGCATTTACCATTATTGTTACTCGAAATTTGTGGAAAGAAGATTCACCGATTGCGTTAACATAATCAATAAATAAACAAATTTGTTTAGCCTTCGACAAAATAAAATTAATCTGTTTAAGTGAAAATCTATTATCGGCGGCTTTGCATTATTTGTTAATTTGAACATTTACATAGGAATGGCGGCTGCTGCTGCCGATGATGATGATGATGGCGATGACAAGGTATATACGACAAATTTTGTGACTTTTTTATGTCTTTGGCAGTATCCGTTAAAATTACACGGTGATTTTTTCAATGTGTAGTTCTTACAATGCTTGTTTTGTGATCAATTGCGATGCAAAAATCAGTGTGTTACCTGAGAGGGGCATAGACATGAGGTATCATTTTATTTTCGGGGGTGATATTTGCGATCGACAAAATTTCAGATTCAGATAAAACTTTGAAAATACTGAAATAACTTGCAGAAAATAAAAAGAAAACTGTTTCATGACATATTAAAATGATACTATATATTGTTACGAATGAGGCTATGTTTGTAAGCACAACATTGTTAGATTAATTAAGCCAGAGCAAAAACAATCGCGCTCTGTAAAACTTTCAAACACACTTGCACTCTGGAACAAGCAAAGTTAAGCAATAAAGACAAGTATCGTGTCGACAAAGGCATGTTCATAGTATTTGGTAAATCTGTAGGTTCTCGTATTGTCATATAGACAATATTTTGAAATATGGTTTTTAACTTAATCAGTAAGTACAAACACATAAAGTGTTTACACTGCTTACTAACGTAGCGAATGTTTGTACATAAAAGTGGCTTTATTTGTTTATAAACAATTTATATTATAATTACCAAAACACGACCCCATTACAGTAATCTTCCTTGCTAGACAAATCAAATTAAAAAACAATACAACATAAAAAATTAAATTAAATGTATTTGACAATCATTATCTAAGTTTTTTTTATTGTGACAATCACGACTGTTTTTGATGTGACATTGGATTTTAAGACATTTTTGTAGATTATTGCTTGATGATGAACCTTATTTCCAATTACCGCTTAGATCCTATGGATAAACATCCTCGTCACATGACTCTCAAGTGGCAATCAGCAAACGTGATCACAGTAGACTCGGCGCTTCATCGCGTCGTCAATAAAGACAATAAGATATTATCGTGACTTATTTGGGCGTTTTCAGTATACTGTGACCAGGTGCTTTATAGTTTTGTAGGCATGATGTCACAGTGGAGGCAGCAAAGTTTTTTTTACTTAAATGTAACCACCAACGCTGTATGAACGAACAGTCACCTAACAGGACGGCAAAGATATCACACATGATAATTGGAGATACGGCCATAAGCCAGTCATCCAAAATAATCGCATTAATGAATATCGTAGGGCAGAAACTGACCTCGTGGCGCTGATAATACGGCTAGATGTTTAATTAGGCGAAACACGTTAATAATTTGTTTAGTGGACCCCGCCGCATGCACTTACACACACAATAAAACATATTTTCATATGTGTACACGTGTTGCATTTTCTAAAGACAAACGTCTGCTAAGCTAAAAAAATTAAATATTTAAATATTTTCACCATACAATATTTTAATAGATGACAATATGTTGATACTTTTAAAACACGGTTTGTAAAGAAATGGCTTCTCTTGAAGTCACCCTTGGTAGAGTGGCCATCTTCTGACTCCCCTGACTTTCGGTCGAGGCGACTTCCATGTGAGGAAGTCTTCCAGCTGACCTCTGGTGTAGTTTGTTTTTTCGCAGATATTTGCCTGAGGCCTTTCTACATAAATATTTGATTGACACTTTTGTAATGGAAATTTCTATGTAGAACAAAAACGAGAACCTGTCTAATTTTAGTTTTGTGGCCCGCAAAGCAAACCTTTAGTTTGATTCAGCCTTTCGTTACCCAAAACGAAACTCTGGGAAAAAACACTTTGATAATGGCTTGCGTAACAACTGGTATGTAAGGAAGGGAATATCCGCCAATATTCTCATTACTAGTGTTAACTTTCAAAACATGGATTTGTAACTTCAAATGGTTATTTGTAAATTGTAAGCCCGTATGCTAAATACCGCTTAATAATTACATCCTAACGTTCATATATAAAAGGATAACGTTCACATTACAGCATTGCATTTGAACAATTTCACATTTCCAACAAAGACAATTTACAAGTTTCAAATCGCTGGACAAACTTCACGAATACATTTCACTTTACCAGCATCTAATATACAAGTTACAAATCTAGATGCGCAAGTCACAAATGAAAATTGTACTCTGCACAACACCAGTTCAACATTAGGACGCAAGGTGGCGCTTCTAACACGGGAATATCCATCTATAAATAGAATACACCGCTTGAAAATAGAACTACCTCATGTCTATGGCTTGAACGTAGTTAGAAACTGATCAGCATTCTCATGTACTTATTTAGATTTAAGATTTAAGTTTCTTCCCTGCACATGTATTTTTATTTGTGCTTTATAATTTGATAGTATTCTGTACTTAACTGGCAATTATGATATGATTGCATATCTATGATCATAGAAGATAGAGTGATAATTCAGTGTTACTGGCACTTAAAGAAAAAGCCACGGTATTTATAATCATCCATGACATGTACTGTAGACATGCACCAATTAAAGTCGGTCCATATTTACAAGTATCTACTTTTCAGTCAAACTACAGAATCAGTTCAAATGTTGTTCGTATGTTTTTAATCTCTCAGTTCTTACCGCTCCTATCCCACGTCGCAACATTTATGGTCCCACCCTCTTTCATTTAAAACTGTATACATCCTGATTTTACTAAAGTGATCCAAGCTGACAAAATGCCATTCACTGGATGGAGTTCGAACCCACGGTCTCCTTCTCCTTAATCATGGGCTCTACCAACATGATCTAACTGGTCATACAACATTTAAGTAGCTAAGCATCAGATGGACAATAACTAGCATGTTTACACTTCAGAGTTCTATGAAGAATACATTCTGGCACCACTGAAGTAAGCTGGAAAAAATCTCATTACCTAACGACCTCCTGCTCCAAAGACAGGTGCTCTAGCAACTGAGCTACATGGGCACCTGATTCTGAGGAGAGTATATTCACTACATAACTTACCTCCTGTTGCTGTAGTTCAATTCCAGTGCATTGTAAACAAATGCGAATGAGATAGTATGTTCTTCTGGAAACGTCCGACAATTGCTATATTAAATTTAACTGAATGTATTTTGAAAAGAAAACAAAGATCTTGTATGATAACATTAGTTCCAGAATTTGAACAAACATATTAATACCTTATTTAGGCTAAGGATAATGCGTTCAAGGTGGCTATTTCTATTTTATCTCCTACGAAGAGGGTCATTTACATTTCCATTTTATTTTAAACTCATTGAAGTCTATATTTATGCGGTATCGCCACCTAGCGTCTGAATGTTTTCATTTTCTAACCTGTTCATTTGTAATTTGTGTCTTGATAATTGTGACTTGAGATTTGTGACTTGTAAACTCTTAAGTGAACATACAATTTGTGACTTGGGAATTGTATCTTGAGATTTGTGACTTGTAAACTCTAAGTGAACATACAATTTGTGTCTTGATAATTGTGACTTGAGATTTGTGACCTGTAAACTCTAAGCGAACATACAATTTGTGACTTGGGTATTGTGACTTGAGATTTGTGACTTGTAAACTCTAAGCGAACATACAATTTGTGTCTTGATAATTGTGACTTGTAAACTCTAAGCGAACATACAATATGTGACTTGGGAATTGTGACTTGAGATTTGTGACTTGTAAACTCTAAGCGAACATACAATTTGTGACTTGGGAATTGTGACTTGAGTTTGAGACTTGTAAACTCTAAGCGAGCATACAATTTGTGACTTGGGAATTGTGACTTGAGATTTATAACTTGTAAACTCTAAGCGAACATACAATTTGTGACTGGGGAATTGTGACATAAGATTTGTAACTTTCAATTTATTTGCGATAAATGTGAATTAGATACTTGTACAAATGAACACATTTGTGTAATCAAATAACAAATTTAAGCAAATGCAGTGGTGCAATTTGCAAATTTAAAATTGAATATTGGCGGATATCCCCTTCCATAGGTATGTATGAATACGTTATCTTGTGCTGTAAATGTCGCATGCCAATCCGTATCATTTTTTTTTATAACATAAGCACTGATAGCAGAACTCGGCGACCCAATAACTGTAGTGAGATACAATTTTAAAGCACGTGAATATTTTAGTACTGTTAGGCCACTTTGTCTTTTGTGTAATTGCTTGCAAAGGTTTTCACTATTTCTTTTTTAATCTGAACTACCGTTCTTGCATGTATCATAGACAATACGAGGATTTACTGTCGCTTGACAGTGGTGACGCAATAATCAAATTATTAAAATTAATACAAAATGCGGAACCTGTGGTTCTATGTGGCATTTATATTTATCTAACGTTGACATAGTCCGGGCAAAATATGACACGACCCGGCATTTGAATGTGTTGTTGGGTTTTTTGCTGATTCTGATAGAGGGCATGTTGTAAATAAATAATTAGATTAAGCATCGTTGGGCCTTTTGAGAAATTCAATATGGCGTCCAGGATGGCCGTCAGTTTGGAGGCTCACCTTTGTTAATAATTTTTGCTAAACGCTTTGAAATTCTTGTCATTTGTTACCAAATTTCAATGATTGTATCATAATGTGGCAATAACAACATTATTGTTTAGGTTATAAATGAATTTTAAACACAAACCTAAGTGTTAACCAAAAGGAAAAATACATCAAACAATAATAAATACATCAATACATAAACAAGTTATCAGCTTCAAATCAGTGTGAAACTGAAATAAAACATAAATTACTTCACCTTTTTATGTATTTTGTAGGTTAGGTTTAAAGGAGTTGCCTTACTTGAAAGAAAATTACTACCGAAACAGGTGCCTACTTAAAATAAAAACGTATGCTTTCACAATTCATCTGTCCCTAGAGTAGAAGAAATAAAATATTTTAGAGTGTTTAATGGTATGCAAGATTATGCTAGGAGATGTGTTTCACTTTACAAGAAAAGTCATGGATGCGGAGCGTCAAAGGCGACGCAAACTGGAAGCGGTAAAAAGGTTAAAGCAATATGGGAGCATGTAAGAAGACATAGTTGAAAAGTTATGGTATTTATTGGCAATTTTCAATAACTATATTTCACAGAAAAGTATTTATAATGTGTGGCGATGTCAACGAATACCGTTTTTTCCTATCAGGATACCCGTAAACATTATCCGGATAGTATTGGGTTAATAGGAGATTACGGCTGCATATACATATTTACGACGATATAAAATTTGAAGTGTCTTCATTTTATTTGATTAAAATTGTACTGCGACTGTCGTGATTCAATTTGTAAATGAAAACTAGGAAGTAAAGTGTTGCAGGTGTTTGAATTGTGTAGATGAATATGTGGACGAAATGTCGCGAAAACAGTCAGGTGAAAAATAAAACACAGCGTCAAGAGTCATATATATCGAGCGAATAAATCGAACCTTCTCTGTTGCACATTAAAAAGCTATACACAGTTTTACATATGTTAAATGATGGCTGTTACTTGCGTAAATAAAATAAAATTGATTTGAAAGTTAATCATATTTCAGATTTATATTGTGGAATTCGGGAATATAATTCGAAAAAGAAAGTTAATAAACAAATCCAGATTTCATAATTCAACGTTATCGCGCTGACGACTAAGACAATTTACTGAAGAACTATGATTGAAGGTATAGTCTGTTTGATTAATGTCATCTCGTGTAGGCACAGAACCCCTCGATCCCGAGTCCATAACTTAAACCTTTTGACCAAGAAACTTTAAGCATGTTATAAATACTTTCTTCGTGTGATGGACATTTATTAATGATCATACAAATGAAATAAGATCTGTTTCAAAAATTTAGGAGTCTAGGGTTTGAAAGGACTACCTCAAGGATATTACACGTATTTTTGACTATGGACGGTTTCGTTACTAATAGAAAATCTCACTCTGTTTACATGCTGTCCGAACATCGAAGGACGTCCCGAGAAGCATTCTAATTTAGCTAATTACCTAAGTATGAATATGTAAGGGCGTACCGAGGGTCCTTGTACAATTACGTTAAAGGTTTAGACATATTAAGGATAAAAAGAAATAAACCAAAATCTCTCAAGGAAATCAGTTTCCCGAATTAGGTCCCTATTTTATCAGTGTTATGTAAGTCCGCTAAACAGACTTTCCCTAAATTTCAATGAGCATTTTATATACAGACATCGCGATCCAGCGCGTCGCCAATAAACCGGACATGACATTTAAAAGGCTTCCTTAAAAGGCCATTGCCCATTTGCCATGGAGTCAACGTTGGCATTTAGTTTCCGCTGCACGTTTTAAAAGTCTGATGAATGTTGACATTTTAAAAAGAAAATGTTCTGTTTGTATGACATTTAAATCGTACGAAACATTTACATTGACACTGGTATCGATGTACACAAGGATGCTCTCTACTATTGTCACCATCCACATGATGTGACAGTATTTACATTTGGATCACCTCGGCAATTTTCCATTCTTTTCCGAACGTGTACTGAAAAGACCGAACATGGTGCGAATGCACTCACTGGTTACTGTAGCACAGCGAAACGTAACCGGCGTGAAATGTGTTGTTTGTTAAACCTCCTTTTGTACTTTATATATTCTTCTTATTAATGACGTCATCTATTCGTTTGTTTTTTGTTTTGTTTTTATAATAAAACAGTATTGATGTAGAATGACAAATATAACGATATACGTTGCATCACTATGATAACTACATTTAAAATGTCAAGGACAAAGTAAACCGGAAAGCGAAAGTGAAATCATTCGCATTATCTCCTGCCCTTTCCACACACTTCCAGGGGCGTGCCTGAGCGACTTTTGAGTATACGCACTATTCCTAGGGAGTCCGGGGGCGTGCCCCCTCATCCGGATTTTTTCCATTGAACGCCATAGATGCATTCGGGGGGGGGGGGGGGGGGGGGGGGGGGGGGGGGCGGGTACTCTCACAATTACATGGATTTAAATAATAAAGACAATTAACTGATATTGCCTAACCCGGGTTAGGCGACCATTTAAAATTCGCTTTTAGGTGTTTTTATTTTTTCAATTTTCGGAAGCAACTGTACGCACGTGCGTAAGTGCGTAAGCCCAGGCACGCCCCTGACTTCGGACAAGAACATGGAAAGTGAAAGTAAGACGTCGCGGAGATTCTCGGTACGTGCTTTGGTCTTCCTACCTCGTCAATGATTGCCATAAACCATAAGCAGTTTTCATATAGCTCCCAGGCGGATGCGTGGTAACCATATCCAGCTGCCGGACTATTAGAAATAATTCACAAATTGCTAAACTCTAACATAGATATAACTCTCATAATAAGAAGTACATGTATAACACCAGAATAAATAAGTGAATTTAAATTGTTGTACAAAAGCGGTTGCTAGGTGACGAGTTCACGCATCATGGATTCAAAATACGCCCGCACACCTTAAGACTGGTGGGCTAGTGAAAGGGGGTGGGCGGGGGGGGGGGGGCGGCAACAGTGATCATGTTTCTGTGGTACAGAATATAAAGTTATTCATTAGAGATATTCCATGGGACTTGTGTTGATGTATACTAAATCTTATTTCTTTGTTCAGCCCCAAGTAATAAGAATGGTTTTGACATTTTAGATGGAGACGACAGGAAGTAAACACAGGCGAAGGGAGGTAACTCTAATAAAGTATAGTCAGACAAATAATTTGAGTTATATCCCTTGGTAAATCAGTATTCTCTTTATTTTAAGTCCCTTAAACAGGCAAACTGTTAAGTCATACATGCAATAACTGATTAGCCTTTTCCCTCTGTGACGCTGTTTTGTACGACTCGGAGTCATTCAAGCGACACGTGGACACACCGCCAGTCTCATGGCCTGAGCGCCGTACGTAACATAAATAAATAAATAAATAATAAAATGAGAAACTAAAATGAAAACAACAGAGTTGGCCAAACATTTTAAGGTGTAACTGTCCTAATACATTTTCATTTAACTAACTGACAATCAAAATAAAACTACTTAGTTTAAGTAGTATGACTTGTAAATCTATCAATCATAGAATAGTTTTTAGATAATTCACTTTGACTTATGGCATGATTTTTTTTCCAGATTCCACAAATGGGCCGAGTTACAGACTCATCATCAGTGGGCGCGACTGATCTCTCTCTCTCTCTCTCTCTCTCTCTCTCTCTCTCTCTCTCTCTCTCTCTCTCTCTCTCTCTCTCTCTCTCTCTCTCTCTCTCTCTCTCTCTCTCTCTCTCTCTCTCTCTCTCTCTCTCTCTCTCTCTCTCTCTCTGTTTGCTCTAATCTAAATAATGAATTATATAAAATATCAATTTTGCATAAAGATTGCAAGATTGCAAGAAATACCAATTAATTGATAGATAATCTATATTTCTATTATTAAATTACGGGAATGGGAGATTAATCAGGAGAGAACAGATCTAAATATTCACAACTCGTTTGGATTACTTCCCTTTCATGACCGGATGTTTACAACTAAACAGCATGAGATGTGTTTTCGTGGGCTGCAAGCATCGTTTATAAGTTATTTTGGCCTTTAAATCTATATTATCAATCATAAATACCAGAATATATTGCGTGCAGTGGTTTAATATCTAACAATTGTGCTAACCAGTCTGATAATCTACAAATGTGCATGTAAAATCGTCGTGTGATGCTTCCTTCAAAAAGTGACAGATGGATACTGATAAATATCAGATAGGTATTCACTTTATTTGTACATGCATTTTGTTTCGCCGTAAAACACCATGTCTTTTAATGCAATAAACTGTTGAATTAAAATTTAATATAGATCATGTACATAAAGTGGTACTGAATTAGGACCGATATACGTTATTAAAATGTAATATAAAGTATATATTTCTGGTCGCTATTTAGTAGGTAAATTTACCACACACACAACACGCACGCACGCACGCACGCACGCACGCACGCACACACACACACACACACACACACACACACACACACACACACCGAAAACAACAACAAACAAACAACATTAATTTAAATTGCTGCATAACATTATCAGTAGGCCTATATATGTTGAGCCTGGTTTCTTTGTGGTATATTTGATGTAATTTCAGCATTTGGAGACCTGAACATAAGCATCCAAACTTATTTTCCATTGCACAAGGAAAGCCAAATAACTCAGTTACATTAACGGAGCCATGGAAGGTGAGGCTTTTAATATTATTGACTTAAGCCTTCAATAATGTTCAGTTAAGACAATAAAAGAATTAATATCATCGACATGAAATTGCTATGTTAGGGGCCTACTACATCTATCTACAGCATGTAATCGTCTAACAAATATTACATAATCAAACTTGATGCTGTATCTGAACAAAGATATGTAAAACAAAAATATTACAACATGAGATATGTGTATTAACAAAATATTCAATTTTACCTGTACTATTGTTACAAAACGAATTTGTATCTTTTCTGTAGCTCCTGGCATGGGACAAATGTCGTACTCTTATATTTTAAAATCGGATCTTTTCAGATAATTCCGTCCTCAAGATGATCACATATTATATTTTACTTAAACTCTAGTTATATCTTGATACCGAAAATTTCCGAGAAGACACCAAGCACTATCTAAAAACACAAAGTTTTACGGGGGCGCATGCTCCAGGACACCTCTAGCGATCATGCGTACACATCATATCATGCCTAGCTACGCCCCTGGCAAGCAAATAAATTGTTACATGACAAGATCCCGCTAAATGCTGTTTATTTGCGCCCCCCCACTCCCCCACCTCCTTCTTTCATGTGAAAAGTAAAGGACAACACACCACTTGTCATTTTTACAAAAATGTATGTCCTTTCCTAGCCACGTTCCAAAGTAAGCTATTTTAGACTGAGAAAAGCAAATTCACGGTAACATTATCATTCGGATTATCAACTCTGACATCTGTTTTCAGCTGAAATCCCCATTTGACTTATTTATAGATTTGGAATTAATGGACAATTAAATCGATATATTTTACGATCTGTACACTTAAAGGTGGTATTCGACAGTTTGCCTATATCAAATACACGTAACAATACCATACCTCCGCTATGAAGACTTTGGGTGTAATTTCTGCATAAACTCATAGTTTAGTCTAAGTGAAGGCGGTTACCAACACTACCTATATTGTTAGATCGTACAAATCGCAAATATTACTCTAAAAAAGTTCAATCTTTTCAAATCTATAAATAAGCACGATAGTGATAGCTGCCAAAAATAGATATCGAAGTCAGAGTGGATTATTGTTTGTTTATTGGGTTTATCGTCCCACCAACAGTATTTCAGTTATCTGGAGACGGTGTCCACTTGAAGCAGATATAGTGCTGCCTTCACTGTGTATAGCATGCCGTGAACACCTGGCATGATACCACACCCAGTCACATTATCCTGACACCGGGCTAACCAGTCTTGGAACTACCCTTATATTTGCTTGAGCGTTAGCAAGGGAGCTATACCACTACCATTTTTAACGAGTTTGGTATGTCGCGGCCTGGGATCGAACCCGGGGCCTCCCGTACATGGAACCGACGCTCTACCGATTGCGCTACCAGGTCCGGTCAGAGTGGATTACCCAGAACACGATCTAATGTGATCTCTACAGTAAGCTGTCACGTGGTTTACACAGATTTATGACATCAATGTACAGCATTTTGCAGGGCCTTTTAGGCAACAATGACTAATGAAGTTATTTGAGACAAAGACATTTTGGTCCAAACTGTCGCATACCACCTTTGACAGCTTTGCTCCCCGATCAGGGTACTCCGCTCGGCAGGGCGAACATCCGCCACGGCATGCGGTGACAAAAGCCGACCTGTGTTACAAACTTATCGGTTTCATAATTTTAAAATTTCGTTAGTCTTTAAAAAAGTAATGCCCGATGTCCTATACCCGTTTTGGCAACTCTTGTTTTGAATTATCTGTTAAATGTTTGTTGTTTTATGTTTTATTGTTAAAATAAATGTACATGTTCACACGAACATTTTTTCCTAACATCGTTATGTTTTAAATGACTGTTCTTAAAATATTTATTTTAATGGGATCTAGTTTACGATTAGTCCTTCAGGAAGATATGTAAATGCGTAATTGTAATGAATCCCATATACCACAGCACAAATTGTTCAACCAACTTAAGACAATACGTCAGCGCGAACTACCCTGATAACGATATAACACGATCTCAAAAGTAAGATGTCACGTGGTTTTCTTAGTTTTAAAATAGCTATCTCTGCAGCATGGCTCAGAAAAAAAATACCTGATTGCAATCACGATTGGGGTGTAATGCTTCACTTTTTCCAAAGATCTAGGGCACCAATGGACAGCATTTTGCTGACCTCTTCAGGTAACAATGACTTATTTTATTAAAAATATTTGTTCCAAACTGTCGGATACCACCTTTAAATTTAATTAATTAATTTTTTTTTCCAAATGATTACGTCAAATAGATTAACGTTTTTTTCAGTTGTTGACATTTATAGAACTGCGCAGACACCATAACTGATGATGACCAGCTCACGCATTGGGAATCATTTTTTTTACAACTTCGAAGTATTTGAATTCCGTGGCGGTGATGAGCATCGACATCTGGAACTGAGCAATTATTTTCTGTAAAGGAGTCTGGAAGGAATGTTTTCAATGGGGGCCTCCATCAACGAAAAGTTGAATCGAAGATTGCCAAAAACTTTGAAGATCAGCGAAAACCAAGATGCGTCATCAAGTTGTTTTCCTGTTACTTTAAGGGTGGTATCCGACAGTGGACCAAAACTTTTTTTCATTAAACTTCTTAATAAACCATTGTTATCTGAACAGATCTCGTAAAATGTTGCTTATTGATGTTCTATACTTGTCTGAAATATGACCCATATCGCCACAATCGTTATTACAAACCCGTATTTCCTATCTGAGCCATGCTGCTCAGTTAGCTCTTTTTATACTAAGAAAATCACGTGACCACTTATGTTTTAGCTCTTCCACGTCTTCCGCTGTAACGTCGATGTCTCTTCTTAGCAGGAATCCCAATCGTTCTTATTTATAGATTTGAAAAGAATGAACAATTTTAGTGTTGATTGACGAGTTTTACTGCCCTAAAATTCAGATAATGCTGACAATCGTCAAAGCTTAGACTAAAGTATGATCAAGACTTTTTTCACAGCCGGGGGACGGGTGTCCATGCCCTATAATTCTGGGGAAAATAATGTGATATTTCTGAGGGGAAGGCGCCTGTAATCGGCCCTTACTAAAGAAGGAAAAAAGCCCTGATTAATTTATTCTTCTGAACGAATTATGTGCACATACCCCAAACAGGGGTCAGGGATTGGGATTGGGATTAGCCGGCATTTTTGCCGATACTGCGCAGCGACATTTCTATCATTATAGCACAGGGGCACTTATGAGGTGCCCAGGGACTGAACCCGGCCGGTCCATTATACTGACACCGACGAGTCAGGCGTAATGCTGTCCCCTTTGCCCCGAGCGTTAGGAGGGAAGCCACTACTACCAACTTTAAAGTCTTTGGTTTGACCCGGCCGGGGTTCGAACCCATGACCTCCCGATCCGCAAGCCGACGCTCTACCAGGGGTCAGATATTGTTACATATATTAGATAAAGGCAAACTGTAGGATACCAACTTTAAGGCGGTACCAGGCTGGACCATTTTACATAAAACCATTGGAAAAACAGGCCAAATGGTGAGGTGAGTTTGTCGTCTCAGGTTGTGGGTCACAATACTATGGAAGGGGATATCCGCCTATATTCAATTTCTAATTTGCAAATGGCAAAACTGCATATGCTTAAATTTGCTATTTGTTTGCACAAACGCGTTCGTTTTTACATGTATCTAATTCACATTTCTCGTATGCAAATTGGAAATTACAAATCTCAAGTCACAATTATCAAGTCACAAATGTTATGTTCGCTTTCAAGTTACAAATCTCAAAGTCACAATTCTCAAGTCAAAAAATCACTAATGTAATTAAGAATTGGTATCATTCGGACGCTAGGTGGCGGTACCACATAAATATAGACGTCACTAAGCTAAAAATAGAACGGAATATCATAAGTTAAAAATAGAACGGAATCATAAATAATTCTTCAAGCGAGATACAATAGAAAACAGCCAACGCTATTTGGCGTCAAATTGAACGCGTTATCTTTTGCCAAAAGTAGTAATTAATGGGAATATTAAAATTCTGCAGGTAATGATTTTACCATGTAAGTCTTTGTTTTTTATTAAACTACATTCAATCCAATTCAATCCGGACGTTTCCGGAAGAACATACTCTCTCATTCATATTCGGATTTGTTTACAATGCATTGGAATTGAGCTACATCAACAGGAGTAGTAGTGAGAACGCTTTCCCCAGAGACAGGTGCCCATGTAGCTCAGTTGCTAGAGCACCTACCTCAAGAATAGGAGGTCCTGGGTTCGACCCCCGCCTTCAGTAATGGGATTTTTCCAGCCTTCTTTTAGTGGCGTCAGAATAAATTCATCAGAACACCCTGTGGAGCAGGCGGTGCTATGTACTGGTGGTTCTGTCCAGTTGATACCTGGCTAAAAATAGGAAAGATTAAAAGCTTTCTGCCCAGGTAGACCAGGTGGTAGAGCACCTGTTACTGAGGAGGTCTTGGGGTTCGAACTCAATACTGTGTACCGTTATTAAAGGAATTTTGCCAGCTCGGACCACTTCGGTTAAATCTAGATATATGCAGTTAAATGAAAGAGGGTGGAGCCATAGAGGTTGAAGGGAAGTGGGGGGTGTAGGGGCTGTCAGACCTGAGAAATAAAAATATACGAACAACATTTGAACCGATTCATACTGTTTGAGGAAAAGGTAGAGACGTGTAAATATGGACCAACTTTTATTGGTGCATGTCTACACTACATTTCAAGAATGGTTATAAATGCATGTATCACACATTTTTCTTAATGTGCCACTAACACTGAATTATCACTTGATTTTCTATAATCACAAACAAAGGCCTATATATACGTAGTCATATCATGATCAGCAGTTAAGTACAGAATAATATCCCTAAAATTGTATAGCACAAATAAATAATACCTTGCGCCCTTACGTTAAATTGGTGTTTTGCGGTGTACATGTTACATGAGAGATTTGCGCCTCTAGATTAGTAACATGTAAATTATTATAGAAATGTAAACGTGATTTTCGCCCCACGATTTGTAACTTGTATATTGTATATGCGGGAAACGTGAAATTGTTCAAATGTTTTGTTGAAATGTGAACATTTTCATGTGATATATAAAAGTTAGGATGTAATAAGATAGCGGTATTCAGCATGCGCTGTGTTGCAATTTACAAATTGACATTTGAATAGACAAATCCGAGTATTGAAAGTTAGAAACAGTAATTAGAATATTGGCGGATATCACCTTCCATACAATACACTAGGACAATACTTGGAAAACATGTTGAAGAGGCTGGTATTAAAACATAAGCAACTATTCTGGTAAAGTTACCCTCAGCACAACTGTACCAGAACGGGTTTGACGAAGAAGCCATGGTGGAGAGAAATGGCCACGTAGTAATGCAGTTCGTTGTTATAAGCGACCATTTCTGGAAGAGCGTCAGCAACCCTTTGCATCCATCAGCGGCCAACGAGATGGTGCCACCGAAACGCATTAAATCAGAAACTGCCTATCCTGGGAAAGAGAATGTAGATTAAAAAAGATTGAAATAACCATTTCAGATGAAATTTCTACAATGGTGATCAAATGGGCGGTAAAAACTGACCATTCAACTTGGAGATATGTTGACGTTGTATATGACTTTTTTTTTATAAAGTTAAACTAGCGTTATTTCGCTAACGATGTTATTAAGAATTTGTATCATAAATAATTATATACTTATATCATTAATACCGCTATGTATATTATGAATAAATACTCATTTCTATTACAAGATATTGTACGTTATGTAGGAGCAACGTGACTAGCGGACTCACCTTACTTTTATACAGGGGCGGATCCAGAAAATTATGGTTGTGGGGGGAGTATGAATCAAGACAAATTCAACTTTATCGCAGTAAATACTGGATATCCATACACAGTAAGGGACCCTTACTTCGACACAAGCAGTCAACAGACAAAATTTATTTCAAAAGCTTAGTATTTTCAGCTTACATGTATGTGTTTTCACTACTCATGTACCTGGTTGGTGGGGGTAGTGTGATGACCACAACTACCAATACTGCCAACATCAGTAACACCACGCATCACAACCACCCATACCACCTCCACTACCGTCACCACTAATAGCACGACCACTACCACCACCATCGTCATTACTTACAGTATTATTACAACCAACATTACCACCACCACCATTATCGACAAGCAACAAACAAGCACCATTATCTTAATATTCAACGTAATGTTTTTGAACTTATCATTATGACGTTCATTAGTACCATTATACATATAAAGTACAACATCAACAACAACAACAGAACACAACAAATGTTCTCAACAACATAAGTGACAGCAAACCAGGACGTCTCTTGTTGTTTACGGTGATTAAGGGGAAATAAATATCTTTTCAGATGTCGGTAGTGTGCGTTTGATATTGTTGTTGCTATTTTCACATATAAAAATTTCACGTGCTTATATCAAGACTGTTTTGTTAGATTTGTGCTGAACACTCACATTTCGTGTTAAAAGTGTCTCCTTGCGGACAGTTCCGACCACTGCTTGCAAAAGCCACGTACTTCACGTGCAACCCGACCGTTTTTGTACGTATGGGTTATTCTATGAGTGCTGTGATATATCAAATAGTCGATGTTGCTTATATATGCTGTGTTATGTTACTATCAATAGTTTTCGCGATGTCTGAGGAGAGCTTGTGAAACGCAAACGGAAACGTTGCACAATTCTGAAGTAACATTAAACTAGGTGGCTAAACAACACACTCTGCGACCATGCTTGCGAACACAAGAAAGGTATGTAATCGTCTTCATTAGTTATCATACGCTTCCTCTTCCTTATCTTCCTTCTTATCACCATCATCATCGCCATCACCACCACAACTATCACCACCATCAACAATAACGTCACAATCGCTAGCAGGGTGGAAATGTCGGGAGGTGGAATCGCGACTCTGACTATTTTAACTTTTTCAAATCTCGGCGTGTGGCTCGAGTACCGGTCTGTACCAGCAATGTTAGTACGTCAACAACAATCATCGCCGCCACCACCACCGCCACAATTATCACCTATACCATAATTATTACAAACTATCACCATACCACCATCAACACCATCACTACTACCACTCATAACAACACCACCATTACTGACAACAGCACCAATACCTTCATCAAATTTAAATCATCCAATTTTAATTTATCCAGCACAGCAGACACGCTGTCGAATGATGTCATTGCTTATGTTTCGTGCGAACTACATTTTAGGCATTTTCTTCTTCCGACTTCCGGCGAACAAAACGATCGTGATTTCTTTAAGTATCATTGCACCAGATACATCCGAGGGATGATTGTCCTGAGAACGGATTGTAGGTTAAACAAACATTGGCCCAAACTGCTTAGATCTTAAAAAGAAATGCAAGTTACGTGTATTTTTCGATTGGATTTTTGCGGCTTAAACGTGTCCACTCAGATTGACTGATATAGATAACTTAAGGACAATTTTTGCGTTGTATTGTACAGGGTATTTGATAAAAATCTGGCTCTTCCTACAATATATACTAGTCCGTACACCAACGTGTAGTAAGTTATAAATGACTGAACACTACAAGAACATACCTTTGACAAATTTGTAAGGCATTACATGAAGGACGCCATTTAAACATATATAACCATTTTGGCATCGTCGGCAACCACAGTACTTTCTTCCGTTACACTCCATACATAACGCAGCATAGCGGAGTAATGTAACGGGGGATAACCGACGATGCCATTTTGGCTGAACTTGCCGTTTATAAAATACGCTGACCATGTGTTTTGTTTTAGTTCACTTAGATTATACAAGAAATACATCATAAATTTAGCAAGGTTCATCAAATAAATACTTATAAAAATAAGAATAAAATAAATTTGAAATTTGAGAATGTATCTTTTTTCTTACACTGAGATTTGCACTCAGGTCTTCTCTGCCTCGGAAGGGAAACAAAAGGTGTTCTTCAAGTTGAACTATAGAAGGGACATACAGATACTATTTAAATGATACATTAAAGGTTTTTTAGAGATTATTTCTTAATAAAGTACTAATCGTACGAAAAACGCACTGGTACCTGGCTTGAGAGAGAGATCTTACGTTACACACACTCGTACCTGGCTTGAGAGAGAGAGGGAGAGATCGTACGTTACACGCACTCGTACCTGGCTTGAGAGAGAGAGGGAGAGATCGTACGTTACACGCACTCGTACCTGGCTTGAGAGAGAGAGGGAGAGATCGTACGTTACACGCACTCGTACCTGGCTTGAGAGAGAGATCTTACGTTACACACACTCGTACCTGGCTTGAGAGAGAGAGAGAGAGATCGTACGTTACACGCACTCGTACCTGGCTTGAGAGAGAGGGAGAGATCGTACGTTACACACACTCGTACCTGGCTTGAGAGAGAGAGAGGGGGAGAGATCGTACGTTACACGCACTCGTACCTGGCTTGAGAGAGAGAGAGAGACAGACAGACAGACAGAGAGAGACAGAGAGAGTATAAATAATTAATTAATCAGTAATGAACATCACTTCGACCATCCGATATATTCCCCCACTTTGGTAAACTTTCTCATTTCAAGACACTTATTTATCATTCTCTGTTTATTTTGACCATGGTATGTTCTACTATACAACGATATTCATTTATGTATTGATCACAATGAAATGGCTAACGACTGAGCGTACTAGTATGTATTGAAATAAAAATAACACATATTGACGGAAAAGGGCATTTATTATTTATGCCATATAGCAATTGTTTAAACACAAAAAAGGATTGTATTTTTTTTGAAATACATATCTGTTTCGCAAACAACGCCAAAAGAGAAACGCCGCCCCACAGAGCAATAAATTCAAGAGCAGAACTGAAACGTTCAAAGATCGCAAATGAGGAAGAAGCGCCGATAGGAAGACAAGAATCATAGTAATACTGACCTTGAAATTTAAAACCTAGCAAGTCATGATCACTTGGATGAATGGGGATAAGGCGGAAAGCGGACTCTATGTCCGTCTTTGCAAAAAGAGCACCTTGACCTAATTGTAGTAGTTGGTGCACAGCATCATCAAAAGAAGCATACTTGACCGTAGCAAATTTCGTATCTATGTAATCATTAACTGATGAGCCTGAAGGGTAACTTAAATGCTGTATGAGGCGAAATTCTCCTCCTGATTTTTTTGGAACCAAACCAATTGGACTTATGCGTAAATTTGGGAGAGGTAAATGAGAAAAAGGACCCTTAATTCTACCAATGTGAATGTCTGTTTGTAGCTTTTGAATGACAATATCAGGATGATCCGAGCAAGACTTTAAATAAGGAGATTCAGAGTGCAAGCGAGGACCTATGTAACCTAACTTGAAACCTGTTGTAAAACATTGAACTAAATATTGGGCTAGATGGTAATTGGATTAGAACTGTGCAAGTATATCCGCCTTAATTGGTGTCACAACGGAACACTTATTTGGCTGACTTTGTGGTAGAGGTGGGCAAAATTGTTGCTGACTTGATGGTGTTGGATGTGGAGTTGGAAGTGCATTGATGGGAGCCTCTGCAGTATCCACAGACATGAGGGTGTGTGCATCTTGGATTTCTACATTGAGTGTGTTTGTTGAAGTTCCAGCAAGTGTTGATGAGAAACCTGCGCTGACCTTGGGATTGATTGAAGCGGGAGGGACGGGAGGAACGAAAACGATGGGTGGGTGGGGCGGAGATTTGGTGAGCAGTTGAAGCCATGAGCCAGAATTCGGTGTGTATCCTGTCCCGTGGTAAGGCAACGATTTGCCTTAGCATCCGAAATTGCTGATCGTAGGCAAGAAAATTGTCGGGACAGCGGCATGCTAAATCACGGACAATCTCCATGTATTTCATGAGAGATGGTGCTTCCTGTGGGAACATGGGGGTATATACGGACACAAACCTGATGAACGCTGATGTCCAAGAATCAATGTTATTGATCTTTTTGTTGTTGGTCTGTGGTAGAATGCTCATTCTTGAATTATGAACAGAAAAAAGCAAATTTCAGGTTAGATATGTCTGGGACAGATTGGGGCAACAGAATGCTGAGGTCGACGAATTTGTTTGTCCAAATGTACTTTTGGATTTTTTAGGAATTTGATTAATGATTGGGGTACTGATTGGTTCTGCATAGTGTGCGCCATTACCTATCAACAATGACGCCGTGTGGTTGTTCACCAAGCTGTCGAAATCCTCACTATCGGAATCACAGTCTGTGTCACTGTTGTGTTCGTATGGTGTAGACTGATGAGAGCCATGATGCTGTTCCGTATGTTGTATAATGGATGGTACGCTGGCCGGTTGAGAATTGTTCGCAGCTATTGCTGGAAAAGGCTCGACATCTGCTTGACCTGTCACATTTTCTGTGTGATGCGAGTTCGTATTGAGTAATGTTGACAGGGCTTTTTCAGCCTGTCTCACAGGGCCGATATTCGGCTCCGTTCCCAATGCCAAATAGCGACCATTTTTCCCAATTTCAAGAAAAATATTCCCAATTTCAAGAAAAATATTCCCAATCTCAAAAAAATAATTCCCATTTGAACCGAAATGCCTTTTACCTTTAAAAAATAAATAACCAAGAAACCATAAAATCAAGAGACTTTTCCAAGTAAGCGAATCGTTTGTTTACTTTTGATCGGTGACCTGTGAAAACTTCTTTTCGTGAATTTATGTATGAATGTAACCGGTGAAAACATAGACACTTACCCAGCCGTATACCGTAACGCAAGCTGAAGATGCGTCACGGAGCCATTCCAGATAACATTGTAATCAATATACGGTTTGAAAATTCGCAGGAATTATTTTTTACTTCATAAACAAAAGTATTTTCGCCATAACTGTTTGACAGCGTATAAAACTGAAAGGAGTTATGAAGCAAAAACGGTACATGCAGTACCGGCTTTTATACTGACCCGCGAAATATAGTGACAAAACATGTCGTACAATAGTAAATTCTACGCGATCTTAAATCTTCCAAATTCTGTAGATGATGACCATAATACCATCTAGCACAAAAGCTGTGGAGAGAGGGTTCAGCACCATAAACCTACTATGCACTTCTTTGAGAAGCTCCCTTGGCCAGGAAAAACTCTCCAATTTAATGAGAATCTGTATTGAAGGCCTTGCAGAGCTTTATGAACAAACTCTGGAAGAGCTCTGTAACACTTTCAGGGACACAAAAGCAAGGCAGATTAAGCTATAAAGCAGAAAAATAAACGTTGAAATTTCCCAATTGGTTTGATTTGTCGATACATTTTTTTCCCAAATTTGTCTATTTAACGCGTCAAAAATTCCCAATTTGGGCCGGGGCCTTTTCCCAAAAACCCCTGAAAAAGCCCTGCTGTTGGGGACGCCATGGGATTGTTGGAAGATCCTGCCCCTTTGTTAGCTTTACCCCTTTTACTCCCGGTGGTAGCCGATTTTCCACAGCAATCTGTGGGGCATTTTGATTTGGTTGCAAACTTTATTCTTTTGCGAGGGGGTTCCATCTGAAAGAGCGTTATACTATAATGTTAATGTAGTGACATAACTATGTATGTCTATATAAAAATAGCATAAATGGTTGGAAAAATGATTAAAACTAAATCACCTTAATAATTGATATTATGCATGTGATGAATAAACTACATCACATGGATGACATGAGTGTAAACTAAACTATATCATGTCAAAATTACAGTGATACTATGTTTCTAAATGCCCATGTATAGATACATGATGTATCCAACAAATCAAAATTTAGATAACTATTAACAAAATGCGATGTATAAACTAAATCGCATGAATTATTGCATGATATGCAAACTAAATCATGACAATCGAGATTGATAAAAACAATACCAAATGTGAAATAATGAACTGCATCACATTTACGATTGCTTCTAAAACTTGTGATGTATAAACTAAATCACATGAATAACAACATGATATTTAAAACTAAATCATGTTTAGTCATAAAAAACAATCTCGAACCACAAATAAATATTGACATGGGCCTAACATCGCCAGATGACTGGGCCAACATACCAGCAGAGAATTCGTAGTGTAAATAAAATAAGACAAGACTAAGAGTAAGAGGTTATTAACTGTTTGTAAAAGTAAATGCTCAATGTTCTTCAGATGTATATCAGGGAACAAATCTTATCACCAAATTGAAAACATTGAGGATGTATAAACTTAATAAATATCTATATACGTATCTGAATATCAACTTCATATGGACCCTCTCAGGGCGGCGACCACGGCAGCTCTTATGTTGCTGTACAACCTGCGGTTGCCGGCATCTGTGAGATGACAACAATCCTGTGCAAAGTTTTTGATGGCACAATCTGGCGACGAGAATCCTTTGAGTCTCCAGAGATAGGCATGACTGTTTGTCCTATTGCTTAAGTTCTGGTCCAAGTACAAATCTCATCTACCCTTTGATTATAACTAACTACATCCACTGGATATCGAGTGTGCACATTTGGTTGATGACGGTGCAATGTTTGTAAAAGAATGACTTTTTCCACTCCGTACACCTGCAGTAGACTGTCTACAAAGTCCATTATTCTGTTAGCAGCAACACGTGGTGTGATCGAATAATCGTAGATGTCATTGGTTCCTATCACTAAAATGACAATGTTCGGCTCAAAATCTTCGATCGCATCTACGTGTTGCCTTAACGAAGTTGTCGTAGCTCCAGGTAATCCTGTATATTGAATGAGGGGTGGGCCCTCAGTGTATAGCCCCATATGAAAAGAGGAATCTTCCGAATTAGCACGAATGAATTCCCGTAACCGCTCCACAAAAGAGTGCCCAAAAACCAAAATCCGTTTACTGGGCGCCACCATCTTGATCACGCACGGATTTACCCGTTTTGATGGCAGTAAACATAACATTTTGTGCGGACGGTCATCCCGTCTTAATAGCAGTAGACATAACATTTTGTGCGGACGGTCATCCCGTCTTAATGGCAGTAGACAAAACATTTTGTGCGGACGGTCATCCCGTCTTGATGGCAGTAGACATAACATTTTGTGCGGACGGTCATCCCGTCTTGATGGCAGTATACATAACATTTTGTGCGGACGGTCATCCCGTCTTGATGGCAGTATACATAGCATTTTGCGCGAACGGTCATCCTGTCTTGATGGCAGCGGACATAACATTTTGTGCGGACGGTCATCCCGACTTGATTGCAGTATACATAACATTTTGTGCGGACGGTCATCCCGTCTTGATGGCTGTAAAGATAACATTTTGTGCGGACGGTCATCCCGTCTTGATGGCAGTATACATAATATTTTGTGCGGACGGTCATCCCGTCTTGATGGCAGTATACATAACATTTTGTGCGGACGGTCATCCCGTCTTGATGGCAGAATACATAACATTTTGTGCGGACGGTCATCCCGTCTTGATGGCTGTAGACATAACATTTTGTGCGGACGGTCATCCCGTCTTGATGGCAGTATACATAACATTTTGTGCGGACGGTCATCCCGTCTTGATGGCAGTATACATAACATTTTGTGCGGACGATCATCCCGTCTTGATGGCAGTGGACATAACATTTTGTGCGGACGGTCATCCCGACTTGATTGCAGTATACATAACATTTTGTGCGGACGGTCATCCCGTCTTGATGGCTGTAGACATAACATTTTGTGCGGACGGTCATCCCGTCTTGATGGCAGTATACATAACATTTTGTGCGGACGGTCATCCCGTCTTGATGGCAGTATACATAGCATTTTGTGCGGACGGTCATCCCGTCTTGATAGCTGTAGACATAACATTTTGTGCGGACGGTCATCCCGTCTTGATGGCAGTATACATAACATTTTGTGCGGACGGTCAACCTGTTTATATGGCTGTAGACATAACATTTTGTGCGGACGGTCAACCTGTCTTGATGGCTGTAGACATAACATTTTTTGCGGACGGTCATCCCGTCTTTATGGCTGTAGACATAACATTTTGTGCGGACGGTCATCCCGTCTTGATGGCTGTAGACATAACATTTTGTGCGGACGGTCATCCCGTCTTGATGGCAGTATACATAACATTTTGTGCGGACGGTCATCCCGTCTTGATGGCAGTATACATAGCATTTTGCGCGAACGGTCATCCCGTCTTGATGGCAGCGGACATAACATTTTGTGCGGACGGTCATCCCGACTTGATTGCAATATACATAACATTTTGTGCGGACGGTCATCCCGTCTTGATGGCTGTAAACATAACATTTTGTGCGGACGGTCATCCCGTCTTGATGGCTGTAGACATAACATTTTTTGCGGACGGTCATCCCGTCTTGATGGCAGTATACATAACATTTTGTGCGGACGGTCATCCCGACTTGATGGCAGTATACATAACATTTTGTGCGGACGGTCATCCCGTCTTGATGGCTGTAAACATAACATTTTGTGCGGACGGTCATCCCGACTTGATTGCAGTATACATAACATTTTGTGCGGACGGTCATCCCGTCTTGATGGCTGTAAACATAACATTTTGTGCGGACGGTCATCCCGTCTTGATGGCAGTATACATAACATTTTGTGCGGACGGTTATCCCGTCTTGATAGCAGTATACATAACATTTTGTGCGGACGGTCATCCCGTCTTGATGGCAGTATACATAACATTTTGTGCGGACGGTCATCCCGACTTGATGGCAGTATACATAACATTTTGTACGGACGGTCATCCCGTCTTGATGGCTGTAGACATAACATTTTTTGCGGACGGTCATCCCGTCTTTATGGCTGTAGACATAACATTTTGTGCGGACGGTCATCCCGTCTTGATGGCAGTATACATAACATTTTGTGCGGACGGTCATCCCGTCTTGATGGCAGTATACATAGCATTTTGCGCGAACGGTCATCCCGTCTTGATGGCAGCGGACATAACATTTTGTGCGGACGGTCATCCCGACTTGATTGCAGCATACATAACATTTTGTGCAGACGGTCATCCCGTCTTGATGGCTGTAAACATAACATTTTGTGCGGACGGTCATCCCGTCTTGATGGCAGTATGCATAACATTTTGTGCGGACGGTCATCCCGTCTTGATTGCAGTATACATAACATTTTGTGCGGACGGTCATCCCGTCTTGATGGCAGAATACATAACATTTTGTGCGGACGGTCATCCCGTCTTGATGGCTGTAGACATAACATTTTGTGCGGACGGTCATCCCGTCTTGATGGCAGTATACATAACATTTTGTGCGGACGGTCATCCCGTCTTGATGGCAGTATACACAGCATTTTGTGCGGACGGTCATCCCGTCTTGATGGCAGTGGACATAACATTTTGTGCGGACGGTCATCCCGTCTTGATGGCTGTAGACATTACATTTTGTGCGGACGCTCATCCCGTCTTGATGGCAGTATACATAGCATTTTGTGCGGACGGTCATTCCGTCTTGATGGCTGTAGACATAACATTTTGTGCGGACGGTCATCCCGTCTTGATGGCTGTAGACATAAAATTTTGTGCGGACGGTCATCCCGTCTTGATGGCAGTATACATAGCATTTTGTGCGGACGGTCATCCCGTCTTGATGGCAGTGGACATAACATTTTGTGCGGACGGTCATCCCGACTTGATGGCAGTATACATAATATTTTGTGCGGACGGTCATCCCGTCTTGATGGCTGTAGACATAACATTTTGTGCGGACGGTCATCCCGACTTGATGGCAGTAAACATAACATTTTATGCGGACGGTCAACCTGTCTATATGGCAGTATACATAGCATTTTGTGCGGACGGTCATCCCGTCTTGATGGCTGTAGACATAACATTTTGTGCGGACGGTCAACCCGTCTTGATGGCTGTAGACATAAAATTTTGTGCGGACGGTCATCCCGTCTTGATGGCAGTATACATAGCATTTTGTGCGGACGGTCATCTCGTCTTGATGGCTGTAGACATAACATTTTGTGAGGACGGTCATCCAGTCTTGATGGCAGTATAAATAACATTTTGTGCGGACGGTCATCCCGACCTGATAGCAGTATACATAACATTTTGTGCGGACGGTCATCCCGTCTTGGTGGCAGTATACATAACATTTTGTGCGGACGGTCATCCCGTCTTGATGGCAGTATACATAATATTTTGTGCGGACGGTCATCCCGTCTTGGTGGCAGTATACATAACATTTTGTGCGGACGGTCAACCTGTCTACATGGCAGTGTACATAATATTTTGTGCGGACGGTCAACCTCTCTTGGGGCAGTATACATAACATTTTGTGCGGACGGTCAACCCGTCTTGATGGCAGTATACATAACATTTTGTGCGGACGGTCAACCCGTCTTGATGGCAGTATACATAACATTTTGTGCGGACGGTCATCCCGTCTTGGTGGCAGTATACATAACATTTTGTGCGGACGGTCATCCCGTCTTGATGGCAGTATACATAATATTTTGTGCGGACGGTCATCCCGTCTTGGTGGCAGTATACATAACATTTTGTGCAGACGGTCAACCCGTCTTGATGGCAGTATACATAACATTTTGTGCGGACGGTCAACCTGTCTATATGGCAGTATACATAACATTTTGTGCGGACGATCATCCCGTCTTGGTGGCAGTATACATAACATTTTGTGCGGACGGTCAACCCGTCTTGATGGCAGTATACATAACATTTTGTGCGGACGGTCAACCCGTCTTGATGGCAGTATACATAACATTTTGTGCGGACGGTCATCCCGTCTTGATGGCAGTATACATACTATTTTGTGCGGACGGTCATCCCGTCTTGGTGGCAGTATACATAACATTTTGTGCGGACGGTCAACCCGTCTTGATGGCAGTATACATAACATTTTGTGCGGACGGTCAACCTGTCTATATGGCAGTATACATAACATTTTGTGCGGACGGTCATCCCGTCTTGATGGCAGTAGACATAACATTTTGTGCGGACGGTCATCCCGTCTTGATGGCAGTATACATAACATTTTGTGCGGACGGTCATCCCGTCTTGATGGCTGTAGACATAACATTTTGTGCGGACGGTCAATCTGTCTATATATCAGTGGACATAACATTTTGTGCGGACGGTCATCCGGTCTTGATGGCAGTATACATAACATTTTGTGCGGACGGTCATCCCGTCTTGATGGCAGTAGACATAATATTTTGTGCGGACGGTCATCCCGACTTGATGGCAGTAAACATAACATTTTGTGCGGACGCTCATCTCGTCTTAATGGCAGTAGACATAACATTTTGTGCGGACGGTCATCCTGTCTTGATGGCAGTAGACATAACATTTTGTGCGGACGGTCATCCCGACTTGATGGCAGTATACATAACATTTTGTGCGGACGGTCAACCTGTCTTGATGGCAGTATACATAACATTTTGTGCGGACGGTTAACCTGTCTATATGGCAGTATACATAACATTTTGTGCGGACGGTCAACCTGTCTTGAGGCAGTATACATAACATTTTGTGCGGACGGTCATCCCGTCTTAATGGCAGTATACATAACATTTTGTGCGGACGGTCAACCCGTCTTGATGGCAGTATACATAACATTTTGTGCGGACGGTTATCCCGTCTTGATAGCAGTATACATAACATTTTGTGCGGACGGTCATCCCGTCTTGATGGCAGTATACATAACATTTTGTGCGGACGGTCATCCCGACTTGATGGCAGTATACATAACATTTTGTACGGACGGTCATCCCGTCTTGATGGCTGTAGACATAACATTTTTTGCGGACGGTCATCCCGTCTTTATGGCTGTAGACATAACATTTTGTGCGGACGGTCATCCCGTCTTGATGGCAGTATACATAACATTTTGTGCGGACGGTCATCCCGTCTTGATGGCAGTATACATAGCATTTTGCGCGAACGGTCATCCCGTCTTGATGGCAGCGGACATAACATTTTGTGCGGACGGTCATCCCGACTTGATTGCAGCATACATAACATTTTGTGCAGACGGTCATCCCGTCTTGATGGCTGTAAACATAACATTTTGTGCGGACGGTCATCCCGTCTTGATGGCAGTATGCATAACATTTTGTGCGGACGGTCATCCCGTCTTGATTGCAGTATACATAACATTTTGTGCGGACGGTCATCCCGTCTTGATGGCAGAATACATAACATTTTGTGCGGACGGTCATCCCGTCTTGATGGCTGTAGACATAACATTTTGTGCGGACGGTCATCCCGTCTTGATGGCAGTATACATAACATTTTGTGCGGACGGTCATCCCGTCTTGATGGCAGTATACACAGCATTTTGTGCGGACGGTCATCCCGTCTTGATGGCAGTGGACATAACATTTTGTGCGGACGGTCATCCCGTCTTGATGGCTGTAGACATTACATTTTGTGCGGACGCTCATCCCGTCTTGATGGCAGTATACATAGCATTTTGTGCGGACGGTCATTCCGTCTTGATGGCTGTAGACATAACATTTTGTGCGGACGGTCATCCCGTCTTGATGGCTGTAGACATAAAATTTTGTGCGGACGGTCGTCCCGTCTTGATGGCAGTATACATAGCATTTTGTGCGGACGGTCATCCCGTCTTGATGGCAGTGGACATAACATTTTGTGCGGACGGTCATCCCGACTTGATGGCAGTATACATAATATTTTGTGCGGACGGTCATCCCGTCTTGATGGCTGTAGACATAACATTTTGTGCGGACGGTCATCCCGACTTGATGGCAGTAAACATAACATTTTATGCGGACGGTCAACCTGTCTATATGGCAGTATACATAGCATTTTGTGCGGACGGTCATCCCGTCTTGATGGCTGTAGACATAACATTTTGTGCGGACGGTCAACCCGTCTTGATGGCTGTAGACATAAAATTTTGTGCGGACGGTCATCCCGTCTTGATGGCAGTATACATAGCATTTTGTGCGGACGGTCATCTCGTCTTGATGGCTGTAGACATAACATTTTGTGAGGACGGTCATCCAGTCTTGATGGCAGTATAAATAACATTTTGTGCGGACGGTCATCCCGACCTGATAGCAGTATACATAACATTTTGTGCGGACGGTCATCCCGTCTTGGTGGCAGTATACATAACATTTTGTGCGGACGGTCATCCCGTCTTGATGGCAGTATACATAATATTTTGTGCGGACGGTCATCCCGTCTTGGTGGCAGTATACATAACATTTTGTGCGGACGGTCAACCTGTCTACATGGCAGTGTACATAATATTTTGTGCGGACGGTCAACCTCTCTTGGGGCAGTATACATAACATTTTGTGCGGACGGTCAACCCGTCTTGATGGCAGTATACATAACATTTTGTGCGGACGGTCAACCCGTCTTGATGGCAGTATACATAACATTTTGTGCGGACGGTCATCCCGTCTTGGTGGCAGTATACATAACATTTTGTGCGGACGGTCATCCCGTCTTGATGGCAGTATACATAATATTTTGTGCGGACGGTCATCCCGTCTTGGTGGCAGTATACATAACATTTTGTGCGGACGGTCAACCCGTCTTGATGGCAGTATACATAACATTTTGTGCGGACGGTCAACCTGTCTATATGGCAGTATACATAACATTTTGTGCGGACGATCATCCCGTCTTGGTGGCAGTATACATAACATTTTGTGCGGACGGTCAACCCGTCTTGATGGCAGTATACATAACATTTTGTGCGGACGGTCAACCCGTCTTGATGGCAGTATACATAACATTTTGTGCGGACGGTCATCCCGTCTTGATGGCAGTATACATACTATTTTGTGCGGACGGTCATCCCGTCTTGGTGGCAGTATACATAACATTTTGTGCGGACGGTCAACCCGTCTTGATGGCAGTATACATAACATTTTGTGCGGACGGTCAACCTGTCTATATGGCAGTATACATAACATTTTGTGCGGACGGTCATCCCGTCTTGATGGCAGTAGACATAACATTTTGTGCGGACGGTCATCCCGTCTTGATGGCAGTATACATAACATTTTGTGCGGACGGTCATCCCGTCTTGATGGCTGTAGACATAACATTTTGTGCGGACGGTCAATCTGTCTATATATCAGTGGACATAACATTTTGTGCGGACGGTCATCCGGTCTTGATGGCAGTATACATAACATTTTGTGCGGACGGTCATCCCGTCTTGATGGCAGTAGACATAATATTTTGTGCGGACGGTCATCCCGACTTGATGGCAGTAAACATAACATTTTGTGCGGACGCTCATCTCGTCTTAATGGCAGTAGACATAACATTTTGTGCGGACGGTCATCCTGTCTTGATGGCAGTAGACATAACATTTTGTGCGGACGGTCATCCCGTCTTGATGGCAGTATACATAACATTTTGTGCGGACGGTCAACCTGTCTTGATGGCAGTATACATAACATTTTGTGCGGACGGTCAACCTGTCTATATGGCAGTATACATAACATTTTGTGCGGACGGTCAACCTGTCTTGATGGCAGTATACATAACATTTTGTGCGGACGGTCATCCCGTCTTAATGGCAGTATACATAACATTTTGTGCGGACGGTCAACCCGTCTTGATGGCAGTATACATAACATTTTGTGCGGACGGTCAACCTGTCTTGATGGCAGTATACATAGCATTTTGTTCGGACGGTCAACCTGTCTATATGGCAGTATACATAACATTTTGTGCGGACGGTCATCCCGTCTTGATAGCTGTAGACATAACATTTTGTGCGGACGGTCAACCTGTATATATGGCAGTATACATAACATTTTGTGCGGACGGTCAACCTGTCTTGAGGCAGTATACAAAACATTTTGTGCGGACGGTCATCCCGTCTTAATGGCTGTAGACATAACATTTTGTGCGGACGGTCAACCTGTCTATATGGCAGTATACATAACATTTTGTGCGGACGGTCAACCTGTCTTGATGGCAGTATACATAACATTTTGTGCGGACGGTCAACCTGTCTTTATGGCAGTATACATAACATTTTGTGCGGACGGTCATCCCGTCTTGATGGCAGTAGACATAACATTTTGTGCGGACGGTCATCCCGTCTTGATGGCAGTAGACATAACATTTTGTGCGGACGGTCAACCCGTCTTGATGGCAGTATACATAACATTTTGTGCGGACGGTCATCCTGTCTTGATGGCAGTATACATAACATTTTATGCGGACGGTCAACCTGTCTTGATGGCAGTATACATAACATTTTGTGCGGACGGTCATCCCGACTTGATGGCAGTATACATAACATTTTGTGCGGACGGTCATCCCGACTTGATGGCAGTATACATAACATTTTGTGCGGACGGTCATCCCGTCTTGATGGCAGTATACATAACATTTTGTGCGGACGGTCATCCCGACTTGATGGCAGTATGCATAACATTTTGTGCGGACAGTCATCCCGTCTTGATGGCAGTAAACATAACATTTTGTGCGGACGGTCATCCCGTCTTGATGGCAGTATACATAACATTTTGTGCGGACGGTCATCCCGTCTTGATTGCAGTATACATAACATTTTGTGCGGACGGTCATCCCGTCTTGATGGCAGTATACATAACATTTTGTGCGGACGGTCATCCCGTCTTGATGGCAGTATACATAACATTTTGTGCGGACGGTCATCCCGTCTTGATGGCAGTATACATAACATTTTGTGCGGACGGTCATCCCGACTTGATGGCAGTATACATAACATTTTGTGCGAACGGTCATCCCGTCTTGATGGCAGTATACATAACATTTTGTGCGGACGGTCATCCCGTCTTGATGGCAGTATACATAACATTTTGTGCGGACGGTCATCCCGTCTTGATGGCAGTATACATAACATTTTGTGCGGACGGTCATCCCGTCTTGATGGCAGTATAAATAACATTTTGTGCGGACGGTCATCCCGACTTGATGGCAGTATACAT
This sequence comes from Sinonovacula constricta, assembly GCA_007844125.1. Taxonomy (NCBI): domain Eukaryota; kingdom Metazoa; phylum Mollusca; class Bivalvia; order Cardiida; family Solecurtidae; genus Sinonovacula; species Sinonovacula constricta. Next base: position 25,473,352 of record CM017572.1, read on the forward strand.
AACATTTTGTGCGGACGGTCATCCCGTCTTGATGGCAGTATACATAACATTTTGTGCGGACGGTCATCCCGACTTGATGGCAGTATACATAACATTTTGTGCGGACGGTCATCCCGTCTTGATGGCAGTATACATAACATTTTGTGCGGACGGTCATCCCGACTTGATGGCAGTATACATAACATTTTGTGCGGACGGTCATCCCGACTTGATGGCAGTATACATAACATTTTGTGCGGACGGTCAACCTGTCTTGATGGCAGTATACATAACATTTTGTGCGGACGGTCATCCCGGCTTGGTGGCAGTATATGTAACGTTTTGTGCGGACGGTCATCCCGTCGTGATGGCTGTGAAAGGATTTACTTTTAAGAGGAATCCGGCTTATTTGAGTGATTTCTTCAGAGAGGATGTATTTTGAATACCATTTAAGTTTTCACTTAATATATAAGGGAAATACGCCCAATGGTCAGAGAAACCTAATATATGGGGGAAACCAGTTTAATAAGAAGCTTTGTGAATATCGCACAAGAATATAAACAACGCTACCTTTGCGCTGCCGTCTCGAAAAGCACGTGACATGTAGTGGCCATTATTCTTGTGTACATAGATAACGGTGTCGTTGAAATTTCAATTTAATAAACATAAAAATAAAAACGATTTAAAATTTAAAGATTCTTCATACTTAATCGCTAAAACAAAATTATAATAACTTTTAATTGTATAAAATTATTATAATCCCGTAAAGGCGTCCAAGTCTGGTTCGTCAGACTTAGATTTTGTTTATGTTCTGTTTTTGTTACATTGCACCGATACAATAATGGTCATATTGGCACTCGGGTTCGAACACGGGCAGTGACATACCGTAGTCGTGAAAAATAGTAGTAGTATATAGCTCCCTTGCTAACGCTTAAGCAAATGTAAGGGTAGTTTCACAACTGGTTCGCCCGGTGTCAGGATATTGTGACTGGGTGTGGTATCATGCCAGGTGTTCACGGCATATCCCAATACAGACAGAAAATGACGAACAAAAGAGTATGTTCGCCACTAGTCTAACTCAAGACCTCTCCCATGATTTGCACGTGATTCTGTTGTCACCCACCATGGATACACATTGGAAGCCTTATTGGACACTCTTGGTTCGGCTTACACGTCTATAGTGTGTGTATGGGCACCTCGGTCTGCTGGAGGATTGTCTCACAATGAGTTTGTGTATAACTGACGAACATTCAAATACCGAAACAGTCATTGTTAGAATGTATATATTCCCGTGATTTATGAATAAATATAATAATTATTTATGATTTAAAATAAGTAAATCCAATTTTCGTTTGCGAACATCTGGACAGTATCTAAGTGACGAAGTTTTGCAGGGAGTAGGGGGAAATGGCGGATAAATACGGATACGTAAATACAACCATAACTGGGAACTTTTAATGCTTAGGTAAGTAACCTGTTTTATTCAATAAAACGTATATAAACGTATATAAAACATACTGTTGACTATTAGGACACTTCTATAAACAGAATAATATATATATATAATATAATATATATGTATGTATTTTATTCTGTTTATTGAAGAGTCCAGGGTTCGATCCTGGGCCGCGACATTTAAAATGGTAGTGGTATAGCTCCCTTGCTGACACTCGAGTAAATATAAGAATAGTTCCACTACTGATTGGCCCAGAATCAGGATAAGGTGACTGGTTGTGGTATCATGTCAGTTGTTCATGGCTTGCTATACAGTGAAAGGCACTCTCACTAAAATACTGTTGGTGGGACCACAAACCCAATAACAGAAATACTGTTGGTGGGACAATAAACCCAATAACAGAAATACTGTTGGTGGGACAATACACCCAATAACAGAAATACTGGTGGTTGGATGATAAACCCAATAACAGATATACTGGTGGTGGAATGATAAAGCCAATTAACAGAAATACTGGTGGTGGGATGATAAACCCAATAACAGAAATATTGGTGGTGGAATGATAAAGCCAATTAACAGAAATACTGGTGGTGGGATGATAAACCCAATAACAGAAATACTGGTGGTGGGATGATAAACCCAATTAACAGAAATACTGGTGGTGGGATGATAAACCCAATTAACAGAAATACTGGTGGTGGGTTGATAAACCCAATAACAGAAATACTGGTGGTGGGATGTTAAAGCCAATAACAGAAATACTGGTGGTGGGATGATAAACCCAATAACAGAAATACTGGTGGTGGGATGATAATCCCAATAACAGAAATACTGGTGGTGGGATGATAATCCCAATTAACAGAAATACTGGTGGTGGGATGATAAACCCAATAACAGAAATACTAGTGGTGGGATGTTAATCCCAATTAACAGAAATACTGGTGGTGGGATGATAAACCCAATAACAGAAATACTAGTGGTGGGATGTTAAATCCAATTAACAGAAATACTGGTTGTGGGATGATAAACCCAATAACAGAAATACTAGTGGTGGGATGTTAATCCCAATTAACAGAAATACTGGTGGTGGGATGATAAACCCAATAACAGAAATACTAGTGGTGGGATGTTAATCCCAATTAACAGAAATACTGGTGGTGGGATGATAAACCCAATAACAGAAATACTAGTGGTGGGATGATAATCCCAATTAACAGAAATACTGGTGGTGGGATGATAAACCCAATAACAGAAATACTAGTGGTGGGATGTTAAATCCAATTAACAGAAATACTGGTTGTGGGATGATAAACCCAATTAACAGAAATACTGGTGATGGGATGATAAAGCCAATTAACAGAAATACTGGTGGTGGGATGATAAAGCCAATTAACAGAAATACTGGTGGTGGGATGATAAAGCCAATTAACAGAAATACTGGTGGTGGGATGATAAACCCAATAACAGAAATACTGGTGGTGGGATGATAATCCCAATTAACAGAAATACTGGTGGTGGGATGATAAACCCAATTAACAGAAATACTGGTGGTGGGATGATAAACCCAATAACAGAAATACTGGTGGTGGGATGTTAAATCCAAATAACAGAAATACTGGTGGTGGGATGATAAACCCAATAACAGAAATACTAGTGGTGGGATGTTAAATCCAATTAACAGAAATACTGGTTGTGGGATGATAAACCCAATTAACAGAAATACTGGTGATGGGATGATAAAGCCAATTAACAGAAATACTGGTGGTGGGATGATAAAGCCAATTAACAGAAATACTGGTGATGGGATGATAAAGCCAATTAACAGAAATACTGGTGATGGGATGATAAACCCAATTAACAGAAATACTGGTGATGGGATGATAAAGCCAATTAACAGAACTACTGGTGGTGGGATGATAAACCTTATTAACAGAGATACTGGTGGTGGGATGATACCCACCAAACAAACTAGCAACTATGATGAATAAAGTCTGCCAAGTGATGAAAATTGCCATCTGTTCTTGAAGTTTTTTGCACCTCATTAGCAAATACACCGGGTCATTTTAATTGTGAAAGTCTTTGATATGAACTTGGCATTCCTTGGTGTAGTTCAAGTTTTCTCTTAGAACAGACATTCCTTGGTGTAGTGCAAGTGTTCTCTTAGAGCAGGCATTCCGTGGTGTAGTTTGCAAGTTTTCTCTTAGAACAGATATTCCGTGGTGTAGTTTGCAAGTTTTCTCTTAGAACAGATATTCCGTGGTGTAGTTTGCAAGTTTTCTCTTAGAACAGATATTCCGTAGTGTAGTTTGCAAGTTTTCTCTTAGAACAGATATTCCGTGGTGTAGTTTGCAAGTTTTCTCTTAAAACAGATATTCCGTTGTGTAGTTTGCAAGTTTTCTATATTCCATGGTGTAGTTTGCAAGTTTTCTCTTAGAACAGAGTTTCCACTCTCTTTTATAAAACCAATGAGTGTCTGACAGTCTACAGTGTTTGTATTGTCAGTGATATTCTTTCTATCATCTTTGTCTCCCCTCAGTGCCAAGTTTTTGTTGTCCATGGAGAATAAAGATCTTAACAACTCAGTCCTTAAACAACAACAAATAACAGCTGTTTGGTTATAAACATCAATCTAAAGTAGGATTTAATAACGTCAAGCAGACAAAGCAAAAAGCTGAATATATATTTGAATACATTCAACAATGTAAAAACATGTTCAGACAGTTGGGCGCCCGTGTCCAAGCAGTTAAAGTCGCTGACTTGTAACTCTTCAGCAACGCATCATGTAGGTTTGAGTCCCGGTCGGGGGAGAACTTTCATGCGCGAATGTTTTCTAGCTAACCTGCGGTGTGGCAGTGGTTCTACCCAGGTATATGTCTGGGGTGTTCCTCCACCAATAACTAGCTGGATGTTACTAATATGGCCATAATTGTATCGGTGTGATATAACATAAAACAATCAGAACAGCCCTGTTAATCTTCATCAAATCTTGTATGGAAGTATTGTTATCCTGGCCAATGTTGCATTGTTTGTTGTTATGACAAAGTTGTCACTGAAAGTCACGAATCTTCTGTGTACTTTATTTCTGATTATTTGTCCATTGGGAACAAGTCAAGAATTGTGTTGTTGTTTTTTTCAGCATCCTTCTAATTTCTGTTAAGCACTGTAAGCTACATTATCTGCATTTTGTAAATGCCAGCCATTATTTTCAAAAAGCACCAGCTGTTTCTGTGCTGTAGATAAGTACTAGATAATAGTTCATCCATCGAGGTTGACATCACCGATTCTTTATACCAAACTTGGGAGATGGCACCTCTCACTCATGTAATAGCGATTTGAAATTCTGTTCAATCAACATGACAACATAATCACTGGTCTGATAAGCCATTAACTTTGGACACTTCTTCAACTAGAGGCACATCCTGTACTTTCCTATACATTGCATGTATTGATTATGTTATGTTCTCTTCTGAAAAGGGTGGTGCAAGTTCTGTTACATAAAAATGTCTACTCTTTCCAGAGGACCACTTAAACAGGGCCCCAGAACACAGAGACCAGACCTGCAGAACGGGGCCCTAGACCACAGAGGGCAGACCTGCAGAATGGGGCCCTAGACCACAGATACCAAACATGGAGAACGGGGCCCTAGACCACAGATACCAGACATGGAGAACGGGGCCCTAGACCACAGATAACAGACATGGAGAAAGAGACCCTAGACCACAGATACCAGGCGAGGAGAACGGGGCCCTAGACCACAGATACCAGACATGGAGAACGGGGCCCTAGACCACAGATACTAGACATGGAGAACAGGGCCCTAGACCACAGATACCAGACATGGAGAACGGGGCCCTAGACCACAGATACCAGACATGGAGAACGGGGCCCTAGACCACAGATACCAGACATGGAGAACGGGGCCCCAGACCACAGATTCGAGACCTGGGGAACGGGGCCCTAGACCACAGATAACAGACCTGGAGAACGGGGCCCTAGACCACAGATACCAGATATGGAGAACGGGGCCCTAGACCACAAATACCAGACATGGAGAACGGGGCCCTAGACCACAGATACCAGACATGGAGAACGGGGCCCTAGAACACAGATACCAGACCTGCAGAACTAGGCCCTAGACCAGATACCAGATCTACAACCCTGGGCCCTAGACCCCAGATACCAGACCTGCCAAACTGGGCAATAGACCCCAGAAACCAGACCTGGAGAATGGGGCTCTAGACCAGATACCAGACCTGGGGAACGAGGTCCTAGACCACAGATACAAGACCTGCTAAACTGAGCCCTAGACCACAGATACCAGACTTAGGGAACGTGGTCCTAGACCACAGATACAAGACCTGCTAAACTGGGCCCTAGACCACAGATACCAGACTTAGGGAACGAGGCCCTAGACCACAGATACTAGACCTGCTAAACTGAGCCCTAGACCACAGATACAAGACCTGCTAAACTGGGCCCTAGACCAGATACCAGACTTAGGGAACGAGGTCCTAGACCACAGATACAAGACCTGCTAAACTGAGCCCTAGACCACAGATACCAGACTTAGGGAACGAGGCCCTAGACCACAGATACAAGACCTGCTAAACTGGGCCCAAGACCACAGATACAAGACCTGCTAAACTGGGCCCTAGACCACAGATACCAGACCTGAAAAACTGGGCTCTAGACCACAGATACCAGACCTGAAAAACTGGGCCCTAGACCACAGATACCAGACCTGAAAAACTGGGCCCTAGACCACAGATACCAGACCTGCCAAAATGGGCAATAGACCTCAGATACCAGACCTGAAAAACTGGGCCCTAGAACACAGATACCAGACCTGAAAAACTGGGCCCTAGAACACAGATACCAGACCTGAAAAACTGGGCCCTAGAACACAGATACCAGAGCTGAAAATCTGGACCCTAGGCCACAGATACCAGACTTGCAGAACAGGGCCATAGACCAGATACCAGGACTGGAAAACGGAGCACTAGACCACAGATACCAGACCTGGAAAACTGGGTCTGAGACCACATATACCAGACCTGCAGAGCAGGGCCCGAGACCATAGATACCAAAGCTGGAAAACGGACCACTAGATTACAGATACCAGACCAGTGGAATTCAAAGATCTGTCTTCAGTGCCATAAGAAATAGTCAGAAAAATATGAGGCATTAATAATTTTTTTCGAGCAAATACTAACAAGATTTTTCCATTTTTTGTGAGATGAATTATATAAGATTAGACACAGGCCCCTGAGATTACCACCGGAGGACACAATGATGGCCACATGACCTGCCGGTGACCTGCGAAAAGAAGGACAATGGAAAAAGGTAATGGTATTAGTCTTTTTCTTTCCTCCGTCTCTCCATATTTGTCTTCATTTCATTCTTCAAATAATAAACATTAAAACTTATTTTCTCTTTTGTAAATTATTAAATGGCAGGTGATACTAAGTTGTAAATATTATTAATAGCCACTTTACAAATTAGGTATATATTTTTATTGGGTGAGTAAAGTAATATGTATCATTTTCAATTGTACAGACTGTCAGACGGACAACCGATGAATCCCAAGACCACAGAGACCAGACCCGAACCTCCAACAGGATGGAAGATGGTAATGGCATTCGTCCGATTCTTTATTGTCTTTCTCTTCATTCGCGTATTTGTTCTTTTCATTCGTTATTATTTGAAATAAAACAAGGGGACTCATTTTTTTAGGAAGCTAATGACAGAAGAAATGTGTGTTAATATAAGGAATAGGGACATTATTTAATAAATTTAACGGTGCCGGCATACATCTTTATTGTTTATTTTGTAACGTAAGTAGCCCGAGAAAGGTGGACCAGTTATAAATTTCTTTGAACATGTACTAACCAAGTTTTTGCCTTTCGTTTTGTGAGATTTATTTTAATAGATAAGACGCAGGCCCCCGAGATGACCACGCAATGACCAGATGAAGCCCAGACAACCAGCCGATGAAGCACACCTGACAACCAGCCGATGAAGCCCACCTGACGACCGGTCAGCCGATGAAGCCCACCTGACGACCAGCCGATGACCTGCGAAAAGAAGGACGATTGAAAAAAGGTAATGGTATTGGTCTTTTTCTTCCCTCTTTCTCTACATTTTTGTCTTTTCATTTCATTCTTCGAATAATAAACAGTAAAACTTATGTTAAACATGGCAACTATCTGTGTAGCTTTCTGATACAATTGCTGATCAAAGAATAGGACAGGTGTAATCCCATATTTGCTAGATTGCTGGCAGACAACGTGTAAAGTTGAGTTTATGCAGGTTAGGTCGCTGGGGTTCATGTTGATCATGGGGAGAAATATAACTGATGCCTTTCCTGTGTCATTTTCTTCTTTGTTGTTCAGCTGCATAAAACCAGACCAGCTCGGACGTTGTTCTTTCAGAGGCCAAGTTACTTTAGAAAACATCGAAGAGGTCATTGTCCGTGTCATCTCTGGCTAGTTGGCTGTTCTCATCAAGGTTCATGAAGTTTGTCTTCTCTTCTCTTCAGTAGAATTATGTTTTCTGAAATACCTCATTGTAATTTTACCAATCTCTGACAGTTCACTAAATGAAATTCGTGCCCTGGGAATAGGTAAGCTGACATTTGAACCAGGTGTTGTGCAGGCACTAATTCCCATCCCATGGTATGTCCCGTGGCCATCAAGCGTTCGAGTATTATAATCCACGCTATCAGCAACAAATTGTAGGGACTTGCCTAAAAAAATATGATGAGATTGAAGTGTTCATTGTTGCAGCTGCATTGGCTCCAAAAAGCTGAACTTCATAGAAGGAAGCAATAAACCACATGGTGTTCAAGAGATCCAGTGAGTACCTTGACCCGTATTGGTGATGCAGTGGAACTCCAAGGCCAGGGGCGTGCCTGGGCTTACGCACTTACGCACGTGCGTACAATTGCTTCCAAAAATTGAAAAAATAAAAACGTCAAAAAGCAAATAAAAATCGTACATAACCTGTGTTTGGCACTTGTTACCTGTTTTATTTTTTAAATTAGAGTTCTTTAACCCTTTTCTAAATTCTACAAATACTTCTGCAATCCTACCT